>JAOYNU010000001.1:1807243-1843108 GCA_026745395.1 Tympanopsis confertula | reverse complement strand
GATCATTATCCTCAAAAGGGCTTGCAGTCTCTGGGCTCAGAGAGCTATTGTGAGAGGGCAGATTATTTAAAGGATATGACGCATTGGAGGAAGCAAAGGTCTCTTTAATGCAGGCGCTCGAGGGAGAATTGCGTGACTGTTACTGGAACCAAGACTCTGGTCATGAGCGGACCTGCAACCCCGATGCCTGCTACTGTGGCCGAAGAGGGCTCATCTTCAACAGGGTCAGAGCCCAACAACAATGCCTCGGAAACCGACCTACTTGACCAAATTGAAGAAGAGAAGCAGCTGAACGCGTACCGCAAGTGGAATTTCTCGAAAGTTGAAATTGAAACAGCCATCGAGAAAGCCAATTCGGACAAGGGAAATGTTTTGGGCAGCCTGATCAACCCCGCTGGCCTGAAAACCAAATATATTCGGATGAAGAAAAAGACCGAAAATTCCCTGCCTGACGATCTGCAGCACTTATCCGGCCAAGAACGAGTCACAAAGATTCTTACTGAAGATGAAATTATCGACTTGATTTCGTTTAGTGTCTCAATTCGGAAGATGTTCTCCAAAGTCTGGACAGCCGAAGGAAAGCTGCGAGCTGAGTTTATCCATCTTGTGGACACCGTGAACAAGGACGGCAGCGACAGATTCGACTTAGCCACCAAAACCTCAAACATCACCAACCATAGCCGATAGGTCTCAATGACAAGCATCTTTCGCTCCCATCAAGCTCTTGTACTGTAGTGCAATAGTTGATTCCCTCTTAGGGTGGTTGTCGAGGACTTTTCGAGATAGTTCCATAGCTCAAGAAGCTTTTCTTTTGCTTCGTAGAGGCTTTTCTTGGATTTGTTCCACTTCTTAATCAATGCAGGCGCATTAATATCAGACAATGGAACCCATTGATTGTATTCTGAAGGCCACCCATCCCATTTATGCCGATAGTAGGTCTCATTCAATAGTTTCTGCTCTCCCTTAATTTCTTCAACCTCCCACTCTATGTCATCCTCGAGCTCTCACTCAATTTTATTTTAACGTAATTTTCTCTCAATACGTGGCGTATTCTATATGAAGTAAATATTGACTCGATTCAACCGGCTTGCTGAGCATTAACGCTTCCAACGTCACGCATCGACAAATGTCGATCAAGAAAATCTATATGCCACTATTACCGGAGAAAGCTTTTTTGGTCAAAGGAAGGAAGGATCTCTTAAGTAGATCTTCGGATATTTTATTTCCAATGAAACGCTCCTGTTTGACCAGCATCAAGGCAATCCGGGGCAAATCCGGGATTTTGCAACGTAACAGAATCCATTAATGCAATATCTTCAGTTGGGGGCTCAAGAGCAAGGAAACTTATACCTGGCAAGGTCTTGGCCCGGGGAGCCAAGGCAACGCTAGGCAATAAGGCCCCGTGGGGGCTACTTGCATGAATCATGTATGGATGTAGAGTGTCATCCTGCTCCGCTCCACTAAGGGTCTTCATCAGAGTCTCCACTTTCATGATTGTTCTCAAATTCGGCGCTTTATAGATAACTTAAGACTTGTAGGAGAGAGCATGAATCCACATTCGTGCTCATGACAAGGTATTCGTTGAAGTTCCTTAACTTTGAGAACAATGAGATAGAACAGAACAGCCTTGAAACAGATGATGAGCACAAGGGCTAATTATCGACCGATTCGGCCTAAATATCCCACTGATTAAAGCGAATGAACCGACATCCCCGAACTAGCAATACTGATTGCTCGACTTTAGCATTGCAAGTATCAATATCAAAGTCAAATACTAACTATAAAAACCCCAAAATCCACCTGTCCTCAATTCAAAAAGCATCAACATTCAGTTTCATACCAAGCATCCAAAACTTCTACTTCCACAAAGACACCATGGCTCCTCTTCGCGGTGTTCTATTCATCCTAGCTGCCGCCAGCGCAGCCTACGCAGACCACCTGAAAGTCGTCTTCTCCGGCGGCGAATTTGCCAGCGTTTCCGGACCTGATGGTGGAAACTCAGGCGGCAGCTACCAGGGCTTCGCCATTATCAACGATGATAATGTTGCCATCTACAACGACGGTAGTCCCGCTGACAAGAACCCCTGTATTTACGCTACCGGCGGTCGCACTTTCACTATCGAGGGTGACTGTTGGGGCAGCGCTAGGACATTCAACTGCCACGGCGACTTCAATGGCAAACTAGAGACATGTTCTGTCATGGACGCCGATGGGAATACTCTAGCTTCGGGGGATGCAAAGAGTAACACAGATTTTGCCGGTATTGCTATTGGTGAGGATAGTGCTTGTGTCCTCGAGTTCGACTCCGATGATGTTGAGGGTACGGCTTGTCCTGAGGATGATGGAAATGGACCTCTTCAAGTTACTTCTGGGTAAATTGCTACGTGGAGGTTTGCAATTCCTAGATAGATTCCTCGATTTGGAGACCAACTTTTTTCATGTCATTTACCATTATCTAAGAGATATCACTGTCGTTACGGAATACTACGCAATTGTCCAAGAGACGTGTAGCTACCCTTGCCGCAAATTAACCGCGCAGAGTAGTAATTGATGAATTTGTAGTTATGTATACATGTGTCAATAGAGCATATTCAATATAGCGTCATAGAAACTTGGGTCTCAGGGCAAGGTCAAGGTGGTATTTTATATTGCCCATAACTCGTGTCCCCATCACATTTTGTCCGGATCATTGATGCCTCCATTCGTAATGATATAAGTCGCCTCCTTCTCAGGGCAGTCTAATCAGAGCAAAAAATGTCAGAAGCAGTCGAGGAAACATGCTCATGCCCAAAATCCAGGAGACTTGATAGAAACTCACCAGGCGAATCCTGAATCTTAGCCACCCGCTCCTCTCCACGACCTTTGCGAAGCAGCACCCGCGTCGTAGACGCATGAGCAAGCACATGTCCACCGACAGGCTTTCGTCCATCTGCACCAGCAAAGAGTGCACTAGCACCCGGGTCACTTTGAACCTGGTTCGTCTAAGACAGTCAGCAACAGCCACAAACCGTTAAAAACAAACTCACCATCAAGACACAAACATTAAACTCTGCTACAAGTTAGCAATCCACCACCCCAGATAACTTCAATACTCACCTTCAGCCATATGAGCCAATTTCATAAGAAACTGGTTCAACTTCTGCTGCCGCTCCGCCAACTCCCCCCGCCCACAATAATCCACACGGAAACAATTCATAATACTATCAATAATAAGTAATCGGTACGCGCCCTCCGCAAACTCCCGACTCAGCGTATTCAGCAACTCCAGCTGATGCTCGCTATTTAAAGCGCGCGCGTACGCAATATTCTCCTGCGCGGTATCAGGATCCACGCCGAAACGCTCTGCTATCTGCGCGATTCGCTCAGGACGGAAAGTCCCTTCTGTATCGATGTAAGCGACCTTTCCTTCTGCGCCGCCCATTGAGCGTGGAAGCTGTGTGACGACGGCCATTGTGTGGGAGAGTTGGGTTTTGCCGCAGCGGAATTCGCCGAAGACTTCGCTGATGCTCATGCTTTGGAAGCCGCTGAAACTGGTTAGTTGGGATGATTAGACCATTATGGGGGATGACTTGCCCGTTGAGAATGGAGTCGAATTGCTTGCTTCCTGTTGAGATGCGGACGACTTTCTTGCGCTGGTGGAAGAGTTCCATTGCTGTGATGAAGCCGGAGGCTGAGGGCTGTGATGGACGAGTCAGTGGGTAATTCACGGAATGGATGAGAATATACTCACTAGACATTTCTGCACAGCTTCTTTGATCTTCTCGACTTTGACTTCGCTGAATCCTTTGACTTTCAGGAGGGTTCTGCGCGTAGCTCCGTGGACGGACTGGTCAAGTCAGAAGTGAGACCCTTTGATGCCCACAATAGAGCCAATTGACAAGCTTACAGCAACAGTGTAGAAGCCATTAGCTTTGAGCTTGGTGATATCTGCTGCTCCGATGCCGTGAGCTTGGATGCTGTCGATATCGACGATGAAGCTCTGCCAGACGCGTCAGCACATCAGGGAAGCAAGCATGACCTCGTGAATGAGTGATACATCATCATTGAACTCATCACCAGAGTCAGTTGCAGTCATCTTGATGGTTTTAACGATGGAGATATTCCAAGGTTCAAGTGGAAGAGTGGGAAGTGAGGTGAAGCGGTCAGTCACCCGCGTCTACAAGACTACACGACCCATCGATGGATATAAAGAATTGCGTTTTCATATTCTCAGCACCTGGAATCTTCCTACCGGAAAGGCCCCAACCTAAACACACTGCGATCCGCTTCTTTCTGCATCCACTCCACTCCTCTGCTCTTCTCTCTGGGCCCATCCGGGAAAACCGCAATCAAGAGTAAATTCATCCAATCGAGAAGATCATCCGTGGGAGAAACAAATAGACAAGACGCCAACCATGAGACGTTATAGGACCTTCGAGAATTGAGGAGTCGAAGGCCCAAGGTTGTAAGTGTAGGAAAGGAGAAATTCGTGAGTTCAAAACGAGAAAGGGAGCTTTTTCGGTTTGATCGTATACAAAGTCAAAAGGGAAAAAGGCAAAAAGACCAATTGCGAAACGACGAACGGCATCGAGAACGAGACAAAGTCAAGAAAAGCCAATCACGCTTCGTCCAAGGATCCAAGGAGATCGAATATATGCAAGGGAAGAAAGAAATGGGTAGACTCCGAAGAGACGAGAAGAGAAAAAGACCATCGTGGGTCAAGGAAAGTGGCCGTAATACAGGATTAAGGAAGAGATGGTGACCCTGACAGTCTAAGCAGACCAATGTCAGGGCGAGAAATCGAGATCAAAAGGCACTTTTAGTAGATTTTCTTTTTGAAGCCGCTTATGCCACCGCAGTGGTAGGCGCGGCAGCAACGGGAGCAGCCTCAACGCTAGCCTCGACAGCAGCCACAGGCGCAGCAGGTGCAGCAGGTGCAGCAGTGGCATCAGCAGCGGGCTGGGTAGGAGCAACAGCCGCAGCAGAAGCGTCGTTAGTAGGGCAATCACGAGAAATGTGACCAGCCTGGGCACACTTATAGCAGACCTTGCCGGCCTGGCTGAGAGGACCGCCGTTAGGAGCGGTACAATCGCGGGAGATGTGACCGAGCTTGCCGCAGGCGTAGCACTTCATAGCTTGAGCCTGGCAGTCGCGAGCAAAGTGGTTGGGACCTCCGCACTTGTAGCAGGTAGCCGCACGAGGGTATCCGCTGAAGCCACCGCGGAAACCGCCCTGGAAGCCGCCGCGAGGGCCACCGGCGCCACGGCCAGCACCGGGGGCGCTGGGGTTTGTGCAGTTACGCTGTCGTCAGGTTAGATCGGCGCTCGGGATATAGATACTCGCAGCAAAGAGAGTTGACGTACAGCAAGGTGGCCGGGCTGGCTGCAGTTGTAGCAGCGGCCGTTGGCGCCGTTCAAACGGAGTGTGGGGCAGTCAGCTTGGACGTGGCCGAGGCCCTGGCAGTTGTAGCACTGCTTAGCTGGGAGAAGTCAGACATTGAGACACAGCAGAGTCCAGATTGTGGTGCCTTACTCTCTGTGGTACGGGGACGAGGGCAGCTGCTAGACTCGTGGCCTGGTTGAAGTCAGACTCGGTTCGAAGATGTGACACATTGGCGAAACGATGGTTGTTGACCTACCAGGCTGTTTGCCTGTGAATTGGGTTAGCACATTTCGAAAATATAAAAAAGAAAAGAAAGAGTGTTTGGAATGGACGTACAGTTGTAGCAAAGACGCTCCGAGGAAGAGCAGACCTCTACGTCAAGTTAGCAATTTGATGCGCTGCACTCATCCACCAGGCATTTGTCCTGTATCTGAGCTACTAACCAGCATAGTGGCCAATATTGCCACACTTGTAGCACGCACGACGAGACAGCATCATCTTGAATATATCTGACTCCGTCAGCAAAGTTCAAAGCTCTCCGCACAGAGCTCCGCAGATTGCCCCTCCATCTCCGAAATCTGCGATTTCCCTGCAGCCCTTCAATCGCGCTCAGCTAAGCATATTGTATAGAGAATAGCGACGCTTTGGTCGCTAAGCCGAGGCAGCTCGCGCGATCGCATGGGGCGGTTCAAAATCTGCGGCGGGATGGAGGGGAAGCGACGATCCGCGGGGGAAGACAGCACGAGCGCATGCGATGGGCCACTTACCCTTCCGAGGCAAGTCCTGAAACTGAGATCTAAAGAAGTAGAAAACCTTGTTAGTTTCTCGAGAACCTTGGAGGAGCAGAGGCAGAAGACACCACGTTCTTGACAGCCCACTAAAAAATCGGGGAATAGAAAAAAAAATAACACGCCCAGGAAAAGTGGGGATTTAGCGTGCATCAAAAGACAGGACTTACCACACACACACACACACCAAAGGAATTTCCAGCTCCGAGGCTTTTCTCGCTTCTCGAGTCGAGAGAAAAGGAAGTGGCAGACTTGCAAACTCGTCAAAGTTTAGCTCCCGGCCTTTTCCGCTTTAAGGTTGCTGATTCAGATGGCAGTATACAGTAGGCTATACAGTAGGCTTATGGATTTATACTACACAGTTAACAGTTCGTTAAAGTATTGAGATCTTCGAGAAGCTCTAGGAATGAGGGTCTCCCTACATTCCTCGTTCAGTTATGGCCGATGCTACCCGATTTCATTCTTGATCGCAAAACGACAATGTTATTCATTTCTTCGTTCCAGTATTCCTATTCATTGATAATATGATGGAAGGGTAGAGACATTAGACAGTCTGGAGATGATCTGCAGATGCTCGTGCTTTTAATTTAACACATGCGGTGCGAGCGCATTTATTCCTCCTTCTCGAGGATCGCCGGCGCCTTGATCTCGCGACCAGCCAGGAAATCCAGATTCTCACCAGCCTAGAAAGTATATTAGTCAATTATCAAGGGAATATGAGTGCTTTCACATACGTAGCTGATCAAAGGAGAGACCTCAACGCCGAAGGCCTCACCATCAGTAATGACCGTGCCGCCAGCGGCCTGGACCCATCGCTGGCCTTGCTTCATGATGTCTGCGCGGCTGGTGTCGGGGTCGTCCTCACCGGTGCCACGGGCGTTCTTCAAGGGAGAGAACTCGTCCTCGCGGCGAACCTCAATGCTAGCGAACTTCTCCAGAGGAGTAAGGGGAAACACGTCGAAGATGAACTGCTCGAGCTTGATGCCGTTGGGCTTCTCAGGCTTGACAGCCTCGCCGTTGTCGGTGTTGACGCAGCCGATCTTCTTGCGGGCGACGTGGTGTGGGAGCTTGTGCACCCAGTTCTCGATGGACTCGAGGAATCGGAATGAGTAGTAGTGGTTGACAATGTTGGCAGCACGGAACTTGAGCACGTCGGGCTGCTTGGGGTCCTTGGCCTCGGCGGTCTCCTTGTCGATCTCTGAGTACTCGACAACGTCTGGCTTTCCGTTCTTCTGAATGATCAGACCGACGGACTCGGTGGCATTGCGCTTGCGCACCACCTTGGTAGCGATGTCGACATCCTTGGAGGCGGAGAAACCGATGAGGACGGGGTCGGCAACCTTGACAAGGCAGTTGTCAACACCGAAGATGTGGATGTGCTGGACGCCACGAGCGCGCATGTCCTCGCGAGCGCCTGAGGTGACAAGACCCTGGTAGATTCCGCCGTTTCCATCGGGGGCGACAGCAACCTATGCACCGTTAGCGCGTCATTCCAAAAATCAGATCGAAGTACTTACCTTGCCCTTGGCCTCGAGCATAATCTTGCCCTCGTTTGAGATGCAAGGAAGCACACCCTGCTCGAAGATAAACACATTCTTCGCCTCCAGGCCGAAGTAGTTGTGCTTCTCGAAGAACTCCTCTGTTGGCTTGCGGGTAGGGCCGCTGGTCATGACATACCAGGGAATGACAGGCTTCTCAACACCGTGGGCCTTCTTAGCAAGCTCCTGCAGCTTGATGATACGCTCAGCCTGCAGCTGGAACAGAGACTTCTCGCTCAGCAGACCGATATCGAAGCATCCCTTGGGAGCAGAGCTGCCGAGACGGGTACCCTGGCCACCAGCCATCAGGACAACGGCGACCTTGTTGGCGGAGACCTCCTTCAGACCGAAGTCGTACCATTTCTGGACGTCCGCGGGGTCGGAATCGATAATGGAGGCAGTGGCGGCTTCGGGCAGGGGCTCAACGGTGGCGGTGGTCTGCTCTGTCTTGGGAGGGTTGAGGGCGGTGTTGGCCAGCTCGTTGATACGGGTGGGGTCGAAGGTGGTCAGCTGGTGGAAGAGGCGAGACTTCTCAGCAGTAGGAAGCTCCTCAGCGAAGGCAAAGACGTGGCCTTGACCAGCGTCGGTGTACTTCTTCTGTAGTGACTGGAACTCTTCAGCGGAGGGCTCGCGGGGAGCAGCCTCGCCAGAGCCGGCAATTTTGCCAATCAAGTTGGAGACGGTTTCCTTGATAGCCTCCGCCATGATGAATGTGTTTTGTGCAAGTTAAGGGAGAGGATGGAAGAAGGGATGTGGAAGGGGGAGGGGAGAAATAATATGAGATCGCGGGGGTGAAGCTAAAGCTCTCAGGCCCTCACCGTAAGGGACGTATTTATTTTTAATTTGTAGTGGCGCTCACGAATGGGAGGGCGAGCAGGTGAGACATGTCCATTGGAGGGACCGTTACTGCTGGTGCTGCCCCGCTTCACATAGCGGGGCCCAGTTTTCTTCTAGAGGCGCAGCTCGGAGCCTCGAGGTTTTACTTATATTTGGTTACTGCAAATTTGGGAGAGGTAGGAGAGCCCAATTGGCAATGTCTGATTTGTCCTACTGCAGAAAATCCTCCGTGGAAACCCTGCAGTGGCTCGAACTATACATACACTATCGCCGCCCATACCGGTCGTCGCGGTGGCGTCGATCATCCCGACGATCAGGGCTTCTACTATATGACCGCCGGCGGTACCGTGGTGCGTCTCGGCCTCGAGGACTGCGTTCCCGGTTTGAGGGTCGCTCGCGGGGACGTGATGGCTCAGGACGGTGACCACGAGACTTGTCAAAGACAAATGAGTCTTTTTCTCCCTCGTCTCGCTGTGGGTTATCCGATACTCGATACTGGCGTTTCTTCTCGAGGTCTGCCACACCTCCGAATCCGCCACGTTGCTTGCGTTTAGTGACGGTGGCATTGCGCCAGCTCTCGGACAATTTTGAAACCTAGAATTGAATTAGCCAGGATATCCCGGGGCATATTAGAGCGGCATTATGCTCGGAATGTGAGAACATACACTCTGTGAGAAGTCCACGTGGATGCGATGGTCGTCAATGAGCACACCCTGCATCTTGAAGTAGGCCTGCTCGCAGTCTTTCTGGTTCTCGAATTCGATAAAAGCATATTGTAGACTGTCCCCAGTGCGCTTATCCCGAATCACCTCGCAGGACAAGATAATTCCAAAGCGACTGAAGATTAGCTCAAGATCCTCGTCTGTTAAGCATTAGCGCCCAGTCAAATAAAGAGCTTGGCGCTTGTAGAAGCGCCGTGACGTACCTTGCGTGACGGGGTTGAGCTTGCACACGAATAGAACGTTCTCTGGGGGTTTGACCTCGGCGAATGGGAGGTCGCCCACCATTTCAAGCGTCAACGCCTGAGCGCGCGCCTCGCGTTCGCGGCGCAATTTCTCCATTGAATCCTCATCCATGCCGTCATCCAGTTCTTCGTCATCGGCGATCCGGACCGTAGCCAGTTGTGCCTTGGACGGTACCGGGCTCTCGGGTGGCTCAACCAGCCCCGGGGGGTCATCGAAAGGATCATCCAGCACAACGGTATGCCGAATACGAATATCCTTCAAGGGCCTGCCCTTGTCGTCGATAAATGACTCGTTGATCTTCTCCAGCACGTCGAACCCCTCCACCACCTTGCCGAAGATCGCGGCCTTCCCATCCAGGTAGTCTATGCTGTCGTCGAGGGTGATGAGGAACTGGCTCGCAGCGAGTCGTTGGTCTGGGTCATTGGTAGCAGGCACGGTTGCCATGCTCACTGTTCCGCGGTCTGTGTGCTTGAGCTTCGGCAGTTCAATTGGAAAGGTTCGCTTCGAGGGACCGTCCAGAAGGCCCCAGATCGAGGAACCGCCATCGCTCTCGGGGGCATCTGGGCCCAGCGGGTCGCCCGTTTGGAAAGAGAAGTTCTTCTGGACGCTATGCACCGGCGCGAAGTTGTAGTATTTGGTCTTGCAGAGCTTCAGGAAGCTAGGGCACTTTAGTTCTTCAGCGTCTGCAGGTGGAGCTGTTTCGCGGGGAGGGGCGCTTACTTTTCGCAGGCCTTGGGCGACTCGTCGACCAACAGGTCAATGACGATATCGCCCAGTGATGTCTCCAGCAGGGCACTCATTGGAGAAGGGTTCAGGGGGGGGGAGGCCGATCAGTGCAGCATCAAGAATGAAATCAAAGAGAATGAAAGTGGAAAGCGGACAGAGACAGAGCTCGAGCCAATCAGCCGCGGCACCGCACCGGGGAACTGGACAGTGCAGTCGCGGATGTTTTTTAGTTTTCACAGGTCGATTTTCCCATTTCCACCTTTCTTCCTGCTTCGTGCCACTTGGCCAGGAGGATTTTCGATCAATGATCACCGCGCCCACATGCAGACTCCCCAAGCTCTCGGATGATCGACCCGGGTGCCTTGTACAACGTCACTTCACAATTCAGCGGCATATCTTCCGAGTGTCCCAGTTAGACGCTAGAATCATGGCCCTTTTCCAGCTTTGTTTGTTGCGGTGCAGCCGCTAGCCCTGGCCACTGCTGGGACTAGACCTACAGCCACATCGATTTTTGCCCCTTTCACTTGCTCCACTTACCATCGCCTATTTGCTTCCAAATGACGGCCCGAGGTATGTCACCACCGCGCCTCGGTCAGAGTGCCACTCGCTGCGCAGTGACCTCCATGCCTTGGTCTGGTACCCTGTTCCACCGCAGATAACGGTGGGGAGAGCGAGAGCGAGAGGAGAAGCTGGAAAAATGGGATGGGAAACGGCCGGCCTCCTGCAGCCTGAGCAGCTGTCATGGACAACGAGCTGTCAAACTCGTCAACCCCAGAGCCCGCACGTGGAGCTGAATACGATGATGCCTTGCGACCTTGGGTTTCGGTCCATCAGAGCCTCTGATAAGGGAACAAGGGGGGGTGCACGAAGGAGAGACTAGGTACCCCCCCGTAGTGCAAGATCAAAGGACTAGTTTCAATTCCAACACTCGTGCCTGACCTTGAGGAGCTTGGGACGACAAAGTCAGCAGGCCGAGCCCAACGTGTCTCTCCTGGAAGTGGTCTGTACATGTCGTGCATTGTCAGACCTGAAGGCAGCGTGGTTGGAACTCGACCACTTACAACGAGCTCTGTGTATTTGAAACATCCTCTCAACGAGGCATGGCATGTGGTTTTACTCCTATTCGCGACACGTCTCTCCCCGCGCAGGTTCCATGGCTATCAGACTAGAGGCCGATCTACGCAGACATCAGTGGCAACGATCTCCGGCCCTCTTTGGTCCGGTGGGCCCTGTGTACGCCATGACAAGCGGCCAACTGGCTGATATCCCGGAATTTCCTGCATCGGGGCGGGCCTCAGATCTTGCCCCTTTTCCATTTTCAGTTCGGGGCAATTCCGACTTTCTTTGATCATTTCAACGGCTGGGAGTGCCAGCGCCGCCTTTCACCACGAACCTCCCTAGGGCTCACTTTGCTTTTTCTCCGCTCATTTCCTTTTCTATCGAGCTGCGGCGCTGCGGCGGATGCGCTAATGACTACGGCCAAACGGATCCACCGTTCACCCATGTCGTCGATCAAGGCGCAACTTTAACACCGCTAATCCTTGCCCGGACTACCTCTTTTGCGTGCTCACTGCTGGGTCTGGTCTTTCAGTGTTAGCGCCGGCTTCGAATGACAGGTGTCAGCCATTTCTTTCAACTGCCCCCTGGGGAATAGCGCCTGTTGAGACATTTTCTCGCATTTTCTCGCATTTGCCCATGGTCTGAGACATAAACCCTTCAGACGAAGCATTTCTCATGTTCAGTATTGCCTCCCATCGCTTTTCGTCATTCTTTATCCTTCCATCGTCCTGGGAGCGTCGTGTGATGCGTGTAGATCCGTTTGTTGCCGGATGATGTATTTGCCAGGCAGGTAAGAAGTGGGCTCAGGGGCCCCAGCAAACCCCGTGGTCTGAATGGCTCCTGAGGGCTCCAGTAGCCCCAGTGGGCTTCACAGGGCTTGACTGGGCCCTTCGGTTCAACGTCCCGGGACCCCCCGTTCGGACTGTTTACCGCGGTGTTTGATGCATCTGGAAGGACTATCCCCTCCACGACGATGATTGCAGAAGCCACACCAATCAGCGTTTTGACTGGCCCCCCAGCGAAGCAAACATGCGCCTTGAGGTGCTCATCTCGATCCAGGGCCCAAACCAAGCTTGATCAAATCGTGGAACTGCTGCAAACGTAGGGAAGTGGGCTTCCGGCAGGGTCATACTGGACTCTCTCTTTTCCCTGAAGTCGGCCCATCTTGTCGTAACACTATATATGTCGATGATGATCGACCACAAATGCTGGAGAGGTTTCTGAATGGCCTCTCCATCTTTTCACATCACTATCAGGTCATGCCCGTGTGACGTTACTTTGTGAAACCAAGTGTCTAAAACGCCGGGGGCGGTCCTGCTGGTTCTCACGCCTATCGACTGGGAGAATCTGGATTTGATGCATTAGGCGGGACTCTGCATATCATTTCCCCCTGGGTACAAGAAGTACTGGAAATGGAGAGAAAAAAAAGAAACTCCTGAAATCAAGCCCCAAAGTAGAATAAAAAGCAAATAAAACCGAAAACTAAAGAAAAGCCAAAAACGGTGGGGACAAGACACCCCAGTGACTTGCGCCCTGCGATCTCCACTCGCGCTTCCCCCAGATCGCCCAAATAACGGTAAGCTAGGCTAGGAAGACAGAGGGACTAGAATCGAGAAAGAAAAAGAAAAAAACTCAAATCTAAATCGAACAGGGGGTGGGAAAGGGAAGGGCAAAAACAGAAAAAGAAAATAAAATAGGAAAAATCCCCATCCATTTGCCATAGACAAAATAATAAAACGAGAAGCCCAGCAATCACACCGATTGTTACTTAAACATGGCTTAAATCTAGCCCTACATCCAGAGAAATCCTTTTCTTTCTGCATTCTTCTCCTTTCTCTTTCTCCATCCAGATCAGATATGACCCTAGCGAGCATCACAGAGCTGCTGGTATAGTCTACATTCCGTCTACGTCTATTCTTTGCGGGTGTTGTGATTTTTATGCCCAGTAGGTACTTCCTCGACCGCTGACCATCATACTCTGCTGACAAGCCGGCCAGCTATGGAGTCTTTTTATTCGGAAAAGCCTGGCTATGACCAGACCCGTCACGATACAGTTCTCTCTCTTTCTCGCTCAATGCGGAGCTTGCACCAGCATGAGCTGAATGACCACTCTGGTGGCATCAGCCCTGGTACTGAGATGGAGGGGAAGTTACGCAATTCACAACGACGCCGAGTCCCAGTGGCGGTACGCTTTCCCTCGTCTTTACTTAGAAATGTGCTAACGAAATATTAGTGTGGGCGATGCAGGAAAAGAAAGATCAAGTGCAGCGGGGACTCTGGCGATGGCCAAGGATGCTCGAACTGTCGGAGTGCGGGCAACAATGAGTGCCAGTTCCTGCGAGTAAGTGTGCGAGACAACTACTATAATATTGTATCAAGAGGCTTAAGCTAACCATTTCCCTGCAGGTCAACTCTCATGAGTTAAACTCCCACAAGTCAAGTTGGCCCTACCCCAGTGTAGCTGGAGGTGTTGCATCTTCTCCTCAGCTAGGAATGATGGGACTTCAAGTTCCAACAAAGCCCACGCTTCTCTCGATGGATTCTCCTCAGAGTCGAATGGCTGGATTCCAACGAACACCAGACTTCGATATAGGCAACCATGCACAAGGCTTCCCACGACCATCAAACATGGGCATGATGGGCTACGACGACGAGCCATCATCCAGCTATAGCCAGCCTCCCTCCTATGTGATGCCCAGTGCTTCTTCAGGAGCTCTCATGGAGTATGGAGCATCTTCTTACAGCCCTAAGACATGGGACATGATGAACGGCCGAGCCCCGAACGGATGCATCTACTCAGAGGCAGAGGCGAATTCCATGAACCAAAATCCCTACTCCTACATGATGTCTCCTCCAGGATTGATGCCAACAGGAGATATATCTCAATCTCCTGGCCCTATCATGGCAAATGTCTCCTCAGCAGAAGTCCCAGGACCAGATCGCATCTTGCCTACGCCAACCTGCCGAAGCCAACAAATCCCAAGCACAACGGCAGAATTCCTCCCAGCAGACCTCAATGGTCTTTCTCTCCCCTCAGACTTCAAAAGCACCTACTGGAGTCCCCGTCTTGGAGCTTCTCCAGACCAAAGACACAGCCCCAACCACATTGTCCCTAGTAATGACCATTTCACCACCAACCCACCCTCCAATAAGCCCATCAACCCTACAGCCCCCGAGCTCCTCTTCAATTGCCTCCCCATTTCCACCACCGAAGACGTCTCATCTCCTCTATGCACCACAGCCCCAATGGTCTCCAATCCCTCCGCATACCCAGTTATAGAGACCCTCGAAACAACCTCAGACTACCCTCTCCCGCCAGAAATCCGCCCAACCCGCTCCTTCTCCCGAGACCAGCACAGCACCTCTCGCCTGCTAGCCCTAACAAACGAATGCTCCCCCGAGATCTACGGCTACGGCAGTAGCGAAAGGCCCAAGGTGCGTGGTACCAGCACCAGCACAAACATCAGCACCTCAACCGGAGGCAGCGGCACAGTCAGCAGCACCAGCAACGAAGGCTCAGTGACAGTTTCAGGCACCGAGGACGGACGCTGTTCAACTGCGACGCTGATGAGCGGCCTCCCCTACACCCGTGTACAGCACCGCGACTCGCCAGCCTGTCTGCCGTTCAATTTAATCCCGAATGGATTGCCCGAGTACCACCGCTCTGTCGCGAAGTATGTGCACCGGGCGCCTGTCGAGCCCTTGGGTAACCAGGGAGCTTACTAGGCCGCAGCCGCGGAGCTAGAAGGGCTGCGTTGTTACTTTGTGGACTCTCCTGTTACCATATGCGTTTCACCGTTTGGGGGGTCTTGTTTCACTTCCGTATATGTTTAACCCTTTCCATTCCATTTGGGCTGGAGGTTTTTGTGAAAAACGTGCATCGCATGGAATCTTTGAAAATTTGGGACATATACTCTTTTCCGCGTTTTACCACTGTCTCTTACGCATTGTCCTTGTTCCTCTACCTTCAAGTTATTCCCCTCCTTTCCAGGTCCAAAGGATTCCAAGCTCAGGCCCTCTGGGTATGGCACAGCATGAGTTGACTACACGCCGACTGGTCCGGGGAAGGCGGATCGACGGAGGGAATTAGCCTCTCCCGCGCACTGTGCATGACTCGTACCTGGATTTTTTGTGAACCCTTGGCTCTTTTAGGTGTTGTGTCGCATGTGTCAAGGCTTGCCTCTTCAGTGCTGTCTTTGTGAAAAGTTTTCATTCTTTTATAATGTGACTTGCGCTTCTGGCTGCGGCTTTCTGTCTTTCAGTGTATGCATGTCCCTCGGGACGTCCTGCTTCAACCCTGTTCTTGTGTCTTCTTTTTTTTTTCCTGCCGGGGATCACTGTCTGAATCTCCCGAGCAGTCTTTTCATCCTGTGGGTGAATAATACTAATACCCGTTGAAGCAGCGGAGGAAGTTGTCTGCAATATTCTTTCATTGGTGCTCGAGATGTTGATGTATTGTTGTTTATTGAGATTTGTGACACTCATTTAGTTCAGGGAAGGTGTACGGCCGGTACTTTGAATTTATGTTCGATATCGCAATGCTTCATTCATAATGCACTAGGAGCCGTAGAATATTAGGGCTTGATCTGATAACTCGTTCAAAACGTCATCAGGTTCAAGCCCGCAGTTCCAGTTAAGCTTCTTCGAACATAGCATCTCCGCTGCATCGAACTAAATTCCTTTCCTTGTGGTATCGTTTCTCTATGAAAGTCATAGCAGTAGAATCCCCATGGCTTCTCGTTCCACAAGATTCTCGATCCGCCCAAAAGAAGAATCTTAGAAAACCACAGATGGAACAAGAATGACGCAAAATCAGCTGCCGCAAGGCACATCTCCTCAAGCAGCCCAGAAGCCAAATAAGATTCTGTAGGTTCCGTCTGCGTAATCTGCACAATCTTGACCCCGCATGTCTTGTGCATTGGTATTTATAAGGCCTGTCCACGCGAGGGCTTGCTTACGCGGTATATTGCTAGCTTATTCATATCAATTCCATAAGTAGAAGATGTCCCAGTATTGGGTGAGCCTTGGCTTATTTTAGCAATTGCATGGCACTCTAATTAGTCCCCGGACTGCCCCAGTAAAAGCACCGGTAAGCTGGTACAGGCAGCCATAGTTATACTTGCATGCGATTAGGTTTACCAGGGTCTCTGGGTTAGAGGGGAATACTGCACAGGCCGAGAGAAGGATAGAGTTCGGGGATGCGTGCCGGTTGTGCTGTGTGACATACATGCTACTTATGCCCGTGGATACGTTGGTCCATCAGACAGAGTCTAGACTCTGGGTTGGCAGCTCGGAGGTGTGAATGCCAGGGCAAGAAGCTTGGACATATACTACAGCAAGGCGAGGAGCCTTAAACAGGCTTATCCAAGAGCCTCGAACAGCTACAGTTGGAACAGCGGTGAACAGAAACAAAATATGTTATTCATCCCGGGAAAGCTGAATTCCGGTTCTCATATCCCTCGCTGTTTTATTCGAAACCGATGATCCAAACCACCATAAAAAACAACACTGACGCCTTTTGAGGGGGATCACCAGGTTTCCAGACAGGGGGCACAACCACACAACACACTCCTGAGATGACCCGCAGGCGACATTTTTTTAAATCCTCAGCGTAATTTTAATGCATCCATTGTCGTCGCGTTCATCCCCCTTCATCCAGACACCAACCCGCTCACTAGTCGGAAAAGAAAAGAAAGCGGGGGACTCCAGAACCACCAGGCCACCAAACGTTGCAATCTGCCATTCATCGGTCCATACTGAATCATGCAGAGCGAGACGCTTAGTCCTTGTTCTTCTTGGGGCCCTTGGTCTTGGCGGTACCACGGAACTTCTTGGAGCGGTTCTTCCGTTGCTTGCCTGTGGAGAGTTAGCATAGTGCACAAACCCCGCATAGGCAGTCGATCGTGCCCGGGAATTAACATACGCTGCTGTCGGCTGGGCTTCTCAACCTTGGTGGCGGCACCGATGCGGATGAGACGGTAGGCAGGCTCGAACTTCTTCAGGGCCTCCTGGGAGTCGTAGACGAGAGCGAAGCCGGTGCTCTTACCACCACCGTACTGTGTGCGGAACCCGAAAACGGAGACCTGGTCCTTGTTGGACTTGTACAGGTCGGCCAGCTTCTCACGGAGCTCGTCCTTGGAGACGTTGGGGCGGTTGGGGTGGAGGACGTCCCTGGAGACAGAAAATGTCAGTCGCAATTCTAGCCGTATTTGTGTGCGTTTTGTTCCATTCCGATGGTCGATCTGATCATGGCGTTTGTCGTTTGTTTCCCAGCTCTTCTCTTTTCATTCCTTCCTTCTGTCGTCTTGCCATGTGGTTGATCGGGTCGGTGGTTGGATATGTTGGCGCGTTGTCCCTTCGCATGGACCATTTCGCATCGAGGAACTCGGGAAAAAGGGGGAAAGAAAGGGATTCTTACACGACCATCTGCTTACGGGCAAGCAGAGGGTTGCGGATGAACTTGCGAGTCCGCAGAGTAACGGGAGTGTCGGCCATTGTGGTGATGAGTGGTGATGCAGAAAACGAATGAGTGTGGATGTGTCGACCTTTTTTTCGTGCGGTGTGCTCGGCTAGAAGACGCACTAGTCTCAGTTTGGAAGACCCCGGCCTGACTCATCTGCTGACATAAGCAGACTGTCAAGCCCTGTGTGCCTCAGGTGTCAGTCTAGATAAGATAAGCGATAACGAGCCAGAATCTTATCGGCGAGAAATCTGGATGTCAAGCATACAACAGCATGGCGGACGCTATTCACAAGCTAGCTGCTCAGTACTTCCAGCTTGTGGATCCGCCGAATCTTGATATTCCACCAGGCCATGTTCTTGTACGACCAGATGTTCAGGCAGCTTTGTATGAGCGCATGTTTGACGAGTCGCTCACCCCACTCCCGCCAACTAACTATCGCGCCCGCATTCTGAAACTGCTCATTGCAAAAATTGAAGAATCGATACAAGATCCTGAGGAAGATGTACGTTATCCGAAGAAATTGCCGTATAATTTCTGTAATGCTGACCTTCCAGGAAATCCTCGACGACCTTATGACATGCTGGGCCAACCTTGTTGCACAACCAAAGCCCAGCTCTCTAACATCCGCTCAACAACTATCCAATATTAAATATACCGCGCCCTCAGATCCCAGCGCAGTTACCTCAGAACGGACGATTATCACCTCTGAATCCCGCGGTCTAATTCTTGCAAGCGGAACCACTGGTTTCCGAACATGGGAAGCTGCTCTCCATCTCGGATCATTTCTAGCAACCCCAGCTGGAGAGGTCCTTGTACGAGGGAAGAGAGTTATCGAGCTGGGTGCCGGTACGGGATTCTTATCACTCTTCTGCGCTAGACATCTCGGCGTGCGGGGAGTAGTCTCATCGGATCGCGAAATAGCGCTCATAGATAATATGAAGCGTTGTATTTCACTTAATCAGCTTGATCAACCTGGACAAGCCCCGTTCTGTCCCGCAGTGTGGGAGTGGGGAACACCGTTGGAAAAGACGGGAGAGATGGAAGAGTTCGTGGAAGATGGTCGCATCAATTTTGATGTTGCTTTAGGTGCTGATCTGGTAAGTTGTTCAACAGATATCAGAATGCTAGTTCTAATGCATCTTAGATTTACGACACGGACCTTGTTCCATTGCTTCTGTCCACGATCAAGGACCTGTTTGAAAACTACAACGTTAAGCATTTTATCATCGCGGCTACTGTGCGAAATGAAGATACTTTCAAGACCTTCCTCGATGGATGCGGTGAGTTACTCGACCCGACCCTATCACAACAGAAGACTAACAGTAAAACAGAAACAAGTTCCTTCATCGTGCAGCGCGTTCCCTTCGAGTCAACGCCCTCAGAAGAGCAAACGGGCTTCTTCCACGCAACAAACATCCCTATCAAGACCTTCCAGATCTCCCGATCATGAATCCAATATTACTACAAGACACAGCTATAGCAAATTATGTATAAAAGCTTAGGATTAGTTCTAGTAGCTCTAGACTGAGAAAACCGAAATCATCGCAGGGGCATGTCTCCATCAGGGTATCACATCATGACCAAAAAAAAGCAACGCCACGCCAGCGAGTAGCCTCCAGGGCACCTACACGTATTCCAACAAATAGAGAGCAAAAGAACCAAGTTGAGTAAAAGCACGCAAAGAACCACCAAGCTGATGCTATGCTAAGTAAGGATGTAGAGACAGGGAGCGAGGTAAAGATAGCAAGGGAATATAGATATAGGAAATCAGAGAAAACCGAAAGAGTATGTGAGGAATTAACTGGTCTCTTCTGCGAGGCTTTCGCGCAGGAGATCCTCGTCAATTCCTTGCACCTGTACAGCGACGGGGGCGGGGCGAGGAGGAAGGAAGCCCATTATAGGGCCCTTCTGATTCACGCCGGTGAATCTGAAGCGAAACTGCGGGGGCATTTCGTTTGGCGCTTCTTGAGATTTATTTGTAGGAGCAGAGGATTCTTCGCTCTGCGGAGCTGTGGATGTAACCATCGAAGGGTCTTCATTTTCGTCGCCCGGGCCATGGCCAGCTGCTTCTGAGACAGGAGCCATGCCCCATCGACCGCGCACCCAGCCGCCTACCCGACGACCAAGTGTGGCTTTTCGAGATCCGGCAGTAGATGTGGAACTGGAACTGTTGCTTTCCGCGGAGAGAGTTGACGCCGAGTCACACGGGATGCTGCTACCAGCCATCGAAGCCAGTAAAGCACGAGATGATTTATCAGAACCTTTGGCGCGGTCCGCAACAATATTGGCTGTTGATGTGATAGGAGGGGTAGATGACATTTCCACGCTGGGAGATACTAGACGGCGTGGAATCGGCATTCCAGAGTGCCATTGTCCCATGCGAGCTTGGCGGTCTGTCGGCGTGAGGATGTCCATGCCAGCTATTGAGATCAAACTTTCGTGCGAAGTTGATTTGCGAAGAGGGGTATATTGCATGTGCATGTCGAAGATATCGTCTCCAGGGGCTGAAGATCGGTCACCTCCGAAAGCAGAGGTTTCCAAGCCTAATGAAGACGGCTCTGCCTCTTCGGGGATTGCGGGCTGCTTGGTCCAAACCTCTTGTAGATCCAGCCCTGATCGCTCGTGCTCGTCATTGAAGATATCAGACGAATTGTCGATGTTGCTCAGGTCGTTATCAAGACTGCCAATAGGTCTTATAGGGATGTCGAAGCCTTTGGTATTGCGAGCCCCAATGAGAGGGGATGAAAACACTGTGCTGTCGGGACTTGTAGGTTGCGAGTAATCACCCCGATCTGGGCGATCAAAGATTGAAGATGTTCGGAACGCAGACTGCGGAGAGCTGGCCAAAGAGTCTAATGCTGGTGATTGGAAAGACCATCTGCGGGAGGTTGGAGGAATAGAGACGGATGTTTGAGAGAGGATAGTGTTCATAGATGAACCAGACGATTGTGAGCGATGAATTGATTTGCGCGGTGAATGAGTTCCAGCAGCAGAATGCATGGCAACAGGACTGCCCAAAATCGGCCGCTTCTTCTTGGGGCGACGGGCGACCGGTGCCTTTTCTTTGCGCTGGTTCGAGGTAGGTGTGTGATAATGGTGATGGATATGGAATTCTTGCGAGACTCGGCGATCTTTCGACTCTAGCTCTTCACTGAGGGTCGCCACGGGGGCAGTTTCTGTGTCTGCCTCATCGCCGGCCAGCGGCTGATGGCACAAGACCTGATCGCGGAGATTCTGGACCTCGTGGTTGGAGCTGTCGAGTAGTTCACGCAACTCCATAATTCCGACTTGCAAATTCGCATTGTCTTGCAGAATATCCTTGACGAATCTTGACACCACATGAGTACCAGGGTCACGACCGAGTTCAGACGCAGCCGCGGCGCCCTTGAGGCGACCCGCAGCATTGTCTAGTTCTCTTTCAACAGATCGTTTCCGCTCCATACGCTGAACAAGCTCCTCATGACGCTCCCTTTCTTCGCGCGCTTCCTTCTCGATGCGCTCAACTTGGTCATGCAAATCACGCAGTGTGAGTTCCGCATTGCGCCACCGCTGCACGGCAGAGCGCTCATCCTCCTTAACCGAAGAAAGTGAATCATGGAGCCTCGACTGCTCAGTCTCCATAAGAGTCAATTGAACCTCGAGTTCAGCCGCACGCGACGCGGCGACGGTAAGCCTACGCAGTTCGGCCTGCGTACTTTCGAGAGTAAGGGTAAGAGATTGAACCTGCTCATCGGACTCGAAGACGGCATTATTCAGCCCATCAAGTTGCTCTAAAAGGCTTCTATTCTCTTCAACAATGCGCGCGTTCTCCGCCTGCGCCTCGCGCTTTTCACGCTCCAGGGCATCGACGCTGTCGAGGAGGCGCCGCCGATCCTCTTCAGCTTCGGCCATGTAGCTTTCATGGCGGTGTAGGAGAGCCTGCAGGGAAAAGGTCAGCGATGACAGGCCACAGTAATCTGCCGCCGCAGTTTGAATGGTGCATGTTGAGGCCATGACGGACGCCAGCGCAATGGGACAGAACAGGGGACTTTATGACCAAAGCCATGTGACGAAAATGCAGATTGTGTAGCGTCCCGAAATGGCTTCTGACGAAGTTTGCAACAAGACTTGGATCCCTCTAGCTGTAGCATGGAAGTATGAAGGGAATAGTGGGTGGAGAAGAGTAACAACAAAAAAAAAGCAAAAGCCGAAGTGAAGTGAGGAATGATGGGAATGATGTATCAAACATGCAGCTTCGGCCTGCCACAAGTACCACAAAGAGATCTGGTCCTGAACAAAACTCCAGCGGTGTACAAGCAAACAAAGCTCATCTCCGAAGCATAGCAAATACAAAGAAAAGGAAGTGAAGCCAGTCTACACTTCAACGTACCTGGCCTAGCTTAGCCGCCGTCTCGAGGTCTTTCTCGACCCCCTCGAGAGCGAGATGGTTATGCTCGAGTAGAGCACAGTCCTCTCTGCCGCAACAGCAGCGCAGGGTGTTCGAGCGGGAACGCGAGTGAGTTGGAATGCTGGGAAAAGACTCCGTCTGGGCGGAGCTATGTGGTAGAGAATCCATAGGCGGCACAGGAATGTGGCCCCCTTTGTGGGCAGATGGGGCACATTCGGGGATGAGAGCTATCAGCCCGTGAGTTGCAGAGTCGAGGTTGTACACGTCGTACCTGGTGAGCGGAGTAATCACGCGAACCGCTCAGTGAAGTGGGGCGCTTAGTCAAGGCTGCCTGATGGGTATCAATAGGGTAGTTTGAGCTGATAGTTAAGAAATGATAGTCAAGAACTGATAGTTATGAAGGATGAGTGAAAGTTGAGGCACAGTTCTGGGTTGAATTTTCAGTGAATAGGCAGCGGGGGCGGAACTCCCAGAACTATGCGCGATGAGCTCAGGCATAGACTCATTAGGGCAACGGCATGTCTACACCCTTGCATTAGAATCCCCATTACTACCGACAAGCATCTTAATCACTTTGTACTCTACTCGTAACTAGTCATTGTACTCGTATGCATTTGTCTAATCTGAAAGAAATTCACCATGCAGGCACAACATACTAGCGCCATCCCGGCTTGAGACGTGTCAACTCTGGGAAAAGCAAAGCAGAACTATCTACCGTGGCGTCTGCAGACATACCCCATGCTGCATATACGAACTGAAGGATCTGGCCAGTTTCCGACCGCTACTCCAGGAATCTTGATCGAATTACTCACCCATCAAGTAATAGGTCTTCGCAAATGGCCCGATGGCGTCCGCAAGTCATTACAACCAACGCAAACCCATACCCATCTTATCTCGCATTAACTGTAAAGTGCTTTTACTCCGAATATCAAACTCAATATAGTCATTTCTAAAGATTTCATTAAAGAGCCCTTGAGCTCACCACTTGACCAAAAAAGGACAAGCTTAAACATTCTGGCTCGCACTGCTGAGTGGAGGGTAATTTGCTAAATCAAAGAGGCGCTACCAAATCGATCAGAAGGCCGTGGTAGATTGGTAACTGGCAGAATCAAAATGCAATTCATGAAGTACAAACAATCCAACTCATCGCCGAGAAAGGAAATAACCCTACGCCGGTTTAAAGCAAAACGTCATTCCGAACATTGATGAACGCCCCGGCGCCGCCGTCTTCACTGATCTCATTGACAAGCACCTCCGTTTGCTGGTACAATCGCTCCAGGGCTGCTGAAGAGGATTTTCCGAGGGATACTATAGATCAGTTGTTAGAGAATGATCTGTGATAGGGGCGTTACTTGACTCACCTAATATAGCTGAATTCAGCTCCTCAGCTACTGCTAGTCGCCCAGCGGGATCCAGGTAGTGGCCATGCACAGATCGTTTAGGATCTGGATAGGCAACCAGTGAGAATATATCATCCAGCATCTTCTTGTCGCCACCGTTCTCGTCTGATGGGAAATCCATCGATAGCTGCTGTCCGTATTGCACAGCCTCTGTAAGAAGATTGTTATGCTCTGCGACATTAGGCTCTTCTGTATCCATGCCATCTCCATTCCATCCCTCGCCATCGTCAAGCTCCATCTCTTGGTCAAAGACAGCATGCTCGTCTGGACCAGGAGAATCGGCACGGGGGCGTTTCTGGGCTGAATTACTCTCTGTGGATAATTCGCTGGCACGGCGCATCATTTCGAGGAATTTACGACATCTTAACTTGAAGTGGATGTGCGGGTAGTTCTCGAGAACCTTGGCGTAGTAGGCTTTAGTGTGCTTAAGGGCTTTGTCAATATCGCCCTCCATAATAGCAGCGCGGATTCCTAGTCTGGTCAGCTCAAGTTCTTTCTTCTGATATCGGCTTGCTTACTATTCCTGTTGATTGCTTCGCGGTCTTCCTCCACTTCATACTTCTTGAGAGGCTCTCCATGTCCATTTTGAAGAGCAGCTGTCTCTGTGCCCACTTCTTCTGCAAAAGCGCGCGCAGTCTCTACATAGCCATCGTGTGCCAAGAACTGGGCAACTAGTTCATGGAGAAGCGCCGACTCATCAAGCGGCGGTTGCAGGCTCTCCACACTGGTGTTGCTGATTTGTGTCTGTATCTTCGATCGCTCAAACTGTGAAAATGTCAGAAAAAGGGATTTGCGGATAGACAAATGATAAATACCTTAACCATGCCATCAATATCAAAAACGAATGGTTCTTGTCCAAAGTTCGCTTTCAAATGTACTCTGGGCTGTTTCTTCATCCCCACAGATGGAAAAAGCTTCACGCTACGCAATTCATGAAACGCATTACCTATTCCGGTCAGCAACGCCCTTCATTACAAAAACCCTCCACATACCTAAAAAGACACCATTCTTCGTAAAGAAAGCACAGCCCGTAGAGAAATTCACACCACATCCCACAGTATCCCCGACTCCAAAAGTCGGACCATACGGTCGTCCTTGTCCTTGGCTTTCACCGAAGAAAGACTTCCCATCATCGCCATGGTAAGCCCATGATTCTTGTTCCCAGCCAGGAAGTCTCTCGACAGAAGCCTTCGGGCTCGAGAAACCAATGCCGATCATCCTATCGAAAACCAATCCACGTTAGACAATCAAAATTCCCCGCGCAGGGTACCCCACAGGAATGCGGAAACTCACCCTTCCTTAGGCTTCGATTCGATCTTGATCTCGAAGTAGTATATCCCGCACTGGGGCGGCATCGGATTATCGGCTCGTAAAGCGGCAGCCTCGTGATCGTGTTTGTGTGGAGCGCCCTCATATCGCACGTCTAGACCGTCGCTCGATAAATCTAGACCGTTGTACTTGTCTGTTGAGCTCCACTGGGTTGGGAGGGGCATGAGAGGGTCGAGGGTGGTTGGAGGTGGGTTCTCGATAAGATCGTAGGTCATGCCGCGATGGGACGGAGCCATACGTGTGAGATGAACATGGCTGGATGAGGTAGAGAGCGCTGAGTTTGGAGCTGAGTTTGAGGATGTCGCATCGCGCTGTTGGGCGGCGAGTTTGGCTCGATGGGCGGCGTCGAGGCGGGAGATGTATCGGGAGTGACGGAGGTAGGAGGGGGTGAAGAAAGAGGGGGAATCTGTCAGGCCGAGGCCTTGGGCGAGATCTGTAGAGCGGTTGAAGCTGGCGTACTTGCGAGAATAGGATGGTAACGAGTCTGATGATGCGGAGTTCCTCCAGGCGGAGTTGTGATGCATATCTGCGGCGTCCAGGCCGGTCAGGGCCCGGTGCAGACGGCCGTCAGGCTGGGAAGGCGGAGGATATGAGGAGACAGGATTGGGGTTGAGGATGTTTGAGAAGGAGCTGGAGATCGGGGGAGAGAAAGCGCTGCCAGACACGACGGAGGCGTAGGAAGAGCGACGTGGGCCCGAAGCGATGTATGCTGGAGCTCCTCGAGCTCCACCGGGGAAAGGAACATCGGCCATGGCGACGTGCGGGTCGCCGACCCAGAATTCGCAATTTCGCGTCTTTCTTCTCTAGTTTTCCTGGGCTCGACTGGATTAATTGCTTAACGCAACTGTAAATTCCGACAGAGCGGGCGTTTCGGCTTTCGTCTCGGCTGACTGTTGCGTGACCTGTGGATCATCTGTGACCGGAAGCAGCGATGAAGCCCAGCACAGGGCCCTCGTCAACCCAGGCCCTCAAAGAAGAGTAGATCGGCAAATGGAGGATCCTGTTAGAATCCACTTGGATTCGAAGAGGACCACGTTGAGTATTCCGGTTCACAGGGCATCAACGCATCGGGAATTGCGGGGAAAGTACCGGGTGATTTTAAACAAAAGAGGGGAGAAAGCGCTGAGACGAGACTAAGCACGGTCACAAGCACCCCTCCCTGTTCTGTACAGACTATTTGTCAATCGGATTCGAGATGCTCGCTTGTATTTCACTTAACCTTTCCGTACAACCTGGGCATGTCCGCAGTTTCTCAGAACTATATATATCGGGCGCTGTGAATACGGGACCGGGGTTCCGGCAGTACCTACCTGGTAGTCGGAGCACATGGACAGCCTGACCCAGTAGCAAATATGTTTTATCTCGAATGCGAGGAAAAGTCTGATATTATTGGAATTTGGAATTCATTCTACATAATAGCAATGTAAGAACTAGCGCTACATTCGTGGACACAATAGTGGATTGGAGGCGGAAGGTACTTCTACGGTAGCCCCTGCAAGTTGGAGACATTTCATTTCATGATGACACCCGAGAATCCTTAGGAAATTTACTACGAACTACGGAACATAAGTAGAACAGACTGAAGTGGCTGTACGCCAAGGGCAGAATCTCCCTTAATGTATTCGAATGGACAGGACAATTTTGAGGGATGCGCTATGGTCCCATCCCCAGCAAGAAGTGGGCAAAACAAAGACAAAGCCAAATGTCCGGAGAAAACACCAGACACCAAGAGAGAACCAGAATCGACTATGATACACAACAGAACCCAAATGCCCAGCAAAACCAAAAGCGTCGAACAGCCCCGATTGCAAACATGTAACTCCTGTGCCCATAGAAAAAATGCCATACCACGCCAAACCGAAAACCGTAGCCCAAAATGTGAGTGGAAACCCTTCAGAGTATCAAGATGGATGTAAAGAAAAAAAGAAAGAACAATGATGAGGATGAATGTACAACTCTGGTGCCTTATGCCGCCATGGCAATAGCGGGCGAGGAGGGCTCAACAAGGTTGGATGGAGCGGGAGTAACGTCTCCATCACCGGTGCTCTTCTCGCTGGGAACAGCACTGCTGCCATTGAGGTCGGCGCCGGGGAGCAGGTGGGCCTTAGTGTCGCTGTCGACACTCTCATGAGCACCAGACTTGCTATCGTCGCTCTCGGGTTGAGAGCCATGGGGACTGCGCCAGGAAGGCAATTGCCAGAGGACGCCAGTGAAGCTGCGTAACTTCAAGGGCTGTCGCTCCCATCTGCGGCAGGGAGTGCCGGTGCGATCTAGAGCGCGCAAGCCAGCATTGATAGCACCGGTGTTGGCCTTGGGACCGAGACGGTGGGCAGCAGGAAGCTTTGCAGCGTCGACACCTTCTTCACTGCAGGTCGAAGATATAAGTTAGCTTGTGCCTTTCATTCTGCTCATGCCGTCAAGGCACACTTACGTCTTAGGCTTCTTCTTAGGACCAGGTCTTCCCCTAGCACGTCCAGCGGCTTCCGTCTGCCCGTTTGTTCGCTTGTTGCCTGGCTTAGGACCCGGAACGCCCTTCCGACGCGGGGTGTCGCCAGGAGTCGCGCCGTTCGCTGGGGTGGAAGTGGCATCGGCGTCAGAGGCATTGTCCGCTGAGGATGGTCGGACGACAGGGACTTCGGTCGATGAAGCTGGCGAGGAGCGGTCGGCGCCCTTGTCGGCGACAGCGTCATTGGCAGTGCTTCGTTCGGGGGTGTCGGAAGCGAACTCCCGCAGGGCGCTTGGCGACATTTTCAGCTTGACGATGAGCGACGGAGCAGCGTTCTTGGAGTTTCCTCCGCGGTTGGCGCGACCGTTAGCTGGGCCGGCAGGCATGGTGATTGATGGGTTGGAGGATGAGGGGACCCGCGACCTCGTCTCTGGTAGAACGGGGGAGGTATAAGATTGGGGCTGATGGGTGAGCGAAGTTAGGGGCGGCCCTTGTGACGTGTTGTTTCTACCGCCTGTGTGATCAAGACCGGCGCGTGTCAGGGTGAGGCGAAAGTGTGGCAAATGGTGATGGGACCATACTCTTGAGGGGAAGGGGAGGAAGAAGAAGAAACGGAGACGGAAGGAGGGATGAAAGGGGCGGATGGGTGGAAGCGGAAGGGAACGAGGTGGATTTGATCTCGTCTAATTTCTTTGGATACAAAAAAGGTTCCCAAACCTACTGCATGCCCCGTTCGAGGCCGGAGATCGAGTGGCCGGGGTGGCACTCGCTCAGGGACGTGATGGCATCGACAACCCAGACCATAGCCTCTTTCCAGCCATCATTCTCAGCACAAGAGAGGCTCGCGGCGAAGGCTCACAACTATACGCGGTAGAAGCGACGGGCAGAGGTGTGCTATTCCGCGAGGAGATCACATGACATCGTGGACATAAGGTGCGTGTGGGCAAACAGGAGAAAAAGCTGTCCCCAGGACGAGAAAATAAAATACCGCTCTGGGACTAATAGGACGGTTTTAAGACGGTTTCTCTGGGGTGAGAAAAAAACCGTCCTCAGGACGACTTTTTGTCGTGCCCAGGACGGTTTCTCTATAACGGGAAAAATACCGACTTCCGGATGAGAAGAAGCGGTTCCCAGCATGAAGGATATAACCGTCCTGGGGACGGAAACGAAACTATACCCGATACAAGGAAAAATACCGTCCCCAGGACGAGAAAAAGCTGCCCCCAGGACGGTTTTCCTATTACAATAAAAAAACCGTCCCCCCGACGAAAAATTGCTCTCTCACAAGAAGCTAGCAGGGCGGGACATCACGCGTGGAAATAAATACCTCCCGCTGTTGCATCCTTACGCTTACCTTCACTCTTTGTTTGTCTCGAGCACAGGAGGCGATTTTTGCCGATTTGAAATTGGTGTCAAAGAAATAGAGATCTCTACTTTCTTATGCATGATCTGGAAATTCAAAATATGCTAGAAACCGAAGGCTGAATCATTAACTTCCAACATCTAGAACAGGATGTACGATGATGTGCCAGCATACCAAACAGTCTCCTTCGGCTTATAGGAACTATGTAATGAGTGGTGCTACTTGTAAATAAGGGCGGAAGACATCGAAGTACTATATCCCGCAAAGAAGTTTTTTATGCTACACCGACTGACTCAAGATCTGAATGAATGTAAGAAGCGAACATGTTCTCTATTTAATGACCCACATTAGCTCTATAATATTTCTTAATTACTAGCATATTCATGACCGAGCAATCTCAAACTCAGCCATATACCAATTCTGGATTGCCTTCGTGTCTCCTGTGATCGCCACAGTATCGTATCTCTCCCGGGCCTCCTTAGCCGCTGTACCATTGTTCACCATTCGCGCCGCCCATTTGCCGTGCTTGCGCGCAGCAGCAATAATTTTATCGACAGCAGCGACGAACTCTGGCTCGTCGCCACGAGCAGGTGTGTAACCAAGAAGAGATTGTGCGAGATCATTAGGTCCAATGAAGACAACGTCTACTCCCGGAACAGCGCAGATAGCCTCCACATTCTCGACCCCGGCGCGGGTCTCGATTTGGATCATTGTGATGAGAGTCTCGTTTGCGGATTTCATGTATTCGGGGGTTGTGAGACCGTGTCCAATTGCTGGGAAGGCAGAGCCTTGGCCTCTAACGCCTTGTGGGGGGAACTTCGATGAAGCTACGATTTGGGCTGCTTCTTCCGCGTTGTTGATTTGTGGAACCATGATGCCGTGGGCTCCCGTGTCGAGAGCCCGTTTGATGATATCGTGAGCAGGGCCGCGGATGCGAATAATTGGTGAGACACCTAGTGCTGAGATGGCTGCGACGGAGTTGTGCATTGCGTCGTCGCCGATATGGCCGTGTTCGCAGTCAATGACAATTCCATCGACGCCGGTCAGAGCGACAATCTGGGCCATGCGCACTGAAGGAAGCGCCATGAATGTCATGAGGGGAAATTCATTCTTCTTGATGCTGTTGAGGACTCTCAAGCGAGAGTTCTCGATAGTGGTCGTGTGCGCGGTTGGGTAGGCCATTGTGAGTGTGGAATAAGTGCTTTTGAGGAGAGAAAGACGAGATTAACGAAATTGACAGTAGATTAGAGATTCAAGCTGCTTTTCCTGCACAGAATATGCATTGCTTTGGGGTATTCGTGATTCAATGTTCAATGCTTCATCCAGTATGTAGTCGGTCGGGCCCCACCGGGAGGAGCTCCTCTCAACGGATATCGGAATGACTCCTCCTAGATAGTCCTCCCCCATATGCACCCCGGATTTGATCCAGCCTGGCTCTGGCAGCTGCATCATGGCAGTTTGTTATTGGGCCGATAAAGCTTGAGGGCTCCTCCACTTCCATTTAGGGCTATCTGGCATTTGGCAGGTCCACACACGCGACGAATCAGGACTCTGCGATTTGCCTCAAGGAGTCTTCGCTGTTCCTCCGGCTATCTATGGCCATGCTAGGATATCAAAAGCCAGATATAGGGGATAAGCCTCTCGAGGTGAGGTCTTAGCACGCCCATATACTTCTTGAGTCCCATCAGAGGGTAGTGCTGATAGCCACGCCCGCAATCTCGGTCTCATTCTTCCATTCTTATTTCTATATTGACGTTCAAGCATACTTCTGCTCTGTACTTGCAGACATGGAGATGAAAAAACGTTCAGTATCGGTTCATTCCGATGACAATGTCTCGTCGGCTGAAGGCCAGCTGGACCATGCCAACGCGGCATACCAGCGAATGCCCGAGAGCCTTCAATCACTTGAGCCTGATGAGCTCAACCGACTCAACAAGAAGATACTCCGCAAGATTGATCTCCTTGTGCTGCCAACCATTGGAATACTTTACATCCTGAACTACATCGACCGTCAGAATTTGGCTGCTGCCAAACTTCAGGGAATCACTCAGGACCTGAACATGTCTACCGAACAGTTCGCCACCGCCGTCTCCATCCTTTTCGTTGGATACCTACCCTTCCAGATCCCTAGCAACCTGCTCATCACCAAGATATCACGACCGGGTATGTACATCTGTCTCGCAGTTGCTATATGGGGTGGCATATCTGCTGCCACGGCTGCAGTCAAGACATACGGGCAACTCCTAGCAGTGCGAGCTATCTTAGGTGCAGCTGAGGCAGTGTTCTTTCCTGGTGCAATCTACTACCTCTCTGCATGGTACACAAAGATGGAACTGGGAAAGAGAATTGCCGGGTTATACATTGCACAGCAAGTCGGAAATGCCTTCGGAGGTCTCTTTGCTGCTGCCGTACTGCAGCTCGATGGTGTTCATAACATCCGTGGCTGGCAGTGGCTTTTTATCATCGAGGGGACTGCTACTGTTGGTATTGGCATCATTTGTGCCTGCATTATGCCGGAATTTCCTCATAACAGTCGAATCTTGTCCCAGATTGAGCGAGACCTCGCCGTCTGGCGTATTGAGTCGGAAGCCGGTGCTGCAGAGGGATCGGAGAAGGAAAGCACCATGAAAGGTTTCGTTAGAGCCCTCTCTGATCCCAAGCTGGCTTTGATGATATTCTGCAACATGCTGTCGCAAACCCAGGGTTCCATCGCGAACTATTTCCCTACCCTCGTCGACTCGCTTGGCTTCTCCAGCACCATCAGCCTCCTCCTCACGGCGCCTCCATATATCCTCGCTGCCATCGTGTACTTCGGAATCATGGCTTATTCAGACAAGAAGAATTCGGTTTATCCTCTCATCATGATTTGCATCGCAATCTCAGTTGTCATGTATATTATTCCCATGGCGACTCTTAACGTTGGAGCACGCTACTTCTCGATGATGATTCTCCCCTTCGCCTCGGTCGGCCCACAACTTCTTCTCTACAAGACCATCAACCTCCATCTGGCCCGGCCTGTCTCTAAGCGAGCTGCTGCCTCTGCACTAGTCAACGCCATTGGAGGCACTTCAAATATCTGGGCTTCCTATCTATACTACGAGTCTCCTCATTTCTACGCTGCCTTCGGAACTCTCATGGGCGCTGCTGTTCTCTTTGCTGTAACAATTACTGTTTATCGGTGGTGGGTGCTGCGTGAGAACAGGCGCCTTGACTCGGGTGATCCAGAACAGATCGCTAAAGCGGCTAAAGGAGGCGTAACCGACGAAATGATCCAGCTACACTGGCGGTACGAGATGTATTAATGGAAAGAGACTGTAAGGTTATGAATGAGTGAGTATTTGTCTAAGTAGTTACTTTCAGCTATGACTGTAGGAATGAATGCAAATCGATTTCTGCTCAGTTTCCTTCTCGTACTTGTAGTTCCGATAACCCGCAGATAAACTGGTGGATGCTTACTGGGCTGCTTTCTCTCCGGCTCCACTGATAAGTTGTGTCACGAAAAGTAATCGTTTATCGCTTTTGATAAGACCGAGGCAGCATCTTTTATGTTTAACTCTACAATGAACTTCTTCCTTTAACAGCCCTCAGCCTTTGGATCTCGTCACTTGGTTTTGGTGATCTCGCTTTGTGCGCTTTGACGGCAAGTATAGCCGCCTCGACGTGCGGAGATCGTCCGGCGCATTGCGGGGAGATAAGCTGCCCCATATTTGCCTCGCTTCCCACGCCTCTTTTCAGATTCATGCAACACAATCTCGATGGAAATTCGCCTCGGTAGACTCAATGGAGACCCTTGAGCTCTCTGAGAGGAGAGAATCTACCCAACCATTTCAATGCCTTATTTGTTCAACCCGCTTCACACGCCATGAGAACCTTAAGCGGCATTCGACCCTACACTCTCGCTCCAACGGCCAGGTTGCAATACAGTGTGAATACTGTCAAGCCACATTCTCACGGTCAGATCTTCGAAATCGTCATATGAAGCGCAAACATCCAGAACATCATCCCAGCCCGTATACAAAAACCCCCAGACGTCGAAAGCCATCCACAGCAGATCTCTACTCCCGTGATGGTCCTCAGAGTGACAAAGAGAACTCCCTATCACCTAGCACAGACGACAGCCCTGGTAGCACAGGTATGGAGGGTGATCAGAGAATGGAGCTAGACGAAGCGACGCTGCGCGCAACCCTCGCCCGCCCCCAATTCATTCGAAGCCCGACTCTTTTCCAAGAATTCCTATGCGAAGCCGAGAGCCACATCTCAGGGGAGCGTACGTACTCTTCTGCGCCACGCGACATATTCAGTACTCCCCAGAACAACTTTGACATCGGGCAACTCATTCCCAACCGTCTACTAGAAGCAGACCTGTATCGAGAAACAGAGAGCTTGACACCTTCAAACCTCCAAATATCCAGAGGCTGTGAGCTGTTTTTTGCTCATGTCTCACACTTTCTTCCGTTTCTCCGTCGGGAGACCTTCAGCCCCTATGGTCTACCCCTGTGCCTTATCCTCGGGGTGCTCTCTCTCGGCTATCAATATGGAGAAGATCCAGACTGTGATTACGAACCAGGATCAGGAGCGAGATTAGCACGAAGCTATTTCCACCAGGCTCGAGCCTTTTTGAGCTCTAGTGACGCGGAAAGGGGATCCCTGGATGGAATCCATCTCATTCAGTCCTACCTTTTGCTCCAAATTTGTGCCATGATGTACCTCTGTGGCGAAGACTCAGCCTACGGGCTAGACATGCATACAAAGACCATCTCACTAGCCAGATCGGTCGGCTTAATGCAGCCGCTAGATATAAAGTCCGCAACAACACAAGATCTCGACTCACTATGGCGCCAATTCATCCGCGCAGAATCACACAAACGAACTCTTTTTGCAGTCCACCAGATCGACGCTCTATGGTATCAAATCCTATCAATCCCTCGCTCAATATCCCACCTAGAGATCAAACATGATCTCCCATGTCCAGAAGCGCAATGGAATGCCCCATCTTCCGCGGACTGGGCGCACCGCCGACTTCTATCCGAGAACTCAGGTCCGTCAATGCAGTACTCCGACGCAGTCCGACTCTTCCTATCCTCAGAAAACGACCTTAACTCAATCGCACCTTTCGACCCATACGGGGCTATTAACATAGCACAGTTCTTAATATCGAGCGCCCGCGAAATCTCAGGCTGGTCCACTATGACCGGTATCCTCAGCATAGAGCGTTTTAGTGCCTTGCGATCATCGCTCGTCACGCTGGGACCATTCATGAGACCCCTATTACCAACACAAGCAAGCTCGGCGCTTTGTGAAGCCACGTGGGAAATTGCCATGCTAGAGCTGCATATGTGGTCACCGTCACATACGGGGGGCATAGTAGCTGCGAGTATGGATGCGGTGCTGAACCAGTCTACTTATTTGTCGCCGTCTTGCAAGTTGCTTTGCGAGCCGAATACTGCTATGGCGGTTCAGCCGCATGTGAATTGGTTCCTACGCTATTTGGATAGTGAGTCGAATCCTCAATTGGAGGCGCCTTGGGTTGCGTTGTATGCGTACAAAGCGTTCCTGATTGCGTGGGAACTGTTGTGCGGAGGAATTTCCGATGCAATGGCCGTGGTGGGCATTGAGAATGGAGATTCAGATGGGGCATTGAGATGGGGAAAGATGGTTTTTCAACGTCGGGGCCATTGGCAGTTAGGTAGGCTCATACTTTCTTGTCTTGAGAGCCTAGAGGAGTCATGATGCTGTTTGTGTATAGTACGGACTACTACGAGAACATGATTATAATCATTAAATTTTCAATTTCTATTTTGTCATTTGCTTTAAATTATGAAAGTCTCTATTTTAAACCTGGGCGATGCACTCGATCTCGATAACAGTGCCGTTACCTGGAGCAACAGCTTGAAGACACGAGCGCGAAGGCATAGGCTGAGGAAGGAACTCGATGTATGCTTCGTTCATGGCTGCGAAGTCCTTCATGTCGGCAATGAAGACGTTGTACTTGACAACTTGCTCCAATGACGAGCCGGAGAGCTCAAGGACTTCTTTCAAGTTTTGAAGTGCGGCTTTCTGGAAGATTGTCAGTTTTGTTTTAACGGAATTGAACGCTGAAGAACTAACGGTGGCCTGCTTGATTTCACCAGTGGCAGTTTGTCCGGCACAGAACACAAGACCAGGTACCTTAACTGCGGGGCCTAGAGAGACGTTAGACTGGATTGAAGTAGATCAAGCCTTCATACCCGACTTACAGTTGTGAGGCTTGGTAGGGAACTTTTCGCTGGAGATGAGTTCGCGAGACATGATGTTTCAATTGGAGAGTTGAGAATTTGTGGGAGAGATAGACGAGTAGAATGATTCTTGGAAGACGAAGTGTAGAAGATGAATGAATCTTAAGCCGGCTAGTTAAATTCTCACAAGATCTGCGAAGTTTACAGCGCGGAGTAGAAGTTGTCCTCCAAGAGGAGCTCGAATGAACAGACTTCGATACGCATTATCGACTAGTTGGGTCATCTCCAATCTTGGGAGCTATCGGGAGGAGCGGGAGGAGCTCCTCCCACTCCTCCCAGCGCTAGAAGATCGCTCCCGCGATGGGACTAGATTCTATCAAGATAACGGCAGATACGAGTGGAGACAGATTGTATATTGAATTTTGGTGTCAAGGTAATATCTATTGCCAGAAATGGAAATACTAGGAAAATAGGGAGGAATTCATCAGGCCATTCGTCGGTTGTATTGCGAGGAGCTCGTCGGGGCGAACGGCTCCGCATCTAGTTACTCTTGTGGTTGAACATTCTCATATAATAATCGATCAAGACCTTCATATTTTGAATCAAGAACACCATAATACAATATTTGTATGACTTCAATATTCAACATGGCACCCGCAGCCCCATTTAACCCACCTGCAGCTGACCTGCCTGGGAAGCCCGCCGTCCCTGAGTGGGTTCCTCCTCCTGTGACCCAGCAGAAGCACGACTTTGCGCAGCTCACGTCAATCGATCTCTCTCTGCTTGATTCTGAAGACCCAGCAGTTGTGGAGAATTTGATTCAGCAAGTCAAAACCGCTATTCGAGACGATGGATTCCTGTTTCTGGAGAATTACGGTGTTTCATTGGAGCAGGTATGTGAAAAACACTCTAGTATGAATAGATTTCAAGAACTCGTACTAACGACCCTCGATGGCTAGTTGCATCGCCAATTCTCCATCGCCCAATA
>JAOYNU010000001.1:1747032-1807143 GCA_026745395.1 Tympanopsis confertula | reverse complement strand
TTCTACACCCTCAACACCGGATCTCCCGGCTTTTATCGCGTCAACTACCCGCCCGCGCGCCTGTTCAAGCTCGGCACCCAGCTGGACAAGCTCTCGGTCGAGGACAAGATCGGCATCATCGGGTCCGCCTCGGACCTCGCCTTCGCCGGATACGCCACCACCGCAGCCATGCTGTCGTTCCTGCAGGGCTTCGGCCAAGAGACCAACACGCTCGTGTGGAGCGCCGCCCTCGGGGCCATTGGGCGCGTAAAAAGCGTCTTTGGCGGGGACGAGCTCGTCAATGAAGCCCTCGGAAAGTACACCCTCGCCCTCACCAAGGACGCCGTCGCCAAGACTGGCATGCAATTCCCAGAGGGCGAGGATTACCTGACCGTCATCCTGCGCAAGCTGCTTGTCGGCAGCGCTTCGGCCTGCGGCCACCCCGAGTGAGTCACGTGACACGACACGACGTTTGCCCATTGACATGACCCTTTTCTCAAAGCTCTCCTTCTTCTTCTTCTGACTCTGCGCAGCGTCAAAGCCGAGCTTCTGCGCCAGTTCGACGCCTGGGTCGACGACTCGGCGGCAAGCCCGATCCACCCGAATCTGCGCGCTGCCGTGTACAGCACCGCTGTGCGCGAGGACGCTGCACGCGCAGTCCCGATCCTCAAGAAAGAATGGCTCAACACCAGGTCGATCGACGGCAAGATCATCGTGCTCGTGTCCATCGGCGGCGCGCGCGACAAGCAGGTCATTGAGAAGGAGATCCTGCCCTTCCTCTACAACACGTCCCCGCCGGCACCCGCATCGGAGTCGGTCCCCCACAGCGACATGCGGTACCTGGGCTCGTCCCTCAACAACAACCGCCACGCACGCGGCCCGCACTGGGAGTACCTCAAGGCCAACTGGGAGCGGGCGTCCAGGAAGTTTGGCCATCCCATGCTGCTGGACTCGTTCCTCGACGCCTCGCTCCACAAGTTTACCGACTTTGCCGACGCCAAGGACATTCGCGATTTCTTCGCCGACAAGGACACCAGGGCATTCGAGCGGACGCTCAAGATCGTCGACGATAGCATCATAGCAAGGGCTCTGTACAAGGAGAGGGATGCCGACAGGCTCAAGGAGTGGCTCTCGCAGAACGGGTATGCGTGAGCCGCGAGTGCCAGGTTCATAGAAGAGTGACTACTGAATCTGATGATTTATATTGACAGTGTGACTTTGTCGAGAAGCTTAAATTAAATGTTGTACAAACAAGTAGTAAAACTCCAGATAGGGCTCACCACTGCTTTCTTTCTATCCCCTAAATCTACCAAGAATTCGTTATCATGTTGTATTATATGTAGAGCTTTACTCAAGTAAGCATGGGCGTTCTAACTTTATATTGAATATGTCGATGCAGGAAACTCTACAACAAAGAACGGTTCCGTATGGGAAAGTAGAAGCGCAATATTTTATTTTTATAATTAAAGATTCGTATAGCCGGATAGATTTTGAACCCATCCGAGCTATGCCACGATAAAAAAATACAGTAAGACGTGATACCCTCTGTCTTTGAAGAAGCGCAATATGATATTATTAATTACATGATTATAAAGATATAAGTACATGAGAATGGTTGCTGAGGTTGCTGAGCTTCAAAGACAGAGGGTATGTACCAGTCCCACCTTCCTCTACGGGTGGGCAGGCACCAGTTTCGCTAATGTAAACTCGTGCTGCCCCCCTCGAGTCAAGGGCGCCGCCGGGTCATGGTACATGACATCGTATATCCCTGGGTTTCCTTCCGTGTACACACTGCGAATGGCCCCCGGCGTGGAGCCACCCTGGTATGCAACGGTCCTCCCCGGGATCAGTGGTTGATGAAGCCACTGCCGCCCTGCTGCGATCCTTTTCCCCGGCGTGCTCAACGGTAAGCCCCTCGTGTTTCCGAAGGGCGTGGGGTATTTACCCAAGATTCCCCTTCTTCCGACGGTGGCTTGCTGTTGGTCCGCCTCCCTCTTGAGGATCCACGTCTGGGACCGTTACCGGTTCTAGGGCGCGCCGTTCAAGTCCTACTATTGAAATATTAGAGTCTGATTAACCAATACTTGGGTAGTGTTGAGTACGTACGTAAGCCTCGTTTGTCGGCCGGCTTGAGGCATTGGCAGTGATACCGGGCGTGGTAGTAGTGGCGATGTTGATGGTGGTAAAAGCAGCACCACCAGTAGCATTGGCAGCCCAACTCCGAGTAGGGGCGGCAGACGTAGTAGCGGGAGCGGGAGCGGCAGGAGGAGCGGTAGGAGGAGCGGTAGGAGGAGCGGTAGGAGAAGCGGTAGGAGGAGGGCGAGCGGTAGCAGGAGGAGCCGGAGGAGGAGGAGGAGGAGCAGTAGCTGCTACTACTTGCTGCTAGTGCTGCTGCTTCTTGCTGTTACTGCTGCTAGTGCTTGCTGCTGGTGCCTGCTGCTGCATCTTGGAGGAGTACTCGTGCTGGTATTGTGGAAATATTTGAAGTTCTATGAAGCTCTTTCGTTGAGAATGAGTGCTGGCGTTGTGGAAATATTTATGCTTTGAAGTTCTGTGAAGTTCTGTCGTTCAGTAGCTGCTGCTACTTGCTGCTGGTGCTTGCTGCTGGTGCCTGCTGCTGCATCTTGGAGTACTCGTGCTGGTGTTGTAGAAATATTTGAAGTTCTGTGAAGTTCTGTCGTTGAGAATGGTGAGACGATGGGGAGTTTGTAGTGGATTTTTAAAAAAAATGGGGGACGAATTTATTAAAAAGAAGAGGCGGCTGGGGTGAAAATTTTTTCACAGTGATCAGGGAAGGAGCGTCTGAGGTACATATTCACTACGTATATAACGTCAGCTTCATAAATCTCTCATAATTATGCGGGAAATACTTGAAATACCAGGGGGGGGGGATACTTGTATATGTTCTTTGTTTAGCCGGATGGATACATCTGACCGAGGCCTGAATAAACAAACAACACAGCAAGACGTGATACCCTCTGTGAACGCCCACGTCGGACTCGAAGATCGCCAGGTCCGAATGAGAACATACGAGTTCTATGCCCTTTTTGCAAGCATGTACATATCGTTCAATCCCAGTAACAAAAAGAGTCGGGCCATGGGCCGGCAGCATAGAGTTTTCCGTGACTCGCTCGCCGAAGCGCGGCTTTTCAGGGCCTGGCTTATCTATCACGGGAGGAGGAGCACCTCGTGTGCCACCGACGCTTGTTAGATCACTAGGCCCCATGAGGAAACTTGGCCGAGTCTCCCTGCGCCAGGCCCTCTCCACCACATGCCATGCTGGCACGTAAGAGGTCTTTTACATCATCGACGTGGTCAGAAGACCCCAGAAGTCTGATACGAGGCTGTACGAAAGCTCGATCAACCTGGCCATGACGATACTTCCGGCCGTATCGATATGTAACCGATCTGATGACCGGAATATGGATCGAAACGACGTGTTCAAGAATAACTGGCTCAAGGTATAATCACGGAAAAACGGTCAGCATGGTATGCCGTCAATCAGTCGATTCGATACTTTATAGCCAAGAGGTCCAGTGGTTGGATTCGTACCAATTACTCTTCGTAATAATTACCCATCGTGATAATTCACCTTCGTGCCAGTTCCGACGGCATCAACATGAATAGCGCCCCGCCCATGATATACTACTTTCACGCCGCGGCGCTCAGATATTCTATGGCTACCGAGTATTGCCGTTATCATGTGTGGGCTTGATTGGAAATTTCTCAAATAAACGTGATAGGCGCGCTCAGTGCCCTAAAGCCGGACGCACCTTCCTTTTTCGGCCATTAAGAAAATTTTCAACTCAGCTCTCCCTTCCTCTCTCTTCCTCTCTCTTCCTCTCTCTTCCTCTCTCTTCCTCTCTCTTCCTCTACTCAATTCAAATGCCTTCCAAGAAGAAAACAAGATCTGCTACTACTACTACTACTACTACTACTACTACTACTACCGCCGCGCCTCCCGCCGCCGCTCCTCCTCCCACTGCCGCTCCTCCTCCTCCCGCTGCCGCCGTTCCTCCTCCAGCCGCCGCCGCCGCTCCTCCTGCCGCCCCGGCCGCCCTCCCCCCCCTGCGTCGAACGCCCACGGACTCCTCCTACGTACGTATTCAACTAAATCAAGTACTAATGTTCCCTAAAGTACGACCTCAACGGAGTGCCGCGGACGGATGAAATTCCCGGAGCCCAAACCTGGATCTACGCCAGGGAGGCAGAGCAGCAACAGGCGACCGTGCAAGCGGGAGCCGCTGCCACCGGCTACCCCTCGAGATTCGGTAACCATGAAGGGTTACGGTTAAAATCGCAGGGCAAGCCAAGGGGGCGTAGATCCAGGTGGTGGCTCCACCAACCTCTAATTCCAGGTAGGGTGACGGCTTGGGTCTCGTCGTTAAGAGACAGAGGGATCATCCGAAGTGTTTACACTGAGGGTGACCCGATGAATTTTGACGTCGTATACCATGACCCAAATGCCCCACTAACCCCTAATGGAACACATCAATTCACCAAAGCCCATCGGTGGAAAAAGGCTTGATGAGACTGTAATAGAAGTGAACCTGGTCTCCCATCCATCACATCTGCTTGTCTCTAAGCCTTACATTCCATCAGTTACTAGTTACTGTGGGTCTAGGTAGCCAAACAGATAGTCATTTAATAATATCTATTAGTTATAATACATACACATCTGCACCTCTATTGCCCTGTAGGATGCAATGGGACAAAAGCTATAGCCAAACTCTTCCTTTGCCATGCAGTAAAAATCATGATTAAAAACGCTCACTGATGCTATCCCGCCGTTGGACATTGCTCTGTAGTATCCCCCCCGCCCCCGTCTACTTTTGCCCACGTTGATCATGCCCTTCTGACATGAAAGCTTCCACTTCGAGCCCGGCTCCTGCCTTTACCGCCAGGGACGCCGCCTCCATTTGCTGCGCTATTTCCCAGAGTACCACCTCGCTCCTGTAGTCTCCACACCCACTCAAGCACTGTCTCGTAGCAGAGTGTAAACTGTCGCAGACTCTGCACCATGCTGATACGCTGGCTACGGAAGTCTTCGACGGTCCGCTGGATGAGGTCGACACCGTCGTCATCAACAAATGACGTATCCAAGAGCGCTGGCGCAAAAGTGCGCGCCATAGGCCCACCGCTGCCAGTCGAGTTGTTGCTTAATCGCCGCAACGTCACCGGCGACGGCCGTGCAGAGCGAGGCGACGAAAAGAAGGCGCTGGCCGCGGTTGTGTGTGTCTGTGGCGACATGTTGCCTGCATCGCTGCCGGCCATGCATACATCTCCTTGTGCGTCACGCTGCAGCATGCTGGCGCCATGAGTCGAAGCATAAAGCCGTTGGCGCTTGAGCATGTCGATAACACTGTCGACGGTGCAGAATGTGCCCGTCCGGCCACAGCCGGCCGAGCAGTGGACAAGCATGGGGCGTGCGCGGGCGTCGGCTTCTGGCTCGTCGTACCATGCTATCGGGGGCGCCTGGACGGGGTCCGAGGTATCGCGCTGCGCAGTCGTGGGGCCGCCAACGATGGAACATGTCTCGAAAGGCAGGGCGGCACGCTGCATCACGTTGGAGAGCTCGACCAGAGCCAGCAGGTGGCTCGGTTGCGCGGGGGCACCAAAGTCTGGCCACGAGGGGTAATGGAGGTGGGTTATCTCTCGCATGGGCGCAAACGGATGGGCGGCGTGAGAGAGAGCAAACTTGCGGATGACAACGTACGGCGTCTCTTGTGGTTGCGATGATGGCGTCTGGCCGGACGTGGGGGCGCAGCCATCGAGGGTTGTTGTGGTGTTTGCTCGTCTTCGGCCGCCAAAAGGCTCGGCCTGGAACGCCGAGGGGGAGACGTTTGAGTAGGGGCGGTGCTTGTCGAGATCGAGCGAAACCTTCTTCTCCGATAGAGCCTTGAGCCTGATGGAGCCGTAGTCCTTGCCGCTCCAGTACGGGTGGCACTTGAGCTGGCCGCCTTCGGATTCGGCGGTCAACATGACAATGACGCGCACGTCCTGGTCCCAGATGACGGACCAAAAGTCCTCAAACGTGGCGGGCAGCGGCCCCTGGGTGGCGATGTAGTGCTTGTTGCTTCTGGAAGCCTTGACGTGGCTGGCGTTGATGTAGTCGCTCCCGCCGTCGGAGCGATCACCGAGCTTAACCCTTGCGTGCTCAAACGGCAAGACGTCCTTGTAGCGATTCTTGCCACCCTGTTCGATCCCGCACAGCTGGACTGGGGGGTTCTGTTTTGCGGCAGCCGTGCCAAAGTAAGCGTAAGCGCGCTGCATGCGTGATTGTTCGTCCTTTTCGATTGCCAGGAACTTGTCCGAGACGGCCTTGCCCTTGTCGGGCCGAGACACAGCTTCGCGTAGCCAGCGGGAGAGGTCCGGCGACTTGAGGCCGGCAGGCCGCGCAATCTCAAGCTGACCGACGCCGTCGGCAAGGTCCATGTTCTGACGAATGTTGGAAAAGAAGGGGTTTGTGGGATTTGCCGTCATGGCGGCCGGCAGCATGACACCGCCAATGACGGGCGCAAGGCCGGGCGGGACGGGCGAGCCGTTTGGCCCGCTGGATGCAGCCGACGGGCACAAAGTGTCGACAAGGTCCGGGTTGGCGTCCCGGAATCCATCGAAACCGCCCCGGAGTATATATGTCTGTCCGAGGTAGCCCTGGCTGGTGAACTTTTTGATCATGTTGATGGCAGCGGTCGCTTCACGTTTCTCGGACGAGTGGGCATCGTAGACGACAAGATAATCGGAGTCGTTCCAGCGGGAGAAGCGGTCCTTGTCCCGAGGGTGGTGGAAAGTCTGCTGCAGCTTCTGCAAGTCGTGGCTGGCGCGTTTGAGCAGCGTGGTGGGTATGCAGAGATTCAAGGCGGTGTTGACGTGGGATTGAGTGTAGCTCTGCGAGGGACGAATGTCGAGCAGGAGAAGCTTGGTCTCGGATCCATCCTGTTCCAGGAGAGCCCTCAACTGCGACGGTGCGACCATGGAGGGGCCGCCCTCGTTCATTTTGGCGGGCACCGTCTCGGGACGAAAAGAGGGCGGCAGTAGCGGAGACGGCATCTCTGGACGATTTCCCATGACGGACAACCTTGGGTCTCGATCCTCGGACCGTGACAGCGCGGTCCTCCTCTCGACGGCATCTATCCTTTCGGGCTTCTGCGGGGCCTCCAGCCTGGGCGGCATGCTGAGGTTTGAGTTTGGAATTGGGTTTTGGTTGAGGTTGAGGTTGAGGTTGATGCATGTTGGTGGAGCGAGAGACGACGCTTCGGAATTCCGTTTGGAATCAGCCGACACGTAGGCGGAGTCATGAAGACTATCGTGGTCGACGTCCATCCTGCTCGATGGCCGGTCCTTCAGCCCAGCAGGCGCGGCGCGTGCTGGCATGGGTTCTTGGGCGGACTGGTCGGTGGCCAGTGTGCTGCTGCTGCACCGGGTCATCCTGGGCCGGACGGGGCCGCAACCAGGACTTTGCACAAGCGCCTCCCTCGTTGGCGTGGCGGCGGGAGGAGCGACGCCGCAAGGGATAGATAAGCCGAAACCGTTCCCGCGGTTGAGATCGGCCTGCCTCTTGAACGCCTCGAACTCGGGGTTCGCGTCAAGGGGGACCTGCTTGGGCAAGGCGGCAGCAAAGGACCTGACGCTCGACGTGGGGGGGCTCCAGTTTTGGGTGGGCATCGTACCCGAATCACGCGGGTCCATGTTGGATTCGATAATGAGGCCAAAGTAGTTTGGAGACGGAGACCGAGCGTCGGCAGCGCGCGGGGGTGACATTTTCGGCGGGAGGGACTGGCCGACCGAGTAAGGATGGCGTGGTGACGCTGTGGGAGTTGTACGGCTGTTCAGACGGAACGACTGCGGACTGGAGTGGGAATTGGGGTGTGTGTGGGCAAAAGCGTACACGGCAGCGGGCGATGATGGCGAGGGGCGCGATGTCGTCTTGACCGTGTAATGGACGGCTGCCGGTGTCCTGGCGGCGTCGACGGTTCGGGAATCGTGCATCGTTACGCTTAGCGCAGTCATACGGACGGTGTGGGTGTCTCGCTCCAGGTTATTGGGGTTTTGGGGGGGCGGTTCGCGCGAGCTCGGGCGGTCAAGGGTCGGTGAAGAAAGAGATGGGTGAAGCAGACCGAACAACACAATACCAATTACTGTCTGTTTGTTGTGTTGTTCAATGAGCCATATGGGCCTGCTCGCTCAGCGAGGTAGGCCAAGAATGTAATGTCGGCTCGCTTCGGTGCGCCGCGGGTCGGCGGTAGGGTAGGCACGAGTTGGACGATTGATTCGACGGCCGCTGGGTTGATTGTTCCTCGTGGTTGTCCTCGTGGTGTCCTCGTGGTGTCCTCGTGGTGTCCGTCGTAGGATGAATCTTATCTGGGCAGTCAGCTCGTCATGCTCTGACCAGCAGCAGTGATTTCGAATTTAAGGGGGGTTCCTTGCTCTTCGCAACAGGAAGGAATGGTGTCGCGTTTGACAAAGAGAAGGGCTGGCTGGGTGGACGAGGTGAAGGGTTGAGACGACAAGTTGGCGGTGGTGGTGGTGATGATGATGAAGAGGGGGGAGACAGACGAAGGGTTCTTTCTAAAAAGAAGGGTCTTATTATTCCTTCTTGTCTATGTAAGACTGTGTGCCCTGGTGCAGGGGTTTTTGCGCCTGAGAACCTGTGCTTGAAATTACCTTTTTTTCCCTTTCTCTCTTCTCTTGTGCCTCTTTTTTAAAATAAAGAAAAAGAAGATTCTGGCTCGATTTGGGTATTGTAATCGTCTTCGGCTTCGTCGTCAGGAGATGATGATGATGATGAGAAGTAATGAATGTACTGATAGTAATGGTGCCTGGAGGAGCAATTCTCGAAAAGCTGGCTCGAGGTTTCAACGTCGGGCTACGGGGGATTTAAAGGTACTGATTGGGAACAACGGGCCGCATGTAGGGCCAGGGACGATCCACGACTCGGGGGTTGGCCTTTGTTTCTTGTTACTCTGTTGTATGCATGTATGTATGTATGTATTATATATGTTGTTGTCTGCTCGAGCCCTGGGCCAGGCATGTGGCCCAAGGGGGGAAGATATAGAAGAAAGATATGGGGAGAAAGAAAGGTTTAGGTTTTCTGATATGATGTCTATGGTCAGATTCTGACGGAAGGGGGCGAAAACGTCACTGCCGCCTTGTGGTGGTGGTCCGTCCACCTGAGGTCAGCAATAGAAGGAACAACCGTCACCTTACTTGACGAAAGACGAAAGACGAGACCAAAAAAAGCCGATTTTAAATTTCTCATCCAGAAAGTGAAAAGGAATTCGAGAGAGACTATGATGGCAGGGGCAAAAGGGTTTCCCCCGTGTCAACCATGTACTTTTTACAATGTAGATAGATAGATAGATACTTGACTAGGAGGAGGGGTGTTCTATCTGGTGTGGTGGTGGTGTGGTGTGGTGTGGGGGGTGGCCCTTGCCTTTGCAGTTTTTGCGGGGCGATGATATCAGCGCTTGCTTTTGCTTTGTCGTTGGGGGAAGGAGGGGTCCGCCCGCCTTCGTCTTTAACGTGATGTGATGCCCAAAGCGCTGCAAGTCTTTGAACGTCGTCAATTGTCTTGGATCGTGCCACGAAAAGGAAGAAAAGAAGCCGAAAAGGACAAATCACGGCATCATCACCAGCCGAGGCCAGATAATATCCGAAACCCCTGTATGTTAGCGTCCAGACCGTCAGTGTGGGGGGAGGTCTCCTTTGCTGGCTTAGGTCTTTGTCGATCAGCGTCGTTGATCACCTCTCTGCCCAAAAGGACGACCTCCTTTTCCTTGTGCATGCAAATAAAGGAAAGGAAGGGAAAGACGTGGTGACGCACATGGATGGAAAGGCCGGCCCTCCTTATCTATCTATCTATCTATCTATCTATCTATCTCCATCCCTCTCCTCTTTAGCTATCATGCTGGGCCGTGTAACGGTGTGTCCATGTGACGATGGCGGGAGTTGAAGGTTGTGCAGAGAAGAATCGTGCAAGCCGGAAGGTTCTGCCATGACTGTGCTTACCTACCCTCCCACACTCGCGTTTCGGGCGAAACACCATGGGCTGGGGGAATCCCACGCTCGATAAAGGAGCGCCCAGATGCATCTGACTGGTAGATGCCAAGCAAGGACGATCAGGTCTGGGAGGGGGGAATGGTCGGAGAACGTGTTCTAGACTGGATCACCTTTGGCACAGGGACATTATTTGCTGGCCAGATGAGAGTTGAGGCTGTTGGGTTGTGTTTGCCCAGGCAGGCGCCCTTATACCGACGCAAGTCTGAGACCGCCCACCAGTACGGCCAGATACGAATATGCGGTCTGGGCCATCATACAAACCGTTTTCGAAGCCAGGCAGATCCAATCTCGCTCCACCCTATCTATATATAACGAGCGAGCAAGCGTCATCTTATTACCTCGACTTTATTAGTGGCGTATGGCGTATAAATAAATCCCTTTTTCGCCTAAATTCCCATCGACGTCATTTGGCCCGCGGTCCAGACACTTCCATGTCATGGCCAATCGTATACGACATTATGGGGGGGATGGGAAGCAAGGAAAAATGCTGGTCAAGGGAAAGGGGATTTTATTTAATCTTATTTTCTTTTCTTCCCCCGGATACGCTACTACTGCTAAGTAGATAGTATACAGATCAGACCAGATCCTTTCGTTATCGGCTCACCAAGCACGAAACCACGCGATGCACATCACCCCGCAGCACGACGAGTTCACCATCCATCCATCCATCCATTCTCCAGCTTGTCAGGAATCGTTTCCAGAAATCCCATGCACGCACTTCCTGCTTGGCCATTCATAGGACCCCCATATTTGCCTGTCTTTGGCTTCCATCATGATCGTCTGTTCCTCACCGCCCCGGACCAACGGGAACTTGGATCCAACGGATGAAACATGATCAAAGTCAACCCGCGCCTCACCAGTACACCAGTAAAGGGGGTTGCATGACAACTGCCGACTTATGTGAGTTGACAATTAGATACAACGGCGGCACATGACACGAGTCAATTCTCGTCGTTCCCATCGTGTTGTGCTAGTGTTGGCAGGCAGATAGACTTATTATACATATGACTAGACCCGTCCAATTGCCGGGGACAACTTTCTGGAGCATAGGGGCACATGTCATAGATACGTCATCTCGCCCGTCTGACACCAAATAAATAAAGTAATAGATAAACAAAGAGAAAGATGGTCGGTCGGTCGGTCGGTCAAGCCGACTGGCTGTCTTTTGACTACCTCTGTTGATTGCAGGTCCGTCCAATTAAAATGACCGAGTCGACTTCTCAAAAGGTGTCCTTCTCTGCAGACCAGATACGGTATAATATCAAGTAGTAGGGAAAAGACAGTAGTATAGGGAATATGGGGATTGATACGTGAGGATCAAGGCGAGTACTACGCAGGCAAAGGTGGCAGCATAGTAGATGGAATTGATACCCAAAGTAGATAGATAGACCTATCAAGTATCAGCGAATGCTCTCTCTTCTCTCTCTCTCTATGAAAAGGTTGCCTCTGGACGGCATCACCACTAAGATCAAGCGTAAAATAAAAGTTTACGTTGGGTTATCAGAGTGATCATAGGTGAAATCTGACAAAATATTACACCTTTATCTGTCTACGGGGTACTGTATAGTGATATCGGATAAATTTATCACATTTATATCAGTTATTGTATTCATAAGGCAGTGCGTATCGCTTCTTTCTGCGCTATCTATTGGGCCTTGGTCAGATATACTCGTTCCAGCACAACTTTCATCCACCTTTATGCGCGACAAATCTATAGAACAAGCGTCGACTGAATTCATGTTCGCCGCTTGCCGTTACCGGTTGCTGCGGGTCGTGATACATGGCATCGTAGTTCATGTTATCACACCTGGTATATACGGTCCGGATTGCGCCCGGTTTTTGACCTATGCTCCAGGCCGTGGTTTGGCCTGGTATGACCGCTTGGTAGAGCCACTTTATGCTACCATTGGGCATTTGAGTGTTAGGACCAGCTTTCCAAGAGCATTCTTGAAGTAAGATGGGTAGCCCTTTCGGGCTGTTCCCTGCCGCGTTGCCAGCATTATCTGGTCGATGTCTCTCTTAAATATAAAGGGTTGGGAGCCCGAGGCCTTGTCATCCTATGGCGTTCCATTGAGGTCATACTTTTAGAGCCCGACCAACTATTAAATACTTACATAAAGCTCATTTGCTATGCCAGCCTTGTATATACCGTATCGCTCGACCGTAGTTGTAGGAGTTAGTGGATGCCATGTTGCTGTTGGCGAAGTGCAGCATTGGGAATCGTTGTTGATATAAAGAGTTGATTTAATATCAAGTAATTAGCCCGTAGTACGATGGTATTAGGTCATACTTTGCCCTCTGAACGTTATTTTACTAATAGATAACACGGAACGAAGTAACGATCAAGAGTAAATACCTAAAATTATTCGGAGGGGACCTTGGCCTTTAAGTTATTACTTAATATAAATTTTCGTAACCGCGCTATAGAAAGCTAAGCTACGAATAAGTGAGTTATACTTATAAAGAGGAGATATCGTCAGGTATATAGTAAGATATAGTAATTTTTATAATTAACGAGGACTTTTGTTAAGATAGTAGTTTCCCTATTAGTACTTCGTAGGCAGTTGGACCACACGCCGCTGATCCAATATGAGGTGATCGGTGCGTGATAATAACGTATTGTCCTGTCTTTGTCATGCTTTGTCATGCTGATGATTTATTCTATTCTATCCAAACAAACAGATATGATACAACGTCCACAGTGAAATGGGTATGCCCTCCACGCCGCGCCATGCTCATGCTCACAAATCAATACGCCCATCAACGCCTATACTATACACCCAGCGGCGACAGAGAGAGGGTTCGCCTGCCTATCCCCCCCTCCTGGACAGATTACTTCTTGAGCTCGGCTGATACTCGCATGTTCTTTATGCTGTCGTCCGTTATCTCAACCATATTGGGCCAGCTCTTCTTGAGCCAGCACGAGCCTTGATCGTTCTCACCGCCAATCTGCGCGTTGAAGTGCACGCCGACACACGGGTCGGCGTCGCCCTCGGCGTGCGCGTTGATAGAAGCGCATGAGCGCAGGCAGTCGTTGAGCGAAAACACTGCTACCACCATCAGGTCTGCCGTGCCGTCTGGGTGGTCAACGCCGCAGTCGACCTGGAACTTGAACGAGGCATCGCCAACCTTGATCTCGTTTTCGGTTCCCGTGATGTTCGGGCAGTCAAGCTCGACAACCCCGGACGAAGGCACCGAGATGATCGTTGCGGTGGGCGGAGGAGGCGTATCCGTGGAGGGCGGGGGAGGCGTATCCGTGGAGGGCGGAGGAGGCGTGGCCTCGGAGGGCGGGGGAGGCGTGGCCTCGGAGGGCGGAGGAGGCGTGGCCTCGGAGGGCGGAGGAGGTGTAGGCGTGGCCGTGGTCGTGGTCGTAGTCGTAGTCGTGACGGTAGCCCCGGGCTTTTCAGGAGCGTCAGTATGGTCAGGCGTGGCCGTCCGTGTGGTGGTGACGAAAAGAGTCTTTGTGGAGATGGCCGCGCCAGAGCCATAGCGGACGGCGGCTTCCTTTGTTGCCTGTCTGAAGAAAGTTAGCATAACCATGTTAAAAGAAAGAAAGAAGGAGAGACGACAAAAACTTACTTCTTGGCATCATTGACGGCCTTTGTGCCAACGGCAGCAGCCGCAATCAGACCAAACACGATGACGATCACCAAAGCCGCCACAAGGGCTGCGGTGACCCTCCTCATGCCAAGGATCTTCTTTCGTTTCGGACTCTCCGGCGGGGCAAATTCAAGCTCAACCTCGTCCGACTCCCAGTCCGGTTTCATGGAAGGGGCCGATCCCGCGGAGCTCACGCTATCGCGCTCGCTATCGCGCCTGATGGGTTTCGGAGGCTGGTGCCACTCGGGGGCCGTTTTGGGATTGGCGTCTTTGTAGTTGCCGTCGTCGTCATCGTTGCCGTCGTCGTCATAGCTGCCGTCCCATTCGGAGGGTGCTGCCGATTGACGGTGATTTATAGACGACAGACGAGTCATGTTCTTGGGGTTGTACGGCGTGTAGGCCGACTCTGGGATACTGATGCTCGAGACTCCCGTATGGTTTGGAGCCAGACGCGGTTGCGCCGGACGAGGGATGGAGCTGGGAGTTTGCCGCGGGTCAGCAGTGTTGTAGTTGTTGTTATTGTTGTTGTTGTAGCTGTTATTATTGTAGTTGTTGTTGTAGTTGTTGTTATTGTAGTTGTTGTTATTGTTATTATTGTAGTTGTTGTTGTAGTTGTTGTTATTGTAGTTGTTGTTGTTGTAGTTGTTGCTGTTGTAGTTGTTGCTGTTGTTGGCATATGGTGGTTGCATCGTGGGTGAGCCGGTATCGCCTGGATAATAAGGGCATATGTTTGAATGTGAGGTGGACGCAGCTCCCTCGATGCGCTCGACGTCGTTGAGGCACTTCTCACACATTTCAATGCAACAATCAGCTAGCTTATCTGTATCGTATGCTTGTCTGTATCGTATGCTTGTCTGTATCGTATGTATGATATGTTTTAGCTGGTAAGGAACGTGTCTTGCAAGGAGCGGACTTATCGTCGACTATATCACAGGAGAACTGTTTATGGCGAAAAGAGTGAGCGTGGGTGGTTTTAATGAAGAATAAAATTGAAAGAAAAAAAAAAGAAAAAGAGCAATAGAGAGGAACCGCGGTACGCTGTGTGTTCAGAGCTGGCGAGAAGTTATATGATGTTTGTGGTGATAACAGGCCGGCACTTGGTCAAGGCTGCGCCCAAAGAACAGGCCGTGGGAGGATGATAGATAGATAGCGCTTACCCGTCTTGTCACATCAAGGCTTGGCAGCTCTATTTGGATTAATCTGGGAAAGGTGGCGGCGGCATTGAGGACAGACTTCTTGCAGGGTCGCCGGGTGGGTCTCGGTGATCGGACAAGGGCCTGGGTGGGGAGCAGGGCAGACACAGACTGCGGCTGGAGGTCGGCCAAGCCGAAGCGTTTGTGTCTATATATATATATGTGTGTGTGTTTATATTATACATGTTAGTGTTTGTATGTGCGTGCGTGTGTGTGTGTGTGTGCGTGTTTATATGAGAAGGTGAAAGTGGACTTGGAGTAGAAATATCAAGAGAATGTCTTGAAGATGAGGTCACGTGAGCCCGGCCGCCAAACACCGACCGCAACCCGTGCCGGGGCCTGGTGGTCGACCGGGACCGTTGACCGAAGTGGGGCTGACCATGGCCACTGCAGGTCCACAAGTCGGCCACAGGCCGGCCAATATGGTGGGCTACTTGTTTCATCATCCGGAGATCTCCTCTTCCGACTCCCCTTCGCTCGTTGCGCGAATCCTGCCGGTCACCCTGGCCGGGTCGCTGGAACGAATACCCCCCTGCCCTGCCCTGCCCTTATACCCGCGTCACATGGGGGGGGGGCATACAGATTTCTGGTACGCTCACCGGTGTGGATCATCAGTATATCATACAGTCAATGGCCCAACGTCTTCATATAGCCCGTGTAGCTGCATCGAGGCTGTCACATGGTTGGTTTGGGCGTGACGAGAAAAAAAGTATTATGATATTAGGAACCGCGACATATATCTCTACCCATCCAAGGCATGCTCCGAGAGCGACGTGGGACGTATCCGCCCGTCAGGTTTGCAGCAGTTGCTCCCTTCGGCCTGGACTTTATCAGCAAGCCCCTCTCGCAATTTGCCCTGACAATTTGTCCTCACCTGTCGTTCAGATGGGCACTACACACAAGTTGGGACAATTGATAAAGTGTGGAGAAATCCAGAAACATCCACTACTTGCCGTCAAACCAGACCCTCCATCCGATATCTTTGCCAACACGCGCACGTTCACACCGAAACGTGAACCGCGTCTTGCAGCTGTCGCCCTCGCCGAACCTGATGGGCAGCCCTGACTCCCACACAGGCTGCTGTTTTTGCTTCTGCGGCGGCCTCTTGCTGCTCTGCCGAGGCCTTTGTGATGCTAATTGCCTTCTTCTCTTCCTCAGCATGCTCCAGGCCGAGCTGTCGCTTCGCAGTCGCTTCGCGTCGTGCGCCAGTATCTTGGGGCGATTGAGGAATATGCCGGTGAGGGAAAAAGATAAAGCGCCTTGTCCGGGCGTGGCGGGTTGGGCGCGCGTCTGTGGCTTCGTCGTTGGAAACGGACGGCTCTGCCTGGCAGGAGGCGGTGGTGCCGTGTTCTCCTTGGCAAGTACTCCGAATTTGACCTTGAGCGGATCGCCGTGTCTGTTGTACATGCTTGTCGAGGCGTATTCTCTGAAGCTCGTCCGTAGCCAATCCAACGCATTGAGCACACGACTCGAGGAGTTCTCGGGGTCTGTCGACAGGGTCCACTGATCAGTGTTTGCAACCCAGTAGGTGTGTCCCTTGCTGAGGAAGTGAGGCTGCAGCCAGATGGCCTCGGCGTCAGTCTCGGGTGTGCTCGACCTCCTCTTGAGCGACTCGTCTAGGAAATAAAAGGTCTCGAGATTCGGAAAGTATCGGGATAGGAACTGGTATAGGTGCGTCGGGTAGGGCTCCGAGAACCAGTGAGCAAAGGTGCAAAAGATACATTTTGCGCGTTGTCTATTCCAGGAAGGATCATAGCGCAGGGCCAGGTGTCTGATACGGGCCAGGTTGGCACAGTCAATGTCCATGCTAGATGATTCAGAGGTTGACGTTGTCAGTGACGGATTGGCGGCGGGGGTCCCACGCTCAACCAACTCACCGAATTCTCCACTGCCTTGCGTAGAGCGTGCTCTCGGCGTATTCAAGGTACACGACATCATCAATCGGTAGCGCCAGCGATCCGGGCACCTTGGGACCATCGCCTGGGCCGTCCCCGCGTTCCATCAACCAACTCCTCGTTATATCGCCTCCGCAGCCTCCCCGTCCGAGCCTCAGGCTGTCGTTTCTGCCGTGCCGCATCCGCATGACGCGCTGCACCGCCTCGTGGGCGTCTGGGCATGTGGCGCTGAGCTTGGCGGCCTCCATGTCAAGGCTGACAAAGTACGACATGTCGTCGGCGAGCGTGGTGGGAAGTATGGGCGTCAAGCCTCCCGGCGCGGCGGCCGAGGTCGGCATCGGCTCAAACTGCAGTGCGTCCGGCTCGTCCCTCAAGGCCACACGTGCGGCGCGGGCGCGGGCAACGTCACGTACGCCGCACCTGGCCATGTCGCGGATCGGGGCATCGTTCCACGACGGAATCAGGGCCCCGTTATGGGCGGGCGAGTTGAAGTGGAAATGGAAGTGCTGCCAGATCTGCGGCCACATGTGGTAGAGGGCAGAGGTGACGGGGCTCTGTATTTGCTGGTGGAGCAGATACGTTTGCGATTGCAGTTGATCTGCCGAGGTGCTGTTGTTGTTGTAGCCATAGGTCGATAACAAGGCCGCCCTGTACATGGTCCGGAGGTTTCTCTTGTGCTGCTCTGGCGAGAGTATTGACAGCTTCATGAAGTGGATGCCGCGGCTGCTGCAGAGTGCCAACCGCCATATCATATGACGGATCTCGTACGGTAGGTCGCCAAACCTGTGAAACGTGAGGCCACCGGCGCCGTCAGCGACATCACCATCATCATTATACGCTGGTTGAGGACAAGGGGAACGGGCTGGCGGCGTCAGCGCTGATGACGATGTCGCCGCCATTGCGCGAGAGGAGGCAGGTGCAGACGCAGACGCAGACGCAGGCGCAGGCGCAGGTACAGGTGCATGTGCTGCCCGACCTTTGATGGCACTTGTTGAGCCGACGATTGATGCCGTGAGCTGTGGTGGTGGTGATGATGATGATGATGATGATGATAATGATGATGATGATGATGATGATGACGGTGACGGTGATGATGACGGTGACAACGATGATGACGGTGACGACGACGATGATGAGTGAAGGTTTATTGGTGCATGATAAATCGAAGGAGGTCTGAAGTTGTCTTGTCTGAGTTGTCCGAGTTGCCTGTGTCTTTCCCAAAGGTTTGAAAGAAGGCAGTCACGCATCAGGGCATCAAAGCAGATGGGGTGGGTTGGGTGGGGTACATTGTGTACGAGATAACCATCTATCTGAGATAGATAGGCAATTTGAAGCCTAACAGCCAACTTGGCACCAACCGATATACACTACATCAACGCCACTATATAGACGGGCATCTGCCTATGACAACCAGATAAAGAAATATATCTATAGTCTACATATAGAAAACTAGGTGGTGCTGGGTCCCTTGATCGCATGTCTCACATTTCGTACAAGCTATCTATCTATCCTCGGAGCGAGCACGTGACCCTGAGTCATAAGAAAAAAGAGGTTCTCTTCCATCAAACAATCCACCATTGTGGGTTTGTTCAACCACTTCAAGCAGGAAGCATCAAAGGGCAAAGACGAAGAAAGAAAGAGATGAGCCACTAATCAGTGGGCATGAGCAACCATCTTGGCGACAAGGCGGCCCGCTACGGAGACGCCACGCTGTCGGAACCGAACGCTGAGGGCCGCGGTGGAGAATGGGCAGAAGTACGTATGTTTGAGGCTTGAAAGAAGAAACAGATTGGACGAAATGCCATCCATATATTACATGGATATCTACATAGACTTGTTGTGTTCGGATCTCGCATCATAAGCGCCCCGCATCGCTGATAACAAGATCTCTCGATTCTGATATCAAATATAAGCTTACTGCTAGGTACCAAAAAAAAACAGATATACCAAAATTCGCATAAACTCAACATACTAAGCTACATACCCGTCCTTTTTTTTTACACCAAAAGGCATGACATGACGGAACGCCGAGGTATCCCGTATAATGCAGAGAGAGGAGGAAAACATGACGCCATGGTATGGCAGAGTGAGGAGGATTCATGATGGCCAAGAAACAGAATATCATAGCATATCAGCCAAGAGGCCCATCTAGGCTCGGCCCGTCCTATGCAATCCCCTTGCGGCCCCCCTTCTTGTTCTTAGACCCCGCCTTTTAACGTATCGTAGTCGCTTGCTGTCCATAAGCCAACTCCCTCCCTCCAAGCAACCAAACCAGCCCGAACAAGGCTTCCCTTCCTTCCTTTCCATGTATGCACCAAAGAAGTGTCCAGACAATGGGCCGACGAGCCGTACATACGTACAGGGTATATACGTTGGCGAAAGGTAAGGAGGGCTTAGGCTGGAGTGAGGAGCGTGCGCGGCGTTGAACATGGCCTCCAGCGACACTCCATCAATCCAAACACCAGAATCGTGTATTAGCGGCCCGTCCTTCAGCCAACCACAGGCGGTAGAGGTTGCGGAGCTGTCCATCCTCCCTGTCTATACCTCTCGTTTCTCCCTCTTCTGAAGTTTGCCACCCTTTCCAGACTTCCTCAGTAACACGCCCGAGGGATCCCACCCTCAGCACGACGATGAGCGTTCCAGGCGCGTGGCTTCGTCCGTGCGTGCTCTGCGGACCGGCGGTCGTGATCAACAGGCCAACATGGTTGAATATGGCTGGGGCAGGAACCGAGCTAGATATAAAAAAACGGGGGAAAAAAACAAAAAAACAAAGACACATCCCGAACTGGTTACACACTTTGGGGAAGAACGTTTGCGGGCTGTGGTCGTGTGTTAGTTAGCAGACTCGATCGCAGCCTATGTATTTGGATGCGTGGTTACACTTACAGGACTGTTGATCCAAGACTGGCGCTTGTTGCGACCCTTCTTTATGTGGCTCTTGAGCGCACTCGAGTCAAGCGGTTTCAGGAGCTCGAAACTACAGAGCAGCTCGGAAGAAACCGACATGACAGCACCCCAATTGTCAAACTCGCCACAATACTGGCAAACAATAGTCAGCAAAAGGCCAAATGTAAACTCAAAGAAAGAGAGGGGGAGAGGGAGAGAGGGAGAGAGGAGAGAGGAGAGAGGGAGAGAGGGGAGAGGAGAGAGGAGAGAAGGAGAGAGAGCAAGAAACTTACGTTGGGCGCGCTAAACACCGTCACCAGCAAACGGTCGGTAAAGAACTCGTAGCCGTCCTCCACTACCATGTGTGCTCGGCAGACGAGGTCGAAATCGTGCGTGGCCAGAAAGTCGGCAATCACACGTTTGCCGAAGCAGTAGCTCACGCCACGCTCGTTGGCCTCCCAATCCTGATCCATGACGGCCGGATCCGACCATAGCAGATCGTTGAGCAGGCCGTAGTCGGGCACGTCGGTCGGGCGTGCAATGTTGCGGATGTCATCCATGTGGCTGAGGGCCGGCGAAAGGCCTCCGTGCACGCAAAAGATTTTGTCGGCCACAATAGCAGCGATGGGTAGCGTGTTGAAGCAGTCAATAAAGGTCTTCCAGGTCTTGACGTTGCAGCGGCGCTTGCACTCGTCGTAGAAACCGTAGACGCGCGTCACGTTGGCGCACTCGTGGTTCCCCCGCAACAAAAAGAAATTCTCGGGGAACTTGAGCTTGTAGCAGAGAAGGAGAAGGATCGTCTCGAGTGACTGCTTGCCACGGTCAACATAGTCACCGAGAAACAGGTAGTTGGATGACGGCGGGAAGCCGCACATCTCAAACATGCGTATAACGTCGGTATACTGGCCGTGGACGTCGCCGACAATCTTGACGGGCGCCGTGAGCTCGAGGAGGGCCGGCTGGCTGAGGAACACTTCGCGCGCGCGCTGGCAGATGGCCGTGATTTCGGCGTTCTTGAGGCACACGCTCTTGGTGATCTTGCCCGAGTAGGCCGAGTCAAGAAGGCGCTTGATGAAGTCGTCAAGGTCGATGTCCTTGATATCGCTCATGACTGGTGCCGTCGAGTCCGGCTGGCTGGTGTCGGGAGAGACGAGGTTGATGGCGTCCTCGCGCCTGACAAGAATCGGATCGCCCGGCGGCAGCATGTGGGTGTTGAGGCTGCCGTGAGCCGTGGGTGGCTGGTCCGATACCAGGCCGACCTCTCCTGTGGCCCTGGCTGCGTTTACGTTGAGGTGGTTCCCCATGGCGACCGAGGACGACTGTGTTGGTGACGGCGGCATTTCATCCGTCGTAGGTGACATGGGCTCCTCATCCGGCGAGGTCGGAGACGCGGTGTCGTCTGGGCGATAGAGGGAATTGCGTGCACTCTTTTGCGAACGCAACGACGCTGCATCCGTCTTGTCACCCATGTCTGCCCCCAGGTACGAGTTCCTTGGGCTGTCTTTGGTATTGTTGCCGGTGCCGGGTATCTTGGAACGCAGCGCGCGGAACGATCGAGTTGATTCTCTCGTGTCGGATTTGCCAAACCCAGGTCCTGTCGAGTCGGGCACCGACAACGACTGGCGATGGCTCGACGCCAGCCCTTCCTTGGAGCTCTGGTTGCCCATCGTGGCGCGGTGGCGACTTTTCGTTTTCTTATTATTCTACTTATTCTTCTTCTTGTTCTTATTCTTCTTCTACTTCTCTCTCTCTCACACACACTCGCTCCTTTATGTCACCTTTTTGTTTTAATATTTTACTTGAGCGGAGTGGAGGAGTCCTGGATCCTCGCGCGTGAGCCAGAGAACCTCGTCCTTTGTTCTTGTTTGTTATCGTCGGGGCCCGTTCAGGTGGCTAATGAGGTTTTCAAACTCGAAATCGGCACGGGCGCTGTTAGGGAGGATGGAACAGTCGCCCCAAGACGGCAAAGAACCGGACTCGGGAGGAGGAAAACGGATCTCGTAGAGACTCCGTTTTGGGCGGGTGATCGCGGTGTCGCGTGCTTGGTAGGTTACTCGAAGGATGTTGGTGTTTGGTGCAAGATTTGGATCTGGGTCACTGTCCGGGATCGACGGACGCTTATCAACTGACGGCCTGGCGCGGGGTTATGAGTCGCAAGTCGCAAGGTCGTTAAGTCGTAGATAAGTCGTTAGTCGTAGTAAGTCGACCAAGACACAGACGTAAACCAGCACAACACAACCCTCTCTCAACCAGTCAGCCGGGGTACTATCGTGTTTTCCTCTCCTTCTTACGGCCAAGTCAGGATAGGATAGGGAGAATGGCACGATATGAGGGAGGGAGGATGGTAGAAGAAAGGGTGGGTGGAGAGGGAGGCGGAAGAGGCGAGGTAATTCCCCCCAAGGTCTAGAAGCAGCAGAATCGAGTTGGTCGGGAATGGCCCGGTTGGGTGGCTTGGACCCGAAGAGTGTTCCTCCTGCTTGCGTAAAGCAGAAAAGAGAGGGGAAGAAAGAAAAAAAGGATGGGTTGCAGTCACGTCTTAAGTTGCCAAAGCCACGATGCAGACGTGAATGGGTGTAGGGGTAGGAGATGATATAATAAGGTGGGTTATGAGTAAGTAGGAAATTTGTCGTGCAGGTGGGTGGGCAGGTGGCACTTGAAGTAGATTTAGGCGTTGGAAGGCAGCTACTTGGTACCTGGTGTAATGACGACAGACCAAACACGGGACCTCTTGTCGCTAAAAGCAGACAGAGAGAAGAGAGAGAGAAGAGAGAGAGAGACAAGGTTCAGAGTTAAACGGTGAAGGGCATGCATAACACAAATATAGACAACATAGCACAGATAGGCTAGCAGGATTAAGTTTAAGTCGGGAGGATGGCAAAGCCGCTGTTTGGAGAAAAGAGGTTATGCGCCCAGGCGCACTGAGGAGGACAAACCCTCAGACAAGGTACACGTGAATTCCCTCCTTTGTCCAGCTTCGTCTATTTATCTTTGTCCTTGGACTGGCCAGTTGGGTGCAATGTTCTGTGGGACGATTGAGGACGGCCACGACCGGGCGCAATGATAGCAACGGCTTTGCCAACTAACAGATTAATAACATCAGCATCAAATGACAGAAACGCTGGCTCTCTACTCTTGTCTGACCAACACCCGGCTGACCGTAATCTTCAACCAGATAATGCGGGGAATCCTTGTTCTCTCATCAGCCAAGCCTTGGATTTCATGGCATCTTTCTCTTATCTCAAGCTTCGTATTCTTTCCTTCGACTTTGTCTATCTAGCAATCTAATCGAACCCCTGCCGCCCATGTCAATACGCACACAGAATGCATCAAACAAGACATTCCCGCCATCAAGATGCAGCGTGTCGTCCCATGACCACTATCCCGCTTCTCCAGCCACCCTTCCGAATCGAAGACAACGTTCTGGAAGGCCAAGATGCCAAGGAGCAGCTTAGTCAGCAACATAGCTCCTTGACTTCTTGAGCTTCTTGCGTGTGTATCTACAGATTCCACCAACACCGGAAGCGACCCAACGAGATGCCCCAATCTCCGGCATCAGGCCTCCTCCACGTGCCTGGCTCGCCATCCCCGTCTTGGGCCCTCTTCAAGGCGCGATTTGCGTCCGTCTTTTGCAGCACCGACACGTCGGTGCTGGTCGCATTCTGGTTACTCGGTATGCAGACCACGTCGTTATTATCGGTGGTTGTGTGAATGCGAAGCAGTCGTTATCTAAACTAACCCTGGTACTTTTGCCTGCAGGCCTCATAAACAACGTCCTCTATGTCATCATCCTCTCAGCCGCCCAGGACCTTGTCGGCTCCGACGTGCCCAAGGGCGTGGTTCTCCTCGCAGATGTCCTCCCCTCATTCCTCACCAAACTCGTTGCGCCGTACTTTATCCACAAGATCCCCCACGGGCTACGCGTGCTCGTCTTCGCCCTGGGCACCGGAACCGGAATGCTCCTCACCGCCCTCACACCGTCGGACAAGTCCGTGGCCGTGAAAATGGCTGGCGTTGTTTTGGCAAGCTTGGCTTCCGGGGGCGGCGAGCTGAGCTTCTTGGGATTGACCCATTACTACGGTCATATGAGCCTCGCCGCATGGGGCAGCGGGACGGGAGCGGCCGGACTGGTCGGGTCAGGCCTCTATGTCATGCTCACTGGCTGGATCGGCCTGACGGTGCGAGCAAGCCTGCTCCTGTCCGCCTTTTTACCCGCCATCATGCTCATAAGCTTCTTCGTGATCCTTCCGAGAGGCCCCCTGGGTGGGGAGGAAAACAATAATGGCGGATACACGGCCATCTCCGGACGAGATCGGAGAGACCTTGACCCGGACGACGACGAGATCCAAGACCTGTCGCCTGCCTCAGCCGCGCAGCAGTCCCTGCTCGCCCCCGGTCCGGCTGTTACGTCGACCGCCCTCTCACAACACCCTGATAGCCCGCTTCCCGGGCTTGCTGCCAATCTCCGCCGCGCCCGCTCTCTCTTCCTTCCATACATGCTCCCGCTGCTCCTCGTCTACGTGGCTGAATATACCATCAACCAGGGCGTCGCGCCCACCCTGCTCTTCCCGCTCGAGTCGTCGCCCTTCGGCGAGTATCGTGCTTTCTACCCAATGTACGGCTTCCTATATCAGACGGGAGTCTTTGTCTCGCGCACTTCCATCGCATTCGTCCGCATCCCTCATCTGTACCTGCCATCCTTCCTGCAGGTTGCCAACCTGGTGCTCTTGACCCTGCACGCGCTCTTCTTCTTCCTCCCCAGCGTATGGATTGTCTTTGCCATTGTCCTTTGGGAAGGCCTCCTGGGCGGTGCTGTCTATGTCAACACGTTTGCTGAGATAATGGCCAACATTCCGCCCGATGAGCGCGAGTTCAGCCTCAGCGCGACGACTGTGAGCGACAGCGGGGGGGCATGTCTTGCAGGCTTCATCGGAATGGCAATCGAGCCGAAGATATGCGGCTGGCAGGTCCAGCACGGGAGGGACTGGTGCCAGAAGATCAAGGTTGCGCACGCGCGATGAGATTTTCCAATCTGTAAAAGTATTGTCGACACCCACCCACCCCATTATATCAACTCACTCATTACCAGCGCAAGCGAAAGAGTCCATTCACCGAAGTAGTAGTCCCCGGCGCAATCGTATCCCTGGTTATTTGCAATGAGCATCACATCACATGAAAAGCCATCCTTATCTGTCACGCCTAATATCGATTGTGATAGGTTTGACTTTTCGGTTAATTTTATTATCAATTAAGATCCGACCGAGGCATCAACAAACAACACAGCAAGACGTGATATCGGGTAATTTCATTGTGTTTATATCATCAGCCTCTGCCTCTTCCGATTACCAAGTCCCTGGATATCGGTGAGGACGAACACGAAGAACGCCGGAACAAGCCTGAAAATGTCACGGTTCTTGATTTCTGCTTTTCTACTGCACGCGTTCAATTATCCCCCTGTTTCCCAGCTTGTATTCGCCTATGGGGATGCTTTCACAAATGTTGCCATTTGAACCTGTTTGTGCCTCGAGGTTCTTTGACTGGGGTGCTGCTGCAGCCAGCTCTTCTTCAGTAGGATATTGGCATATCCATGCCGCTCGCTATCTGCGCGCTTTCTTGCATCTTGGTAGGGGAGCTGGTCGTAGTCCTTATTTGTATGTCCACTCTTTGCGACGACCTATCCGTCCTGTACGCATTTATTTTGAGATCTTCACGTCTTCGCAAGGCCGCTTCTTATTAGTAAGTGGGTGTGATAATGGTGGTGGATGATTTCAAAAGAGTTGTTTGTAATGTCTTTGGTTGATAGCAGTGGACACGACGAGCACGTAATATTACAGGTCCACCGTCGTAAGGCTTCACCTCGATGATGTCCAGGATATGGGGCCGTGTATCCGCTATTATGACGCTTTATCGATAAATATTACCATTTGAACCTGTCTATACCTTGAGGTTGCGTGCTGCAGCCAGCTCTTCTTCAGTAGGATATTAGCATATCCATGCCGCCATCTGCGCGCTTTCTTGCATCCTGATGGCCGAAGTGGTGCGTACGGTCGTAAGGCTTAACCTCAATGATGTCGAGGATAGGGGGCGACTGATCTCGCCGTGTATCCGTTATGACGCTGCCTCGACAAATGTAAACATTTTACTATTTCCCAGCGGCCTGAGGGGTCGTGGTACATAACGTTTATACCATGGAGGTCATACTTTTAACATGTTAGAGCCTAATTAACCAATACTTGGGCAGTATAGAATACGTACATGTGGCTCCTTGATGGTTAAGAAAGCAGGCTAAGACTGATAGATTTGAAAAATAGGTAACGAAATTGAGAAAATGGGGTACGTAGGGCAACGCGACCCCGGCGGTGACGCGGGGTAGGAGTTGAGTGTTTGTTTATTTGATAAGAAAGACGTGGAATATCTTTTTATGGAGCCCGTAGGATGGCAGCTGACAGCTGATGCCGGCGACTGGCCATACTTAATCGCTTAGGTGTACCCGCATGACGATTGACGACAACGACGATGCGACAAGACTTCAACTTGCCAAACAAACACGCAATGTCTTCTTCACCAACGACGCCGTCACCAAATACGATCCCCCCACGACAATTCGCCGACCTTCTCGCAGAGTATCCCTCCCTCCTTGAAGCGATATCGGCCTCAAAGGGCGGTAAGCACTCCCCCCGTCTCAACAAACCGACGGAACCAAACATCGTGACGCCACCATTTTGACCACATGATGCTTCAGACGAAGACATGCGTCGAATTTTTAATGAGAATTTCTGATTTTTTTCCCTCGCCATGCGCAGTCAAGAACGGTCAGCGCCCCCTTGCCGAACTTGACCAGTACCGCTACAGCGAAGCTCCAGCACTCTTTGGGCCCGAGGGCCAGAGCCGTGGCGATATGGGTCTGGATGAGCTAAAGACTCTTGTGGAGTGGAAGCTGCATGTGATAATCCCCTGTGTTATCAAGCACCTCCTCCACGCCCACTCGACGTGGATACTTTTCTTCAGTGTCATCTAACATGGAAGCAGACGGCACGGTACATTCCGCCCTACCCTCATCTCACTGGTATCCTCCAACCCACCCGCCACTGTTCTCAGCACAATCCAAACTGCCGTCAAGCAGACCCCCTCGGAAGCCATCGCCACGCTTAGCAAGCTCAAAGGGATCGGCCCAGCAACGGCTTCTCTTGTACTTTCAGTGCACAATGCGGCAAAGGCGCCCTTCTTCTCAGACGAGGTGTTCTGGTGGCTATGCTGCGGCGGGAATAAGAGGCCCATCAAGTACAATGCGGACGAGTATAATGCCCTTCGCGTCAAGGCCGAGGAGGTCGCGGAGCGTTTGGGGGTGAGGATGGTTGATGTGGAGAAGGTTGCATATGTGGTGATGCGAGGCGGAACAGCCAAAGCGGTAGGCACGGGAACGGCCGAGGCCACTGTAGAAATGGGTAGAGATGCAGAGCAAGAGACTCACGCTGGTGATTCTGTAGCCCGCGCAGAGAGGGAGCATGCAGGTCAGGGAGCGGCGGCGAAGAGAAGAAGGGTGCCGGCCAAGGAGAATACCCAGTACTATGGCTCCGAAACGGCACCGCGTCGGTCCAAACGGCTCAAAACAGCATCATGATTCGTTCGTTTGTTCATTCTTCTGCACAGGGGATAGCCCGGAGCACACACGCCATATGAAGGTTATCCTCTAAAAGTAATACTTACAGACAAGTCACTTCGAGAAGCACCTTTGTACATGTATCCGTCATTGTTATTAACCACTGGAGCCAAAGAATTCCGCTTCCATGCATGCATGCGTTCGTCCGTATCTCCTGGCTTGCCTCTTGTGCACCGGTTTGCTCATCACCACCCTTTCTACTTCGAGTCAGTCTCTTTGGGTAACACTTTCACCAACCTTGCTCGACTGGCTGGTGGGTTCGAAGTCAACGTCCTGTACCTAAGCATCTTTCTTGGGCACCCGTTCCTGCGTGGCGGCATACTTGTCGGCAAGAGAGTCGTATTCGCGGTGCAGGCCGGACGCCTGCTTCTTTAGGGTCTCCAATTCGATGTCCTTCCTCTCGAGGTCGCGCTTGAGGCGCGCGATCTCGCCCGGCTCGCCAGCCATGGCGAGCTTCTCGCTCTGCCTAGCACCCTTCTTAGTGGTGCCCTCGTATGCACGGACCTTGTCCTCGAGGCGCATGACATCCAGGATCATGACGTAGGTGCGATTAAGGATGAGCGACAGAAAGAGGGTGAAGCCACAAAGGTACATGTTGCGCTGGCTGTAGAACTTGCGGGCTTGCACCTCGAGGCGCTCGTGGCCCAGGACGGCAGCGCTATAGCATGAGCGTTTCGTTAACAATGTCCTCAAATACGGGACGTCGAGACATGTACGCACGCATTCTTGCCGTTGGAATCCTGAACGGCAGCGAGTTCAACCTGCACACGATATACACGATTGACGCTATCCACGAAAAGGATCAAGATGAAGATGAAACATATCTTCATCCAGTATTGTATCTTGGCCACGATTGGATTTTCCGAGATAAACCTGAAAGTGCGAGCGGGTCAGCATACCAGCCCCCTCTCACACGCAGATAGCTCGGAATGACGTACGTGAAAACTCGTCTCTTGATGGCGAAGGGCAGTGGTAGGATGAGCACCACAAAGAGTGTCATCTCCAACATGAGAAGGACAAAGACCTATCGGGATGGCAAATCAGCCTGTGCGCCGCCATGCCAGGCCAGACCGGTACGCACAAGAGAGTAGTAGAGCGTCATTCTGATCGCTGTGATTCGACTTGACTATACGAGGGTTGCGGATGTGGCGGGTCGGAAGAGATCTTGAGAAGGACGATGATGTTCTTATCGCAAGCGAAGCGAGTCTATCAAGATTACTCCTGGGGCGAGTCGGTTTTTAGGTTGTTTGTTTGATGTTGGAAAGTCAAAGATGCCAGCTTGGTTTCTGGCTGTCCAACCTATTACTGTGCGCTAAGTTTGGAGGGGGAGCTGGCAGTTGCGTCATCATCGGCTCAGAAAGAAACCCACTTGATGGGATGATGGGTAGTGAAGCCCTGATTTTGCGACTTTGCGAATAGAAAATGAAAACCATTAAACCAGTAGATATCTATTACGGCCACCTATCTATCTCTCTTTCATACAATGGGTTTTTGGAGGTATCTACGCTTCTGTACCGTTGACGTGTGGCTCAACCTTCAGAACAAGTTACGAATAGCGAGACCTGTTGGCTGATATTCAGCAACCGTCAGCCATCTGTCCACAAAGCAAGCTTTATTATTATTATCATTGTGACGTAGTGTTTATTATGACGTAGATGTCACGGCATCGTGATGTACAACTCTGAAGAGAAGACTGGTAGGCATTCAGTTATCATTGCCGAGGCTGACCATGGAAGCTACAAGTGGTAGAATGAAGGCGTAGGCTGCGATAATTAGGCGACTTCTTGATATTGATCAAACAACGGCAAACCAAGCACGCGGATGCTCAAATGATTCTAGGATACAAAGACTCGACGCCACTAGCTAGTCTAATGGCCTATGAAATGGGCGTGACAATTACTGGACTGTAGGCAGAATTATCAAAGCGACGGGGCGCAAAGTCATCGGGGCGTCCGTCATTTGTGCGCGTAGGCTTCGGGGCGAAGCCTGTGTCAATCGAGAGTATACGCTTCGGGGCGACGGCTGCGTCATTCGAGAATATACGCTTCGGGGCTGTGCGCATACGTTCAACTGTATGCATAGCCTTCATGGCCTCGGACATATGCTGAGTGGTGGCACTGCCAAGGCCCCACTTGCCGGCCTCGCGGTTGAGCTGCTCCAATACCCTCTTCCAAAAATCCCACCGCTCTCGACTCAGTGGTGCTATGTGGTGATCGCAGAACGCGCCTATTCGGAGCGATCGAGCATTGGCCTCGTCGAGCTTTTCTTTATAGTTCATGAACTTCCAGATGCCCTCTGAGCACTTGATGAGCCACTCGCTCACCACCCACAACTCACAATCCAATGTGGGTTCGATCTCGGGCTCCATCATTGGCAGTTCTTCGAGTGCATCCCTGGCCTGCCAAATGAAGTATGAGAGCCCAAGGTTGATACCAGCACATTGAAGTTTGACAACGAAGGAGTTGAAGTTCTTCCAGTTCTCAAGTTCCATTGCGTGTTCATCGGCATAAGCCGGATCTGATAAGGCATCAGTAAAAGTGAGACACTTGGGAGTTTTGGTTTCCGTACCCTTGTTCAAGGCTTCCCTTATTTCCATTGACAGATAACTAAGGTTCTTCCATGCATTGCCATCATGATGGCCCTGGAGTTCCGGTTAGCTCAACAGTCGTAATTCAAATACAGACTACTTGTATCTCACATATTCTTCTGTGATGTGATCGTTTCGGTCGCGGAGATTGAGCACAGTTTTGACCAAAGTATCTTGCCACGGGTGCGAATGCGGAATTGAGCCGACCAGTTCCAGCATGACCATCCAGAGATCGCCGATTCCATCGTTTTTTTTTTACATAGGAGGCAAGTTTGTTGGCAAGTTTCATGGCTTTCATCTGCGAATTTCCTTGGGATTGAAGACCAGTCTTGATGATTTCCGCGATATCTTTTTGGCTCTGCGATTTGTAATCGGGGTACTTGAGTTCAAGTTTAGGATCCATTCTTGCTTTTGTTTGGCAGTGTGCCGATGATGTTGAAGAGAAGAAAGAAGGTTGTGAAAGAAAATGGAGTGGGGGTTCCAAAGGTATTTATAGGAGGCGGTAAGGTCGATTAAGTAGGCTACCGTATGACAATATTAAGCCAATCAGTTATCGGCCTGATAAGATAGTTAATAGCCGTATGACCAAATCGGAACCGAGTTTGACTCAATAAATCCAGGTGAGAAGTTGTTTGTTTTGCTGGTTTTGCAATCACTATCTAGGATGGGCCGTCTCGTCTATTCTTATTACCAGGTGCAGGCCTTGTCCCCTATAGTCGGACAAGTCTGCTTGGAAGTACATTAGGTAGATAGATAGATAGATATGTACATGTGGGCGGTTGCAGGTGAGCAGGGAGGGGAAGTGCGGAGGATTGAAAGATAGATCGACAATGGAAAATGTATAGAGCACAACTGGACAAGAAAGGAGTTTCTTGAACACATTCTTGCCCTCTGGATATTTCTCAAAGGGCTTTGACTCACTCCCCGTCAACTACCGTTCTCGCGAGCTTCAGACCAAGGGCTTTGTTTTCTGCTGGACGCGCCTGCCTTTTGTTATTCCTTCCAACCCCCTGTCGTACTCGAAGCTGACAGTCAGTCCACTTATCATCTGATCTCCCGGCCAAGCTCCTACCGAGGTTCAGCTGTGCCATTCTTCTACAGCTAGTAGCTACTGTATATAAATCACATATATTAGATACCAGAAATCCATACCCGCCTACGATTAGCTCCGCACTTTTTCCCTGGACAAATGACCCTTAGGGGCAGTTTCCCAAATAGCTTGTCACTTCGCATTCACATCTGGAATAGAGTCCGTACCTACTCAAAGTAGGTATAGCAAGCACGATAAGATAGAAATATTCTATACCTACTACACCACGTATTTATATACGTTGTGTATTTCTATCCATCGCGTTATTTGTACATTATTATATATACGTATTGTTGTTTATTTATGTATACATGCACAAGTGTGGAGTTGGCCCCACAAACAGAGCAACGTTACGTGACAGCAAGTGTCGAGTCAGTTTTGCCAACCCTTCTGACATCTTCTCTCGACGATAAGCGACAAACGCTGCCTGTGCACGTTACGCTAAAACCGATACCCGATCACCTTACTTGTTTCGCGAGGTTGGCCTAGATGCTGGTGTCGTGATTGGCAGCCACCAACACCCCCCCCCCCTACGACAACGACGTGACGTGCGACCGGTCGACAGCTGCCGTCGGGATAGAGTCCCGGCCTCTCTGCGTTCTCAGGCATCGCCCACGGCCAAAGATGGACCCGTCCCAGGGATCTCGCTCTGGTCGTAGCTCGGCCGCTCCGTCCCAGCAGCCCGGGCCCGTACCGTCGCCAACAGAAACGCGCAGCTTTGCCCTGCGTCCTGACGACGCGGTGGCTGCCCCATGGCACGGTGACGAAAACCGTGGTGGGCTGGGCCTGAATCTCTCAGAGAGCTTTCAGTCGACCGATACTATAAGACGCCGTCCCGACGTTTCCAGCCCGCCGATCCCGTCAATCGCAGGGACCTTTTATGGCCTGGCCCCCGAAACCCCCACGATGGCCCAGGAACGTGCACACTCGCGGAGCAATACCACCAGTCTCTTGTTGCGATCGCCTGCGATAGGCGCCCAGCTCAAACCGGCGAGGCCTTCACGCCCGAAACCGCCAAACACGCGCCGGCAGTCATCACAAGCCCCTCATCGGGGCGGGGTGTTCTCCGTCGACGACGATCCACGCGAGGTCGAGGCCGACGCAGCCGCGGCCGAGCAGCGTCAGCGCGAGCAGTACTCGGCAACAAGGCGCCGGGCCCCGCCAGGAGCCGCTGCCGGAACTCTCTCGCGGCTGAACTCGCACATGGACGATGGAGGGGCGGATGACGACGACGACGACGACGACGACGACGACGACGATGGTGATGATAATGGTGACCCTGACGATATCGTAGCCGCCGAGGCGTCCCTTGCAGGGACAGGTATAGCAGCAGAATCAGCACCGAATGGCAGCCAACTGGCAAACGACAACAACGACCTGACGGACGAGGACATTGTGGACGCCGAGCCAAACGACGACGATGCCCGGGCGCAAGACGATGACATGCAATCCGACGGCCGTGTCAGCGACGCTGAGGATTTCACGCTCAGAGACCGCCAACACGCCATCAACGCCACGCACCCGTTTGGCATCAGGCTGTGGAAGCCGGCGCTGTACAAAAAGGACCGGTCCGTCCAGAAGACGGCCGAGGGCGATATCCACTCGACACCTGGCGGCCACGTCAGCAAGACTCTCCTCTTCTTCAACGTCGTCTGGACCTTGGTGTTTGGCTGGTGGATGGCTCTTATTGCTGCCGTCGGCGCCATGACCTGCTTCCTCTTCGCAGCCGCGCCCAGCGGGCGCGAGTACGGCCGTGTGCTGTGGGGGCTTGCGGGCTATCTCTTGTACCCGTTTGGCAAGTTTGTCCGTCTCGAAAAGGACGACAACTACCTCCACGAGGACCAGGGCGAGGGCCGCAGCATTTCCGAGTACGAGCAGTGGCAGTCGGGCGACCTGGAGCATGGCAGGTTGTTCTTTGGGCCAGACCGAAGCAGGTCCATCATCGGTCGGTCAAGACGCAGCATCGATTCTGGGCCCAGCGAGACAGATAGTCTGCTCGCCAGAAGCCGTATCATGGATGACGACGACGACAACAACGACAACGACGACGACGGCCAGGCCCATGAAGGTTTCCGCAAGCACCGTCTGTTTGGACGCGGTGAGTGGAACATTGGCCGCGTCATCTTCTTTGCCTTCTTTTACAGCCTCATCATGCCCTCGCTGCTAATCGTTTCGGCCGTCTGCTGGTTCCTTGTCTTTTGGATCCCCATGGGCAAGGTGACGATGCTCCTCTTCTCGCACCTGCGCAGGCACCCACTGGCCTTGTCGTTTGAGTTTGACACGATTGCGAGCCGCGATGCCGACGCGCCCTACTCGTCCATCCTCCTGTGCACGTACCGCGCCGTCGGCCCCAAGTACTGGAAGTACACGATTGACGGGACCAACATCTTTCTGATAAACCTGCTGGCCGTGGTGGGCTTCGTCATCTTGGACTACATTGTGCTTGCCGGGATCCTGCGTGTCGACAACTTTGTCGCCTCGCCAGCTTTCCTCTTTGGCATGGGCCTGCTGTCCATCATCCCTCTTGCCTACTTCATCGGCCAGGCCGTCGCGTCCATCTCGGCCCAGTCGTCAATGGGCCTCGGCGCTGCCATCAACGCCTTCTTCAGCACCATTGTCGAGGTTTTCCTCTACTGCGTCGCCCTTAAGCAGGGCAAGGCGCAGCTGGTCGAGGGATCCATCATCGGCAGTATCTTTGCAGGCGTGCTCTTCCTGCCCGGCCTGTCCATGTGTTTCGGCGCCATCAAGCGCAAGACGCAGCGTTTCAATGCCAAGTCCGCCGGCGTGACCTCGACCATGCTGCTGTTCGCCGTCATCTCCGCCTTCTCGCCCACCCTCTTCTTCCAGATCTACGGCACCCACGAGATCAAGTGCCAGGACTGCGTCGGCCACTTGATAGACGAAGGTGACTGCCGCCGTTGCTTCTTTTCGCAGGTCCCCGCGCTCGACGACAGGTTTTATATCAGCGCCGTACGGCCGTTCTGCTACATGAACGCTGGCATGCTGTTTCTCGCATACGTCATAGGTCTATGGTTCACGCTCCGCACCCACGCCGCCGTTATCTGGAACATGGAGCCCGAGGAGAAGAAACAAGAAGACCACGCGCACGCGCTCCCCTCGGTGCGTCAGTCGCAGCAGCACTCGGTGGCCGAGACCACGGGCGCTGATGTTCGCGACTCGCAGATGTACAAGAGAATCCTGGGCCAGTCGCTCAGGCACGTCGGCCTGCAGCCGCGCCCCGACGACCACACGGCTGCTCGTCCGGGATCGCTGGCAAACTCTGGAACAGGGCAGGCTGGTCCCGCGATCGGCAACGGCAACACTCCCCACGTCGTTCCTCCCAAAACCACCGCCACTGTCAACATCCCGGGTCTCAGCGAGGTCGAGAACCAGACACTTGTGCGCGAGGTTGCCGAGATGGCAGCTACCGCCGCCACCTTGGCCGCAAGAGATTCCGTTCGCAGACGCACATCAGGGATCCCCTCTGGGGGGGGGAGTCTCAACGCGAGGCCGAGTGCTCAAGGACGCGGAGCTACATATCTGGACGAGGCGGATGTGGTCGGTGGTGCTGGCCATGGACATGACGCTCCGAACTGGAGCAGGCTCAAGAGTTCGGTCATCTTACTCGGCGCCACGATACTGTACGCCATAATCGCCGAGATTCTTGTCGACACGGTCGACGTTGTGCTGGAAGGATTCAACATTGACGAGAAGTTCTTGGGCATCACGCTTTTCGCTCTGGTTCCCAACACGACCGAGTTCCTGGTAAGCCCCTCTCTCTTCTCCTCACGCGGTTTGCCCCGTTCAATCTGCTGACGTATCTGCAGAACGCCATCTCATTCGCCATGAACGGCAACATCGCCTTGTCCATGGAAATCGGATCCGCCTACGCGCTCCAGGTCTGCCTGCTCCAAATCCCTGCGCTCGTCCTCTTTTCCGCACTCTATCAAATCCCGTCGACGACGCCGTCGGGCGTCCCGACGGACCCGGCCCAGTATACTTTCTCGCTGCTGTTCCCGCAGTGGGACCTGGTCAGCGTGATCCTCTGTGTGTTTCTGCTGAGCTACATGTACGGCGAGGGCAAGAGCAACTATTTCAAGGGGAGCATCTTGCTGCTTAGTTATATTGTTGTCCTGGCGGGCTTTTTCTTTAGCGGCTATGTGGGTGGAGAGAAGATGGGCATGGCCAGGTTTGATCGTCTTAGGGACGGGGCTTGGGTCACGGTCAATAATATGGGGATGCCTCGGGCAGTTGCATAATTCGGTGGGCGGCCTTTTTCGACTGGCGTGTCAAGAGCGTTTCATAATATTACTTTTCGCTTCCTCCATAACTCAAAACGGCGAGTACTTGACGTCTGATGTGTCTGGCTCGCAGTTATTCGCTTGATCATTACTAAATAAACAGCTAACCTGCAATGCCCATGGGATACGTCTTGCCCTGGCGTATCCACATGTGGTGCTGCATGATAAGAGTGCAAGGTGATGTTGACGCCTCCAGATATCGACGGGCTACGAATGAGGCTCTACCCGGCCGTCAGGACAGTTTTGATAATGCAATATCGAATATCGAATTTGAAACACAACCACTACAAGGCAGATTTTAAGGCCATGCCTGGGGAGGCCACTTCATTATATACCCCCTTGGTACAAGATCCCACGGCATCCTCGTCCCCAGCCAGCATCTTCAAACGTATGCAGCAAAGACGCGGAGCGCGTCCTTCCCGGCGAGATAGCCCATCACATCATGCACGCACGCTCGCAGGGAAAAGGCGAATGGCCAGAAAGTACACGGCGGCACTCACATAAAACGGAGCTCCCTGGGCCAGGCCGCCGGCACCGATCCCCCATGCCCATGCCACGGCCATGGCGGGCGCGCCGACCAGCGCGCCGACAGCCCTGACCAGCATCGTGACCGACCAGACCTGTACAAGCACGGCCTTGGGCCCGGGCAGGGCGGCACGCGGCACAGCCGCCACCAGCAGCGAATTGGTGAAGACTGGCAGCGCAGCACCAATGGCGTACACGGCCAGAGACATGACGAGAAACCAAACGGCATACGACGAGGCAATCAGGACGGCCCCGACGACGGAAGCCCACAGGCAAAACTTGGCGGCCGAGCAGGTAAACGTGCCTGCGCCCGATGGGCCGTGCTGGCGCAGGACACGCGGCACCACTGTGCTTAGCATGAGCGCGTTGACGACGGCCTTGCACGAGAGCAGGTAGCCCGTGTCGGCAAAGGTCCAGCCGTAGCGCCTGGACATGTACTGCGGGAGCATCTTGGTGTCGGAGCTGGCGAGGGAGCTGAGAAACATGTTGAGGAGGATGAGCGTGAGGGATGGGTCATGGGAGAATACGAGGGCGCGCATGTCGGAGGCGTGCATGCTGACAGCCGAGAGGAACGATTGTGTGTGTGGTGGTGGTGGTGGTGGTGGTGGTGATGATGGTGGTGGTGGTGATGATGATGGTGGTGGTGATGATGATGATGATGATGGACGAGGTACCAAGGGGGATGTCTCGCCGGTGCTATCGCCGGAGGGTGGTGATTCGTGCTTGGCAATGTCGCAGATCTGGGCTATAAAAGGTATGGCAGCAAGCAGCAGGGAAAAGGCAGCGGCAAAGGGGATCCAGAGATTGATGCGCATGAGGATTGAGGCGAGTGCTGGGCCGGCAAAGGTGACAGCATACTGGATAGAGTTGATGTAGCCAAAGTAGATGGACCTATCCGGTATCAGCGAGTGCCCTCTCTCTCTCTCTCCCTCTCTCCCTCCCTCCCTCTCTCTCTCTGCGGATAAAGATAAAAAGGCTTGCCTCTGGATGGCATCACCAGCAAAATCAGACACGTGCGCATGCACAATGGATCTCAACACGCAGTCTCCGCCCATGATGCCAAACGCCGCCCCCCAGGTCACGGCAGCTGGGCTCAAGCCGGCCGCCAAGCCGGCATCGACGCATCCAACGAGAGCGACCCAGGTGATGAGCACGGCTCTGGGCACGAGGTTGAGGTACAGGACTGCGCGGTCCCCCCAGCGCGACGCCAGCACAGAGCCCACGGGGACTGCCGAGACAAGGTCGCCGGCGACGACGAGGGTATCGAGGAGGCCCTGGATGTAGGCGAGCGATTGCTGGATTTCCGGGGTCTTGCATGATGATTCGGGGACGCCTGGGGCCCGGGGGTGGTGGGATTCGCAGAGGCGGCGCTCTATGGCGCGCGAGACGGGGAGGGAGGTGAGGGTGGTGGAGAGGCTGATGAGCAGGTAGAGGGCGAGAATGGCGACGACGCGACGACGACGGAGAGGGCGAGGAGGTGCAGTCGGTCCAGTCTCGGATGAGGCGATGTCGGAGGGGGACTGTGGAGGCGCCATCTGATGTGGTGAAGAAGGGAAGAGGGAAGAGGGAAGTTGACGAGACGATGCGATGAGCAACTGGAAGAAGCTGGTGACAGCTGCCGGTGTTCTTTTTGCAATTCAGGGTATATCTGCTCTATAGAAAGGCACGTAATGCCATGTCAATTACAGGCTTTGGACTTCTTTCGGAGCGTCCTCAGGAATGCAGGAGGAAGACGAATGCGTACTGTGTCTCCAAGCACACGGCCACATGAAAGAGATTTGATTTGGAAGCCCAATAGCACTGGCCAACAAAGGCGGAATGCATTCAAAGACTTGGATGTTCTGTTCTCCCTGACAGCAGCTTCTCTTGGAGAATGAAAAGACCTGGATCTTCCCCCTGACAGCAGCTTCTCTGGGAGAATGCATTCAAAGACTTGTTCCCCTGACAGCAGCTTCTCTAGGAGAATCAAAGACTTGTTCACAGCAGCTCTCAGGAGAATCAAAGACTTGTTCACAGCAGCTCTCAGGAGAATCAAAGACTTGTTCAAGCTCCCGTCGGGATCGCAGCCATATGCATCACCATCATCTCAGCCACCCAAACACATTGACCTCATGTGCTGCGGCTTCGCCTACGTGTTCCTCTGCCCGTGCACCAACGAGCGGTGCCCGCGGCGCGACAGATTCGGCAACTCGGGCCAGATCCGGGGCCACGCCCTGGCAAACACGGCGCCGCAGTTGGCCCTTGAGCGCGGCTTTCTCGTCTGCCCGGACCTGGAAACGCTTGTTCTCGAAAAGCCAGCCTGTGCGGACTTGCGGTGGCTCGAGCTCAAAAGCGCGCGGCCATCCAAATGCATGGCATGCCGAATGAGCAAGATTTGCTCGGGACGAGAGGGATGAGGGCGCCGTCTCCTTGAGATTTATAAAGATGTCCCAAGTTGGCGGAGCAGAGAACAGCAGTAAGCCGCCGTGGCGCAAATAGTGCCAGTTGATCACCATGCATAACGCGACGAGGTGAGCATGCGGGCCACGCACCGCAGGTCAACTCAACTGCATTGCCGTGTCGGCAGCCGTTGCAGGGATCGGATATGGCAGCGGTGGTGAATGGCCAATGCTGACGTTTTTTTTTGGATGTTTTTGGATTGTTTTGATAACCAGCTCGATGGACTATCATTCTGGCTGCTCAGCTGGCCGCCACGGGCCTGTGGGCGAGGCGCGCAGCTGAGCGGCCAGCTGAGCAGACCAAACCGTTATCCCGTCTGCCGTACCGTACCGTGACTGTCTGGGGCTGCGCGTATCAGTCTTGGGTGAATGGTGGTGACGGGTGATGGGTGATGGTGGTGGTTGGTGGTGGTGATGATGGTGGTGATGATGTGGTGATGATGGTGGTGATGATGGTAGTGGTGATGCTGATGTGGCCATTGTCGACATCCGAGCTGGGCAGTCATGCTTAGGAAGCCAGAAAGAAGATGGAAAGAATCCAGACAGCAATGTCGAAACGGTGGTGGTTGGTGGTGTCGAGAATCTATGATGTCGTTGAGTATCAGTCAGCGCCCAAGTTCTCTCGTTTCCATCATCATCGTCATCATCTCATCGAATCAGCACGCGGGCTAGCAGTTTCGCGCGCGACTGGCTCGACTAAAAGGCAATCACATCCCAGCACGTATAAGCGCCTCCCAGACCCGTCGCCTCGTTTGATACCCACCTCGCCCGCTTCATCAATGCCAAAGTCCTTCGGTCTCGCGCCCTGATTGGCGAGCGTCTCGTATTGGAGTCCATCCTGGAACCGCGATCGTCAGGCCTTGGCCGCTCCAAGTCTCAAGCACCTGATTGGGGTTCGTCGTTTCTGTCTGGATCTCCATACGGGAAGCTCATTATCAATCATCATACTTGTCCTCATATCACATGGTTTGGCTGCCTCACCTCACCGCAGCCGCCGCCAGCTGGCTGCCCTGCGAGAGGGATCACGACCTCCCCCCATTTTCCAATTGAGCCATTTCCCAAGTCCTTCCTCGCGTGAAGCCTCTCTCAGTCGTGATCCACACACCCCCACGGCCCAGCCAGCGGCTCGCCAAAAGAAAGCCATCCGTCTCGGCCCCCACTTCTTCTCACAATCCTACCAAAAGACCAAGATGCGGGGTGGCCACACAACCCATGCTTGCTAACGGTTGCATAGGTTACATGGTGCGTGGTTGTGCGTGGTTATGTTGCTGTGGTTGTGTGGGCCGGTCTTGGTTATCATGGCGGCGCTCAGGGCCTCGTCGTCGTTGTCGTTGTCATTGTCGACGTCGTCGTCGTCGTCGTCGTCGTCGACAGGATGCGCTGCGGGATTCTTCTGGTCGGCTGCGTCGCGCTGTGAAGAGCTTGCAGCGACGTGCAGACGGTTGCGAGACCCCTGGATCAGCCAACGTTGCCTTGAATTGACGCTCCCCCAATAGCACACTCGGTCCGGCCTATTCCCTGTCTCGGCTGCATCCTATCCGCCAGGCACGAGAACATATTATATATATATGTATATATATGTGTGTGTGTGTGTGTGTGCGTGCTATATACCCATACTCGTCTCTCTTCAACCGACTGACTGACTCGTTGCAGCTTCATCCCCAAGATGGCGCTCCCGTCCCCCAGATGCAATCCTAACCTTGTGCCCTCGCCCAGAGCCCCGGCGTCTCCGAAATCGCCCAAGGCTCTTCTCCCCTCGCCGGGGCTTCTCGACCTGTCCAAGCTTCTCTCTCAACGCCAGCCCCAATGGGATCCGCTCGCCGTCCTCGGCATCAAGAACGCAAACGACACCGTCCCCGACTATCGCTGCGTCTCATTCACCCACTCGTGCCCTCCTCCTCATCCTCATCCTCGCCCGCCGCCCTCTGTGTGCTCAAACGACTCCTCGCGGACCATCGTGCCCACCACCAGCAGCACAAACACTCCAGACCCATCATCGTCATCCTCGCCATCCTCCGCCAAACCGCCAAGTCCTTCTTCTTCCCCTCCCCCTCCTTCCACCACAGTACCCTCCCCCTCCTTCCGCTGCGGCTGGACCATCCACTCGCCGCGCAGTCTCACGCGCATCCGCCTGCTCACCCGTCTCATGTCGGTCCAGATGCCCGACCAGATCGACCACGCGCAGCTGCTGCGCCTCGCGCGCGCCTGCCTCTGCGTCGAGATGCACCGCCGCTCAGGTGACGAGGCCGATGTCATATACCGCTGGACAAACGCCCTGGAGCGCGAGGCCTCCCGCCTGCGCGAGATGGGCGTCGAGGTCCCGCCCCTGCCTGACGCCGAGGCCGATGGCGTTGGCGTTGGCTCTGGTTTGCTCGACGACACAGATGACGAGCCCGACGACAGCGAGCGCAAGGAGAGGAGGAGGAGAAGGGAGCGACGCGCGAGGCGGGAGAGCGAAACTGGCGACAAGTCCGGAATACTCCTGCCCGCCGCATCAGCTTCAGCTTCAGCATCCGCCACGCGAATGCACAAGGCCTACCACCTCCGCCTCGTCCGCTCCGGCACAACACCATCCATCAAGCTGCCTCCGCGCACCCACTCCGCCAAGACCCACCCATCCTCGGCCCCTTCCTCGCCCGTCACCCAGCCCTCGCCGCAACCGCCGCCAACACCAGGCCCGCACACTTCAATCCCGCACATCTCGCACACTTTGTCGCCATCCAGCACTGCTGCTACTACTGCTGCTGCTGCTGCTGCTACTGCTACTACTACTACCGCCGCCGCCGCCACCGCTTTCCCACTGTCCCCTGTCCCCTCGACTCATCACCTACACCTGCCCCCGAGCCCCAGCCACTCGCACCCGCAGCCATCCCCGACCTTTCATGGCTGCGCATCCGCCGCCGCCGCATCTGCCGCCGCCGCAGCCGCCTCGGACTGCGCCCGTCTGCTTGCAGAATCAAGGGCCGAGCAGTCCAAGATGCTGCATGCCACCACCGCCCTCGTTGCGCGCGCCGGAAACATGCAGCATGATGTCGAACGACTGTGGCGCGATATCGCCAACCTGCACCAGGACATCATCAAGGCCGGCGTCGATAATGGACAACCCCGCGCCGGAGCGCGGCCGGGAGTCATGCCAATCTCCTTTTGCGCCGGAGTCCTGGCTGGGCTCGCACTGCCATACCTCTTTCGCTGGGGATTGCTTCATCATGCATCGGACATCAGCACACCTGACATGACGCCACTCCCACCCCTGGCAAAGGTCATGTGCGTCGTGCTGACTGCAATCGGCTTGGGCTCGGCCTTGTGGGCCTGCCCGAATGCTGAAAGGGTCCTTGCCATACATGAATAACTCGAGTTGACCTCCGGCCCGACACGCTGCGAGATTGGGATTTTGTACTTTTCATCATGTAACATCATGTAGTGTAGTTATCGTGCAAAAATATCACCTTCAGCCTTGTTTACCGCCCCCCCGGGGGATAAAAATGCCTACTTACGAGCACGGCTTCCATCCACCTTTGTGCAGGCCACAGACAGAGCAAGCAATCTCATTATGTGACCGCTGTATTTCCTTCCGTCTCAAAAAACACGCACCGATTAAGCTTTTATCAACACGTACATGACCTATTGGGTTCTGAACTGCCCTGTGCACACAGGTAGCTTCATCACCATCATTAGCCCGTCCCCACTGGAGCGCCCTTCCTCTCATCGATCCTCCTGCCATCGATTCTCCTATCTGGACTGGACTGTTTTACTCAAGTGCCGAGCACAATCTCGCCCATGCCAAGGCCACGTCGCGGAAAACACCCGTTTGGGGAAACACCAATTTTGTATCTGAAAAGAGCGTCGCATATCATGACCGCCCCTCGATCCCAAAAGACTCTGGAGGCCCTCTACCTCCGTCGCCAGCTGGAAACAGAGAAAAGGACATGATGGGACGACGAAAGCCGGCAAGATGCTGCTCTCAGTCCGTTGCGTGTATTAATCATACAGTCGTGGTCGTGCGAGGGAAAAGTCGTCATGCCATAACCCCATGCCAGTGCGCCATGCCTGCCAGTTGTTGTTAATAGAGACAAAGAGAATCACGAGCCCGTCAGACCAGCCCTGCCCTGCCCGGCCGCCTGGCTCATCCAGAGTAACCAGCGCGGTTGCCGTTGGCGAGACCTCGACCGTTGAGTTCGACTATGGCCGTCGTTGTGGCAATCATCCGTGACAGCGACGCCAGTGCAGGATCCATGGGCGACCTGAGGTTGACCTCCTTGAATAATTTTTCCAGCCGATCCGCTACAAGACTCATCACCTTGGGCATAACTCGCGAGACTTGCTCATCCTGCCATGTGTTAGCTCGTGTTTGACCCCAAAGACAAAAGACAGGTGCGAGGCCGACAACGTACATTTGTGCCGCGGAGAAGGACGCGTTGCAGCGACTGGAGGGTCGTGTCCATCCAGGCCACCCGCTCGGCCACATGTGTTCCCGTGAAGTTCTGGGACACTGTCGTTGCTATCGACATGAGAACCAGGGGCGGGAGGTCAAACTGGTCCATGAACGCGGGGTTGTACGAGTAGATGAGGTTGTCAAACATGTGGTCTTCGTTTCCGCTCTGGATCCAGGCAAGCAGGGCCTTCTCGTACTGCTGGGTATCAAAATAGGCCTTGACTTGGTCGGCCGAGTGATCACCGCGAGTGACACCCTGCGTATTGGCTTGCCGGGCGATATATGCATTCGCGCGAGAGAGCGCTGCCTGCGTGCTCGAGTGTGACGGGCTCGTGACAGCATCCGGGCCGGCCTGGGGTGAGAACTGCTGCAGACTGTGGATGCTCTGGTGCGACTGCGTCGGGTAGTCGTACTCTGAATGGTGGCTGCGTTGGCTGCCACGGTCGAAGCGCTCGTTCTCACGGAGAACCAGACTGTTTGACGTCGGACGGTCGCGGGAAGCGATCTGCTGCGATTGACCTTGAGGGACAACCTGTACGACCTGTGACTGCATGCGCATAAACCGATCCTGGAACTGGGTCTGACTGCTGGCCATTGCCATAACGGTATCCGTCAGTCGGGCCACCGAGCCCGAGAGCTGTTCGATCTTTTGCGAATCCAGCCGGTGAGCCGCCTTCAAAGCCTCGAGTTGGTCGCGTGTCTGCTGCTGTGACTGTTCGAGGACGCGCTGGCAGGCCGAGACAGTGACGCCTGTAAAGACCTGGGACAGATGAGGAACAATATCATCCGAAAGTTTGATGGAAAGGGTCTTGCCGACGCGATCGGCAATCTTTTGCGACAGCTCCGAGTTCTGGAACGCATGGGCGACGGCGGTAGGAACGTTGCCGTGTATCTCGTCACGAACGGAATTGGCAATGTGCGTCAACTTTGGGCCAATCTGCTCATTGACAGCCTTGCCGGCAATGTTGGTGATGGCCGGTATCACCGAGTGGAGGAACTGGTCATGGATGATCGACTGAAGGACCTTTTGCGTGTTGTCGTTGAGAACCTCCGAGACCATATCCAGCAAGCGGCGCTGGCGCTCGTTGAAGTCGTCGTCTCTGGTCTGCAGTCCCTGCTCGATCTGGCCGTGTAGATCCCCCAGCGAGTGCCCAAGGGCCTCGATGAGATGCGCGCCCATGCGAGACTCGAGACCAGATAGCAGAGGCTCGATGGCCTCCTGCACCGCCTGAGGCTGCATATTGGCGGCGGCCGGTTTCACGGACTCGGGTTGCTTGGCAGCAGCTGTGGGGGTGATACGAAGCGAAGGTCCAACGCCGTTTGAAGCAAACTCCGCCCCGGTGGGCTTCTTCTTGTTGCGTTGCTTCTTGTCGGCTCTGTCCGCATTTGCGTTGGCGTTGGCGTTCGCATTCGCACCAGGCTGTGAGACCTCCGAATCTCGATCTCGGTTCCGACCGGGTGTTGTGACGCGGCGTACGACCGGTACAGGTGAGTGCTCGGAACGCGCAGCCTGCTGCGACTGGGCGGGCTCTCGAGGCGTGACGCGGGCGGTGAGGCGGATCGGCACGTGGCTCTGCACCTCCTCCGAAACAGCAGGCTCCTGAGGGAGCGTCCTCACCTTCTCGATTGTGATGGCACCCGCATCCAACGCGTTGACAGGCGCAACCACCTTGTTGTCCTTGGACCAGCCAAGGTCTGATTGCTTGATCAACAGGCAGGCAACGCCCTTGGAATGCATGGCGTAGAGCTCAAAGAGAGTGGGCTCATCGCCGTCCTGGTTGACGGCGGGCGTGCACAGGATATCAAGACTCCGCAGGATGCCACGGTTGGCAAAAGAGTACTCCCGCACACCACTGATGACGGCGGTGCTGTCGGGGGTAGGAAGGGTGTCATCGCCGACAGCGAGCTTCTGCATGTACTCGGCCTGGGAGAGAGGCCGCAGATTATACTTGGGAGCAGAAAGGTGGGCAAAGTAGATCGAGTTGCGGGTCGGGTGGCCGATGACGATCATGCCGGTGCCGGGGTGATACATGACGCTGCACACGGCGTCCGCCTCCTTGCTGTGGGGCAGATTGAATTCCTGGACGGGCTTGCCCAGGGCGAGGTCCCACAGCTGGATCGTGTGGTTCTGCTTCATGCCCACAATAAGGTAACGCAGCGCAGACCGGCGTTGGTATGGCTTTTGTTTGTCAAGAAGAAGGACAGAGGTTGGCCAGGCCTTTTCGCCCTCGGGGGTGGTCGAGAGCGTAAAGATGGGCTCCGTGATCTCCATCGAGCTATGAGCTGGCATGGGCGAGCGAGCCGTCGGGTCCTCAGCGGCGGTCAGATCGCGGACGTCCCAGAACTTGACTCTACCGGACTTATCGAGAGAGATGATAACCGAGTCGTCCTGACTAAAGGCAAAGTCCTTGCCGGCCTTGCCAGTGTTGATCTTGAGCGAGCACTTGCTGGACAGGAGCTCGGTATCGACAACGCGGTCGTGCCCGGGCTGGAACAACTTGTTCCTGAGGATGAAGGATGGCCACAGAACATTGATCCACTTGCCACGCGCAATGGCGAAGAATTCGGGGTGAGCGCTTGATATGCGAGCACGAGTCTTGAGCATGACGCTCGGGGTGTCGCCATCCTGCGCTGTGATGGGCGGGAGGGCAAACCCGTACTGCTCGAGATGGGCGTCCTTGAGATGGTCCTTGTCGCCGTTCATGATCTCGACCCAGTATACAGTGCCGCTGACGCCGGTTCCGATGACGGCCTCCTTGTGAACACCGGCTTCATGGTCTGCCGGGGTGACAGGCATCGCCACGTTGAAGACGCGGTCATTGGTGTCGGTAAAAACCTTGATGTCACGGCCATCATCCTGGCGAATCACGCGAATGCCGCCGGCCTTGGACATGCCGTAGGCCATGTACCGCTCGCTCGCCGTGTATAGGTTGCGGTCGACCTGGTCAAAATCCTTCTTGAGCTTGGCGACATCCATAACGACCTTATCGCCAAAGAGCGGACGGGGCTCGGTCGCATCGGCGACCAGGGTGATGGAGATCCACGGCCTCATGGGGAACTCGAACACGCGGACGGCAACAGGCGGCTCCTCGTCCTTGCCGCCGGCGTCGTACTCTTCTTCCTGGTCAGCGCTCTCCCAGCTATCGGCAACCTCGGCGGCGGCGGCGGCCTCGTCGACCAGCTCACGGACTTGGCGAGCCACCTCGGGCTTGAGAGCAGCCTCGAGAAGGTGGTCGTTCTCGTCACGATCGAGCTCCTTCTGGATAGCCTGGGCGGTTGCCCGCGTGCTCTCGTCGAGCTCTTTCTGAGACCTGGCAGCGAGCATCTCCTGCAGGTTGTCGGCAATTTCGTTCTCATCAATCGACCCCTTCTCGGCACGCTCGATGGCCTCCTCAGCTTCGCGATCGGCCTGCTCGGCAAGCCCCTTGACTGCTTCGGCGACGGTCTCTTTCTCAGCAAACTGGTGCGGGGGCTCGGGAGAGTTCGCTATCGTCGACCGACTCTCTGGGCGATCCAAGGCCGGGCTGTCCGGTTTTGATATCGGGGAGATGGGCACCTCACGCGCCAGAGGCGAGCTGATGCGGCTGGGAGAGTGTGACTTTTTGAGGATCTGGTAGCTGGTGGTCGGCTGGTTGGGCGAGGCACGGACAGAGCCAGGTTGGCCGACCGAGGTATAGTCAGAGGGCTCCGGAGCCATGACCGGGTACGACTTTTGGCTGCCGGATCCGTAAGAGTAACCGCTTTGTGCCGACTCCTGGAGGCCACGCTGGTACTCATAGTACGGGGCCGGGTCAGCGTGCTGGCTATGCGCTTGCGGTGGGGCCTGGGATAGTCCGTGTTGCGACGGCGGGGTGTAGCTTGGAGATGCGCTTGCAGGCGCCAGCAGAGGGGCATCGTTCTGGCTGGGCTTTGGTCGGTTGAGGAGGTTCAGCAGGTAGGTCCTGGTATCCGGGCCCGGGCCCGGAGAGGCGGTGCTGAAGCTGGTCGAGAAGTTTGAGGCAGGCGGTGCTTGGGCAGGAGCATCAGGCTCGCCCTTGAGCTTGGGATCCTCGACGTCACGGGCGCCCCTCATAAGAGCAGCCAACAGGCCGGTCGGATCGGCCGGGACAGGAGCGGGCTGATGGATTCGCGGAGCCGGGATATCGATAGGTGAGTCGATCTCGCTATCGTGGCCGGCGCCGTGGTCCCCAACTTGATACTGCTGGGACAGCGATGAGGGCTGGTAGCCATGGTGGCCGTGGTACAGACCGACACTATGGTGGTGTTGCAGGTTGTGATGCTGGTGCTGCTGATGCTGCTGCTGATGCTGGTGCTGGTGCTGGAGTACCTGCTGAGGGTGGGAGATCTGGTGCTGGTGAGGAGGCGGGATGGGGCCGTATTGCTGCTGCTGCTGCTGCTGCTGCTGGACCGAGGCAGCAGCGGAATTCTGGGTGCTGAACTTGAGAAGGCTCAGGAGATGGGCTGATCGCTCCGCGTTGGATGCCATATTGCTTGAGGGCGGCGTAGGAGCCGGAGGGAGGTCAAATGGTGATACCATGGAGAATAGAAATTTGACGGGGGCACTGGCGGGGTTGACTCTGTTTTTTTTTTTGCCCTTTTTTACCCTTTTTTTTCCTTTTTCTTGTTTTTCTACTTCTTTCTTCTTTTTTTCCTTCTTTTTCGGTCAGTCGCCTTCGCTCACTGGCTGTGGCCCAAGTCGTTTGTGGGCGGCGGAAGGGGCGAGAACACAAACGACACGCTTTTGCTTGCTCTGCTTTGGTTTTGCTTCGTTAGCAGCCTTAGCCGCTCTTTCCCTCCAATCAACGGCGGGTCCTCTGCTCTGCAATCTGAGGAAAGAGCAAAGAGAGGACGTGAGAGAGGGAGAGAAGGCAGGATGATGACAGAAGCAGCGATCCTCCGCCGAACGAATGGGTGAGCACGGCGACGATGGGTTTTGTTTTTGCTCCCCTCTGCGCAAGAGAGCGGAGAGCGGGAAGTGATGGAGGTTGTGGTTGTGGTGGTGGTTGTAGTGGTAGTGGTGGTGGTTGAGTGGGAGGTCCCGCTTTTCGGCAGGCTGGCTGGGCAGCGACGCACCAAAAACTCATCAGCCGGTCCCCACGCCCAACCGTGCCGCGTCTTTGGATCCAGACGCACTCACGCTCACCCTTGTCATCCACGATGAGAACACAAGTAGACAAGAAAGAAAAGCAAGGTACCTCTGTGGATCCAACTACATACTGTGGTATTGGTACATATTGGTATTGATAAAGTGCGACCTTGCTATTTCACCGTGTCAAGGTTGTCTCCTCTACGTGTCTTGGGTCACGACTTGGTCAGCGAACAAGAGCTGCTTCATCCTTCTTTTTTCTGAAATACATGCGGCCATAACTTTGGTCTTGCCCGTCATATATGTAGGAAATCGACCCTTATTCCATGCCTCTGGGGAGATTTCAACCGTCCAAGATGGTCAACGTCCAGTCAATGGCGTTGAACGCTTTTGCCCTGAGCTCTTTGCTTTCCCGCCATCTTGTTCTCCTGTCAATCCTTCATATCGCAAACCGGCATTCATGCCCAATCAGCCAATGCAGGACCAACATCGAGACCTCGCCACTGCTTTCACTTCGGGCACTTCTCACAGCTACGGCCAGCATCGTCCAAGGTAGAACCACACGGGATTCTCAAAAGGGTGACAGTCCAGCAACGACCCCAGACGTGGCATGAGGCCTGGCGTGGTCGACAACTTTCCACTTGCTTTGGCTCGGCCACGCTCCTCACTCGAGGCTTGATCAAATCTCAGTTGATATATTATGAACACCAGGTTTGCTTCAATGTTGCGCAGATGATGTCCTTCCGACTCGGGGTACTCCGTGTACTTGCGTCGCTGGTTGGGACGCGAAGTCGATGTTTTTAAGAGGTCTGCCTTTGTTTCTGTTTTGGCATTTATTGAGAACTCTGAGACGTTGTAGGTGGCGAACGGCGGAAGACTGACTGTTGAAGCCATCGACTTGGCTTCACCGCCCTCACCGCCCTCACCGCCTTCTACTTTAGGCAGTCATGTGATGTATTTAAATAATCTCGCCTCAAGTTGGTTTGTCGACAAGGCAACTGACCAAGCACCAAACCCTCGCGCGGTTCACCACACACCACATATCTCGCAGCCAAAGCATCCGTCGCATACGGTGGGTGGTTTGGCCTTTCTGGCTGTTTTTGTTTGCCTAGGCTACGGTTGCAACCGTAAACCGACGGTCAGCGCGCATAATGTTTTGCTTGCGAAGGTGAGCTTTCTGATGTGCGACAACAAGTCGGGTCTGGCTTCCCATCAGATGGTGTGATGACGGATAACTAACACTGATGCTGGGTGTCAACAAGCTGGCTTCCGCTCCTCTTCATCCCGACCAACGCCTCTCCATCCTTCATCTTCATCTTCTTTGTGTGCACGTACTTTCTCAATCGGCCGTGCTTCTACTGCTCCGTCCTCCTGCTCATCCTCTTTTTGACGTCGTGCAACTGGTCCGACCGTTGTTTCTTCGACTTTGGCAGCAACTGGTTTCAACCGCGACCATCCACGTCCATGACCCCCCCAGACGGTTCGCCATGCGTCGGATGCGCCCACTCCCGTAATGCCGGCGCAAACTACACAGACACGAGCGTGGGCGACTTCAACGCGACAGCGCTCGAGATGCTCGGCACCACGGCGGGGGCCTTGGGAACCGCTGCAGCCGAGGAACTGGCAAGACAGAGGGCCGAGTGGACTGGGTTCGGCATGGAGTGGCTGCGAAGTCTTCTTGGCAAAAGGGAGTGGCGGATTGACTGCTTAGATGTGTACATTCGCTTGTGACGGCACCGCGTTTCTTGGCATATACACATTGTCCCGTTACTGGGCGGCGGCGGCGCTGGTTGTAAATTGGCCATGAATGATCCCAGCTGGCATTGGACTAATTAATGGGCAGATACATATGAGGAAAGATCCTATCTACGGCTTGGGCAAAGGGTCCAGGCGATGGATGCTGTACCGCTCGCTACCACGTTATAGATTTCACCAGAATACAACGTCTTGTCAACACCCAACGTCATGCGCCATAATGCATCGTAATCATACAGGATCCCCGTGCCGGCAATCGCAGCATATGGCTATAAACACACACCACACACACACACACACACACACACACACACACAAGACATGACCCGTCAAGAGGCGCCAGCGCCGGGTTGCTCATCCGCCTCGGTGGCTCTGTTCTTTCGTTCCTCGGCCGCTCGCGCCAGCACCTCTCTCCGACTCAGGCCACGAGCTGCGGAAGCGGTCCCCGACGAGGCTCCCAACACGAACTCGCCACCAGTCCACCCGCCAGCATCCTCCTCCTCCTCCTCCATGCCCTCGCTCGAGGGCGCATACCGCCGCGCGGCTTCCCCAACCGTCCTGCCCGTGCTGACGGCCTCGACCTGCCGTTCTATCCTCTTGCAGAGCTCCCAAAACTTTGCGTCGTGCGGACCATGGACGTTGTGGGCCAGCTCGTGGCACAACGTCCGCCGCACGGTTGCATAGTCCCTGTACCCGTCGTGCGCATCGGTCCGCAGCCGCAACTCGATGGCTTCGCCCTTGTTCCGGTTCAGCCCAAGCAGCCGCGAGGTCCCCTCGTGCGTTGAGCTTGTATTGGACAGCGGTTCCATCTCGGTGAGCAGTCCGACGGTAAACTTGTGCGTACGCATTGCGGCACGAATCCCCGGGTCGGCTGCGAGGCGCTGCAGCATGGCCACGGATCGCTCCGGGTGGGGCAGCCACTCCAGCGGCCGAATCGTCATAAAAGTGTATTGCGCGTCGGCGGGGTTCGCGGGGCGCGAGGGGTTCGGCTTCGGGCGGCGCGCAACGGCCTGCATGCGTGATGCGTGGCGCGCTGACGCCAGGGAGGCGGCGGCCTGGAGCGATGATACCGTCTCGGCAGTGCTGCCCATCAGGACAATCTTCTTGCCGCGCAGTTCCGAGAGGGGCAGCACGGGGTCCTTGAAGGGGTGCCTGAGCAGGCCGAGCTTGGGGACCAGGAGTTTCTGGTTGGACAGAGGAATGGACAGAGCAGTCTCAATGCGGGATGCGAGATCGTTCATGTCGGATGAGATGGGGAAGTTGAACACGTGAGGCTCGCCTGCACGTGTAAGAGTTATGGTGATGCTTTGCCCATCAGGAGGAGAGGGTGATTCATGCTCATCCGTGGTTGCCATCACGCTTGTCATTAGGAGGATATTACGGGACTATAGAATGAAAGAACGGAATCTGAACGGGTCAACATATAGAAAACGACGGTATTATATAGGTGCGGACTTTGAAGGAGGGGACAGAAGGTCGCAGAAGTCATAAGACGAGATGCTTCGTAATACACAGGATGTTTCTGACATAATCACGTGTGGCGCTAATCATGTGATGCCATGTTTTGCTGCTCTTTTCTTAGATGCTTCCTGTGTGCTTTCCAGATACGAATGCGGACTACGGTCTCTTGACCGGGCTCTTCCTCCTCCTCTTGGCTGGTTTCGGCAATGACGCGGTTGGCGTTGCCATTTGGCCAGAATCGTCGTCCTCATCTACAAGTGACGACGCCAAAGCCTCGGACCGCGCTGCATTTTCCGAATCCTCGGAGAGGCCCATCGACTCAGATAGCGCCGGGACGTTAAAGTCGACTGATGGTAACTGGTCTATGGCCGAGCAGATCCTCCTGAAGTGGGTGGGTACCCAGTTATCGTACATATTCTTGACGAATCGATATGCCGTCCATCTCTCCTTTCCTTCGAGCGTCGTAAAGTCGAAGTTATAGATTGGGTGCCGGTAGTAATTTATGCTTCTCCCGTCGATCACAGGATAATATCCATAGATCCTCACAGAGCAATGGTCGTGCGAGATGGAAAAGGCGAGAATCTCCCGATGGAGCTCATTCTCACGTCCGATCAGACGAAAGAGCTCGACGATGCCACGTACTGCAAGGGTCATGCTATGCGCATTCTGGCGGTCCGCGACGTTCAGTGCTGCTGCCCCACACATTACCTCGCAAGCGAATAAAGGGAAGTACAAGTAGTACGTGGCCATAAAGTACGAGACGTCGCCACCGAGAAAGCGACCGATAAATGGCGATAGCTTCGTAAGCTGTTCATCCGTGAATGCATTCCTCCGGAACCCGATAGAATAATCAGGTTGTGGGCGGGACCCAGTCAAGGGAATCGCGTTGGTCCAGCCTTCATTCACGCTCTCTGTTAGGATGGCAAGGTGTTTATTCTCATCGTGGAGCCCAAGTGTTTCTACCGAAGGGACAATGAGCCTTGACAGGTCTTGGATAACCCTCGCCTCGTTCCGATTGCGTAGATTGTAGCATGCCTTCTCAAAGACGGGGTCGTCAAATATGGATCCTGTCGGGGTTGGCTGGATGCCACCGAGCAAATCCCGACAGACCTGCTTGCTGTGATCCGTGACGCCCAGCTCCGACGTTGTCATCCAAGCCCCCTTGGTCTGGAGAATAGCTTCATAGCGCGGATCCCGGTATGGCGCACTCTTCTCCTCTCGCGGCCTCTGGTCGCTCGGCGTCACGGACGAGTCCGATCGCTTACGTTTGCTGAGGGCGGACAAGGATCGCTTTCGGGAGAGCAGGCGCTCCATATCGGGCGGCCAACGCCCTTTTTTCCTCCAAACATCGATTGGGTTATTGGGGTCCACATCAGACAAGCTCAATATCTGCGGTTGCTGTAATGGCTTAGGATCTGTCTTTTGACGTTTTTGTTTGAGCGTCGGAGTGTCTACATTGTTTATTGTCAGTTACGGCCTATCAGCGCTTTAGGAAACATACCCTGATCCTCCAGATTGCGCCCCCTCTTGAGGGCTTTCTGGGTTCGAGTTTGGACCATGCCTGGGATTGATCAATTCTCTGTCTGTATGCGCGTAAACAAAACAGATACGATAGATACTTATTTACCAAGATCGCATTCTTGGTAAGCATCCGATTAATACCCGGGTAAACATTCAAACCAATTCCAGCGCGTGGCCAGCCCAACCAACAAGGTGGCAAGCGCGTCGTGTCCTCTTTTAGCAGAACTCGATAAGATTCCCGATTGACACATATCGAGCAACCCCACCCAACGACCAACGACCCAACGACCCAACGACGCGACGGCCTCGACGATCAATTCATGTCGCTTTCTACAATCGGCTTTGTTGCCCCCATACCTGCCCATTCGGAGCATCTGACAGTATAGCGGGGGCTGTGGTGCACAAAGTCGGCGCACAGCCTCACTCCGCTTCTGTACCGATATTTCCAACACCACCGACGTCACGATGCTGAATCTATTTCGCGTAGCGGGTTCGTTTCGTTCGATCCATCCGAGACTCCTTACCGACTGCAAAGATTAGGTGGGCTGACGTAGCACGCACTTTTGCAGGAGATATCTCCCACCTGGCATCCATAGCAATTCTCTTACACAAGATGATCCAGCTCCAGGTCAGCCGCCGTCCTCGCCCAACGTGCCATGCGATATCACCCTGACTTCCTTCTGGTAACAGAGCTGCTCCGGCATATCATTCAAGTCCCAGGTCCTCTACTTGATCGTCTACGTCACTCGATATCTCGGTATGCTCCCAAATATATATATATTCACTTCTGGGACTCTGCCCCGTTGCTGACGTTCGTTCTCTACGCAGACCTCTTCACCACGAGCTCTCCCTATAATTTCGTCTTCAAGATCCTTTTCATTGGCTCACAAGGCTACATCATCTACCTCATGGTGGCATCGTACAAGCCAACAAACGACCCCAAACTCGACACCTTTCGTACCGAATTCCTGCTCGGGGGCGCTCTTGTGCTGGGCCTTCTGACTCCCGATAAATACACTTTCAAGGAGGTCATGTGGACCTTTTCGATCTGGCTCGAAAGCGTGGCCATCCTGCCGCAGCTCTTCATGTTGCAGCGCACCGGCGAGGCCGAGACCATCACGACGCACTATCTGTTCGCGCTGGGGATTTACCGCGCGCTGTATATCCCCAACTGGATCTGGCGCTATTTCACCGAAACCAAGCAGCCCGTCGGCTGGGTCGCTGTCGTGGCTGGCATCATCCAGACCGTACTCTACAGCGATTTCTTCTGGGTATATTACACAAAGGTTTTGCAGGGCAAGCGCTTCAAGCTACCTGTGTAAACGCGTGCCGCGGGTGTTTGGGGTTAGGATAAGCCGGGCGTACGTACAATCACGAACAAACATCAGAACGTTGCAACGAATCGCCACTACCATGATGGCGGGAAGAGGGAAACGCAGCAGCAGCAGCCATCGTGATACGGGTTTTATGTACGAGGGGATGATATATGTGGGCCGGCCTCAAGGTTGCTGCTCAAAATATCTATCCCTCGCTGCATGGGTGGAAGAGGGGCATGTTGGTGCTGCCCAGGGCGAGCGTGCGTTTGATAGGACAAGGCCCAAAATAATCATTAGACGGAAATAGGCTGACGTATATACAACTAGTAATATTCTCTGATATACCGGCAGTCGCTGTGATCGATCTTGTGGGCTTATAAGATCATGGCTGCTCGTGTCCAGGTAATCTCTTACTGTGGGCCCAGTATAGTTTTTGCCCTATATCGAGAAAATGATTGTAGATTTATCGGGTCCCTAGCAGTAGACACTTGGCGGGTCTGCAGAAGTTATATTTTGCCTCAGACGGGCCAAAAAATACCCTCAAGCCTCGGTATACTTTGATCACTCTTGCTCCTTGTATTATCAACTTTTGCACGACGCTCCTTGTCATTCTGGCCGCTTCAGTGTTATCGACGAGTCGCCCTCGAACACAGAAAACTTCACCCACCGCCAAGTGCAGCGGTCTGAACTATTCGTGGTGATCTTGGTGACCACGTTCTCACGTTCTGCGCAGGCACAGACAACGGCTGTAGCCGACTCCCCAATCCACCCCACCTCAATGTATGGCATTCCGGGAAAGCCAGGGACGATTGATGCCACTAGCGATCGTTGCTCGGCGTGTATCTAGAATTGTGCCATTGATTGGCCGCTGTGAAGACGAATTCGCGTGAGCCGGGAACTCGAACACGGTCATCAACCATCCGGTACCGTGTATGATGTTAGGCCGGGGCATTCCATGATAACGATTCCGTGGCAAGTGAGCAGCGAAATGATACATGACAGTATCAAAGTAAGCTCGCCCCTTAGAACTCGAGTTCCTCGACCTCCATACCGCAGTCGACACATTTCTTTATAGTCAGTCCTTCGGCGTTTTCGACCGTCCTTCCCCAGGTGTGAATATGCCTTCCTGTACCGCCGATGGTGTCGCCAAACCTGCCGCCAGCGCTGTTCCCGCCTGCTTTGCCGGCTGCCGCCTGTCGCCGGTAGGCCTCGGTGCGGGTCTTGCGCTTAAGGTCAAGCAGCTTCTCCTTGAACTTGGCCTCCTTGCGGCGCTTCTTGTCGGCCTCGCGCTTTTCAAATTCGGCGTCGAGAGCTTCGGCGGAGCCCCACTTCTTGTCACTAATGGCGTACTCTTCGACCTGGTAACGAAGAAATAACATCATGTCGTGCCAGTGGGACTTGTGCGGATTGGGCTTGGAGAGATGGGGCAAAAGATCCTTGTCTTTGAGCTCGGCTGCAATAATCATCAGCATGCGCAGGACGATACTGTGCACCAGAGGCATGCCTGTAGACTCACGCTCAGTCAGGAGGTAATCCTCCCGGGCTTCGGTTTTTGTCAAAAGCGAGTACTTCTCGGGGAATTTCTCTTTGCACGCGCCACAGACACAGCAGTTGAACGTCTCCTGCCACACCCAGTCGATATCTCTGCCCCCACACTCCCTGCATTTTTTCACGTCCTTTTCGTCATCCAGCATGCTCACCCCCGGCTCAAATGGTCCGACCTTGTGTCTCTCGAGGTTTCGTATCAGCTGCAGCCGCTCCCACTCTTTATCCGACATGTGCTTGGGCTTGCCCCCGTTCTTGGCCTCCTCGAACCTCTTGAGGCGCGCTGCCTCGCCCGTAGGGTCATCTTCCGCCGACAAGAACCCGCCTTTTGTATCCGTCATGTTGCTGAGGTTGTAGTCGACATACTTGGCGAACCGCTTGGCCGGGCGCAAAGCGCCGTCGACTGCGGCGGCCGTGAGTCGCCCATCGCGGTTGTCTGCAGGCTGGGCGCTGGGACCAGAAGTCTCGAGGGGACGTTTGTGTGCTTGGGATTGAGCGGCACCGGCGCGCGCGATATCGGCCTCGCGAGTAGTAAGAGTGATGGTGTCGGTTTCGATAAGGCCGCTCGAGGTAGTCGGGACGGAGGAGAGTTTGCCCTGGGCGCGGAGCTCGGCGTCGCGGTGTTGACGGATGGCCTTGGCGCGGAGACGGCTCTCTTCCTACATGCACGGTTAGTAGGCGTCGCACGAGGAAGAACGAGGAGAACGGGACGCACGTACGATGCGACGGGCGACCTCTGGTGTTATGGGTGAATTCGTCGAGTTGGATTGCGCATTCGGTGGCGTTTTTGGCCTCTCCATTCTGAAAACTTGCAGCTTCGTAGGGCTTCGGCCTGGAAAAACGAAAAACTAATCTGGTCTCCACGATCTCGACGTTGTGAGAGGTGCAGTTGGAGTATATACGTGATGGGGGCGGTTGACGTGGCGTTGCGGCTTCCCTTGGAGGCGAAGATGGCATAGTCGCCACCACGCGAGATAACGTGATCATACATTGACCCAAGGGAAGATTCAGTCGCCCCAAGATGAGTAATACGTATAGTAATCGCATTTTCATGGAAGCGTCTCTATAGAAATAGCTGTTTTGTCTAGGGTGGCTGATACGGCTTTTTCCCTCTCTGAATCCCTTATAAGTCTCATATACTGAGAATAGTTACTTACTACTTTAACTGGAATTAGATAACATCTTTCTTTATCCGTCCTTAGTTCCTTTGCTATTGTCTTCGTCTTTATTTAATTTAAAAATCGTCTTTAAATATTATCTACCGTGATAAAACTGGCAGAGCTTGATTGATACGAGGTCGCTTGACGATGCTAAGTCAAAACTGGAACTGGCGCAGTATCTACACCAGAAGACCCTTTCACCCGAAGACCAGTTTGGTCACCTTATGGGAAACAATAGTTTACCCCCTAAATATCTCATTAGTTCTAGGTATTTGTCATTTGTCAGTCACCCGTCCGTCCCCGCTGTCAAATAATCACAGTTATTGTCAGGCAGTCCCACACATTCACGGATATCTATACGTTCCCAATAACCTAATTTTACATTATCTCTATGGCGTCCTACTCGGGCTAATCAAAGGATTCCTTCGTCATAGCCGCGTAGAAATCAAGTGGGCTCGAAAAGGAACACAACCCTACCCGACATCACGCTTATGCGGCAGTAAGAGCCTGGCGAATGCGAGCGCCGCGCTGCCTCGAGTTGAGGTGAAGGGGTTCGCGGCCCTCAACATCCTGCGCCTTCTGGATAATCTCGTCGCCCTCGGTCAGGATGAGCTCGATGTGGCACGGATTCGACATGTAAGGGTTGATCTGATCGCACCATGTTAGTGGGTCAAAAGATTCGTGGCGGGGGCCAAGCAACACATACACGACCGTGGGCGCGGTAAGTCCGCCTCCGCTGCTTGGGAGCCTGGTTGACCTGGATATGCTTGACGATCAGGTTGCCGGTGTCGAGACCCTTGGAGTCAGCGTTGGCCTCGGCATTCTTGAGGAGGCCGAGAAGGAAGTCGGCAGACTTGACGGGCCACCGGGCGCGGGAGACGCCAAACTGCTTGCCTAGAAGCCACCGATCTCATCAGTTCTGTCCTCCCAGCCAGCCATATAATTATTTCTATCTCCAACATCGCCCGCCCTCATAGGCGCAGGAAGGAATCCGAGGTCCCGTACCTTGTGCAGTCCGACCAATGCCGCCGGCAAACCGCCTAAAGGGAACAGCCTCCTTCTTCTCCTTTACATTCTCCAGGAAGGCGACAGCACGCTGAAGTTTCCAGCCGTTGATAGCCTGGGCGGTCTCGCGGGTGTTCTTGAAGGAAACGCGGAGGTACGAACCGCGGGCGCGGGCCGACTTGATGGACGGAATGTCCTTCTCTGTGCGGGCGTATCGGACCTGGAAACTCGATCAAACATTAGTTTCTCGCGCGCCCAAACCCAGCACAGCAGTATGCCAATTGCAGTGGTTTTGGTGTGCAGTGACCAGACGTACCATTGTGAACAACCGCGACGGATTATTATTGATTAGGGTTACCTCGTCAAGTCCTTCCTAGGGGTGTGTTTTTGCGATGAGGATATTTCTGGTTATCAAGAAGTTTAGCTGGAGTTGCTTACGTATGCTGGGATACTTGTGTCAGGGCTCAAACCCTACCGAAAAAAAATCACACCGACAGACGAACAACTCAGCACATCAACGACGATTGTGATTTCCAGCTCGAGTAAGATGTGATGGGCTATTTTGACCATCTGTTTTATTCAAATCGAGACTTGTCTCCAAAATTCCATATCACAACAAAGTTGAGAAAAAAACCATACAAAGTTGACGGAAGCTTATCGATATCGATAGGAATCATGTGATCCGAAGATAAAGAACCCCGCTTAGATACACCTTACATTGATCCATCGTTATATGCGGGCGGATCCGCTTCAATGGCGTGGCGAGAAAGTTCGGGTTTTTTTTTTTTTTTTTTTCCGCAGTATACACATACAGACTGATCACGATAACGCTGAAATAGAGTGTAGCAACGATCGCTGTTGTTCTTCATTAGAGAAGCTTACCCGAGAAGGCGCGAGTAAGATTTTTTGCACCTCTATGCTAATAATCCATTTCTCACATAAATTCGTGTACACAGAACAAAGCTCGCTCACCCTCGGCTTCTTTGGCCGCACCCAAACCCTCATCAAACGCTTGGCATAGCTTCCTGCCCACAATGGGCTTTGAACCGCGAGGACGTGGAGCTCGCAGTGGCAGCGGGTTCCGTGCCCGCGGCAGCGGACGTGGAGGTGGTTTCCGTGGCGATCGCGGTGGAGGTCGTGGCGGAGGTGGTTTCCGCGGTGATCGCGGCGGAGGTCGCGGTGGTGGCCGTGGTGCGCGCGGCGGCCCAGGAGGCCGTGGCGGACGTGGAGGCATTCAGAAGAGGGGTGGTATGGGCGGCCCGAAGACCTCTCAAAAGGTCTTAGTAGTGAGTACCGCCCTCGAGCAAGCACGTTCCAGCGTGACCTTGTTTTAACCATGGATTCTCTTCAAATAGACCCCCCACAGACATCCTGGCGTCTTCTTGGCGTCGGGCAAGGGCGCAGATGAGATCCTCACGCGGAGTGTCGCGCCCGGCGTGTCGGTATACGGAGAGAAGCGCATCTCGGCCGATGTCGAGGTCGAGGATGCCGAAGGCAACAAGGTTACGGAGAAAGTCGAGTACCGGTACTGGAACCCGTTCCGCAGCAAGCTCGGTGCCGCCCTCATTATGGGTATCGAGAAGACATACATCAAGCCTGGTGATACCGTTCTTTATCTCGGCGCCGCATCCGGCACGAGCGTCTCGCATGTCGCCGATATGGTCGGCGAGGATGGCCTTGTCATTGCCGTTGAGTTCGCCGAGCGCCCCGGTGTTGATCTGCTCAACATGTGCTCCAAGCGCAACCGGGTCGTGCCCGTCATCATGGACGCCCGCAAGCCCGACATGTACCGCCAGCTGGTACCTGGCTTGGTCGACTGCATTTTCTGCGACGTCGCCCAGCCTGACCCGGTGCGTATCGTGGCTCTCAACGCTGCGCGTTATCTCAAGTTTGGCGGCGGCTGCCTCATCACCATCAAGGCTAGCTGTATCGACAGCACGGCCCCCGAGAGCAAAGTTTACGCCGATCAGGTGGAGGTCATGCGGCAAAGTGGCATAAAACCCAAGGAGCAACTGAATCTGAGTACGCACCACCCCTCGCTCCCCTCGTTGAGTGTTCCATGGGAAACTGACCTCCGACACAGGCGATTTCCAACGCGGTCACGCCATGATTGTTGGCGAATACAACGAGTATGTCCATAGCACAGCGACTACCAGCGACGACCCCGAGTTTGAGGCTCTTGTGAATGGCGAGGCGGATGAATAAAATAAAATAAAGCTGTTGGCACTTGGGTAACGGCGTTTCGGGTGGCGATTGGACCGGCTGCGATTTTATAATATAATTATTGAGGCCCCAATGATTTACAACGTGATACGAGTTGTCAAATGCGCTGGTTTCAACCAGACTCTCAAACGCTCGTATACTCTGACCAAGTACAAGGCCATCGCTCGTCAACATTGCCAGGGGATGAGCTCGCTACTGGGTACAATCAACTTTTTTTTCATTTATACCAAGATCCACCCCATGAGCCCCTGGACAGAGCCTTGGGATTGACGCTCACTTGGTGATAGTGACGATCTCCTCCCAAAGTCTCAACGTCTCATCCAGTAACCGATCAATTTCGCAGTCATAGTCGGGGGTCTCAAGCTCCGAGACAGCGACTTTCCAACAGGTACCAGAC
>JAOYNU010000001.1:1688117-1746932 GCA_026745395.1 Tympanopsis confertula | reverse complement strand
CGTCGACTGCGATGCTATCACCGAGGACCTGCGTAAGCGACATGGAAATTGGAAAGACCCTGTAATCCAAGAGATTATTCAATCCGTTCAAGTTCAGACTATCTGGCCCATGTGGACTACGCCAGAATTGCCAATCTGGGACCGCGATGGGATCATTTTGCTAGGCGATGCAGCGCATGCGCTACCTCCAACCTCAGGACAGGGTTCAGCGCAGGCATTGGAGGATACGGAATGCTTTACCTTGCTGTTGACGCACTATCTTAATCGAGCGTATGGTTATTCCAATGCAGATTCCTCTGAGAAAGACGCCATACAACTTGCCGCCAAGAAGCATAGAGATCTGCGATATCCTCGCGTGGAAGCTCTGCTAGATGAGGCACGACAACGGTCGAAATCCAAACAGGATATGAACATTCTCATGGAGCTCGTTATGTACTTTTTCTTGTGGGTCTTGGGTAAGTCTTATCATCGTTTACAATTTAAAAACCATGGCCTGACCCGTTGAACAGGCAAGATTGGCCCGAAGGGTCCTGCGAAGGCCGTTTTAGAATACAACATCGCAGAGGAAGTACAAAAGGTGATCACTGCAGAAATCTACGAGCAGGAATAAGACTCATCGAGGGGCCCTACTTAGATATAGTCAAAGATTCGATCTCTTTCTTGCATAGGAAGTATACCAATATCATCACAATTCATAGAACAATATCAATCTTCTCACTTTCTCAACTTTAAATTGAGCGTTCTTCTCTTCTCTCTCTTGCTTCATCTTCTATCACTCATCTGGTCTGGCAGCGAGCAAATATCAGCATACCTTGCAACCTATTCAAGTCCCCTAAAACGAGCTCCTAGTCGCGAGTGATACTAAATACAGCCCTTGGCCGCCCTCTCGCCATAGACTACCCCTTCAAAGGTAATTTCCTAGGCTTTCTCCGCGCATTAATACATCTAATACCAGCAGTAGGGTAAATATCACTTATGACTACAACATACCGTATGGTGAAGCGTTTCGTTGCATTCCTGGCTGCCACCCGTCTGGACCTTGCCTTGCCCGAGCTTGATGGCTGTGAGAATATTTAGGATTAGTTTTCCACCGTTTCTGGCGCTATGAGATATCGTACGGCAATCTTCTGGCATCAGTCAGTATACCCATCACCGTCCCTTCAATCCTTCAGCCCGGCCTGTTCTTTTCACACTCCAGCAAAACCGAGTAAGGGCCTTAGCACGATCCCGATGTCCCTGCGTGTCCATGTCGGCGGTCGAGCCATCCCTGATGATGATAAGGACCGTTATATTGCGTGTTTGCAGGATATGGCAGCGAGGGCCAGGGAGATGAGTCATTTCTGCTAGCTTGAGATGGGATTCAAATACTGGCCATCATATCCAGCGCTCATTTGCCCCCAATGGCTTCCCTCCTTCTCAGGCAAAAAGCGATGGCTCGGCGCTCCAAGACCGCTCTATGTAGTAGTGAATTGATGATGATGATGATGATGATGATAATGGAGTATTTTATCATTCCGAGAATTGACCAAGCAACCGGTACTCCGCAAAAGGACTAGAACCATGACGAGTGCACCAGCAATCCCTCTAGTGCTAGCAACAACTTTCTCGAGTCAACACATCTAATACTTGCAGCAGTTGCAGCAGTGGTAGATGGTGGCACATGAAAGCGATTGGGGAAGCTAATGAGTCTATCTCAAATAAATACTTATCTTTGACAAGTCACTCACAAGGAAAGAAATAAAAGCAGCAAGCTTCAGTCGACGCTGAGCGCTGTAGAGGCAAGATATCACAAGCTGGAGGGACTAATGCGACTCTTCTTGCAAGCCAACGATATATCGAGAGTAGAATCTGGACATAAAATCTTCTAAAGCCCGCATCTCACCTTGAGCATTTTATGGAATAGTCTGGCTGCACACGATGTGCAGTAGTAAATATCCCCTGCTGAGATGCTCAATGCTGGTGTTGAATCCCATCTCAAGGCTTAGCACCCGAATATACATCTATAAAGCTATCATAGTATTATTGCAGTATGTAGGCTCTGCTATTTAGCTGTCAGCCTTTGCTCTTCTGGCGTTGCAGCGGGTATTCACGGCATTGCTGCTCAGGTGGATCAAACCTTGATCAAGATGTTCAGACCTCGACCGCTATGGCTGCCTGATTGATGGTCTTACAAGCATTACTTGAAAAAGCAAATTTATGTTCTCCACTCAAAAGTAATCAGACCTATGAGAACTCATTCGACCCCCTTTGTAGAGATATATAACTACGCGAGCAGTCCACGGATCGACCGTAGTAGTACTGTCCCGAGCATAAACACCAACGAACATTCATTATTAGTTTCCCCAGACAATCCCAACTCCACCTAGTCTATATAGCCTCATATTTGGGGGCAGGAATATGCACAAGTTCAGCCGTGTTCTCTGTTGCCTGTATGCCGTACCGCGTGAACGAGCTGCACTTCTACCTTCCTAATCGCTTTAGCGGCGCCGATCTTCCCCTCACTCGCTGCCGAGCTATCGATCCAGTCAATCACAACCCCTGAATATCTGCGAAGCTCTCGTGAGGCTTTTGCCGAGCCACCGTGCATGATGGCTTATTGCTTTTCTCGTACTAGAATTGGACCCTCGACCGGACTTCCTGCGGGGATAAATGGAGACGAGCCCCACGCTCATAAAACCTCCCAACCCTACTGGCTTGACTTGGCTCAGGGTAGTATTCTCAAGCAGGAAACTGACGATGGCGATTGTTTGCCAAGAATCACTCCTGTTGGGGTGAATGATTAGCTGGTTGCTTATCTCCCCCACCCATAAATCTAAGTAATAAATTGCGATGCGCCTCGTAGCCTCCTTTTCTTCCAAGCTCAATTTCAGTCACGATGCACGTCGCTACCTGGATCCCACTGCTGGCGCCGCTGGCTGCAGCTTATTCGACACCTTTTGGTACTGAATTTGCTCGCCGCCAACTCCCTGATGAGCCTACGGGTGTCAAAACCATCCAGACTGCTAACAATGTGACCATCCGATACAAGGAGCCTGGCAAGGCTGGCGTCTGCGAGACTACTCCTGGTGTCAATTCCTATGCAGGATACGTAGATCTGGCAGAAGATGCGCACACTTTCTTCTGGTTCTTTGAATCTCGCCGTGATCCCAAGAACGACCCAATTACTCTCTGGCTCAACGGTGGTCCCGGAAGTGACTCGTTGATCGGATTGTTCGAAGGTATTTCTCGATTCAGCCCCCTGGAGTATGAGCTTCACTAACGAAATATCTTTCATTATAGAATTGGGTCCCTGCCACGTCGACGAGAACTTGGAGACATATCTCAACCCGCACTCCTTCAACGAGATTTCCAACGTGCTGTTCATCTCTCAGCCCCTCGGAACTGGTACGAGCTCGTCAAGCGCCAGAGTACGGATATAATGCTAACTCTACCAGGTTTCTCCTATGCTACAGAGAAAGAGCAGGTAGTCGAGGGCAAGAAGGGTCGCTACCCTGCCATCAACGCTAGCCTCATCGGTACGATAAATCTATAACTGCATTAAACCGAGCCAGGAGACTAATTCGAGAAGATACCACCAACCTCGCTGCTGAGGCCACCTGGGAAGTTCTACAAGCGTTCCTTGGCGCGCTTCCAAAGCTTGACTCGACTATCAAGTCCAAGAGCTTTAATTTGTGGACTGAAAGTTATGGAGGGTAAGTTTGATCTTGCATCTCATATTGGAAATGGGGCTAATCAATAATTAGACATTACGGACCGGCTGTGAGTATAGATGACTGGTATAATAACATGCATTTCTAACAGTTCTAGTTCTTCGATCACTTCTACAAGGAGAACGAGAAGATCGCTAACGGTAGCGTCGATGGAGTTCAACTTGATTTCAACACCCTTGGTATCATAAATGGAATCATCGACGAGGCTATCCAGGCTCCCCACTACCCAGAGTTCGCCGTCAACAACACCTACGGCATCAAGGCTGTAAGTCTTTGCGATCAGATCTACGGGCCATTGAACTCATACTGGAATAGGTCAATGACACCGTCTACAACTACATGAAATTCGCCAACTCCATGCCCCTTGGTTGCCAGGACCAAGTGGCCAGCTGCAAGGCGACAAACCGCAGTTCATTGACAGACTATGCCATCTGTACCGAGGCAGCCAACTTGTGCCGAGACAATGTTGGTATGTATTACTGAACCACAACCATCATAGTGAATATACTTATCAAATATCAGAGGGCCCATACTACGTCTTCAGTGGCCGAGGCACATACGATATCCGTCACCCATCCGACGACCCTACTCCTCCAAGCTACTACGAGAAGTACCTCGAGAAGGATTCGGTCAAAAACGCTCTCGGAGTTGACCTCAACTACACCGGTTCCAACAACGACGTGTACTACGCTTTCCAACAGACCGGTGATTTCGTCTGGCCTAACTTCATCGAAGATTTGGAAGACATCCTGACTCGCCCTGTCCGTGTCGCTCTTATCTACGGTGACGCCGATTACATCTGCAACTGGTTCGGTGGTCAGGCTATCTCTCTTGCTGCGAACCACAGCAATGCAGAGAAGTTCAAGGCTTCAGGCTACGCCCCGTTCCTCGTTGATGGTGTCGAGTACGGAGAGACTCGCGAGTATGGCAACTTCTCCTTCACTCGTGTTTACGAGGCTGGCCACGAGGTGCCATACTACCAGCCTATTGCCGCTTTGCAGCTCTTCAACCGAACCCTAAACGGATGGGAGTTGCCGAAGGGTGAGAAGAAGTTGACTTCTGGCTTCGGTTCTGGTGGTCCTGCTACTGCGACTCACACCGAGTCATCGGTTGCTTTGCCATCCTCTACTTCTGCTGCGCCTTCCTCGGGCGTTGCTGCGATGAAAGTCAAGTGGTAATCTCATTACCCATGTAAAATGCCAGTTACGTATATAAGACGAATACATGAGCATGTTCAGATCAAAGATAAGGTCTTTCAATCGGATCACGGTATTAATAAACAATATAGACCGAGCATCATGCTCAGTCTGGAATGGCTATCTGACTGAATCCTCGTCTTGAAAGACTAAGCGAGGTGAATAAAATATAGGAAGTTCGTGCCCATGTCGTCGACGGGTCAAAGAACAACCGTTCCGCTTGCAAACAGTAAAGATAAAACGATGTTCTGGCCCATAAACGGGAATCCAGTTGAGCAATAGAAACCAACGACGTGTCTTTAAATTCAAGTTCACGCCGTAAATGCATATGTTGATCGATGGCCGCAATGAGACAATGCAGTAGAAGAAAAAGAGAATGTTCAACGTCAAGTATACATCATGTTGTTACAAGTATTGGAAGCGTTGCCGTTCCTTGGGTAGTCATTCAAGCCTTTGCAGAGGCATCTTCGTGGGCCTCGGGCTTTTCGTATTCAGTGGAGCCTTCAACTTTGCTGCCCAGGACGTCGGCAGTAGTTTCGTCGGAGAACGCCAAATCGTCTTCGACGGCGGTGCTGTCTTTAATTTTGCAGAACACAATGGGGGAGGCGATGAGCATGCTTCCTAGAAGCATACCCCAGCACGAGGCGAATTCGGTCATGTAGGGAGTTTTTTGAGCGTCCAATCTATAAACAAAAATAGTTAGTACCGAATGCGGAATTTGACTGAGACATAGGAATTCACATACCGCCACATTCCAGCTGCGCCGGCCGACTGGATTCCCTTGTAGAATCCGGCAAAGTTTGCAAGTTTGCGACTGTTGTTCGAGAGAGATCCCATGTACCTGATTTTCGTTAGTGTTGAGGCCGATTCGAGGTTTGAGTCTTACTCACCAGTATGTGCAGGTCTGGAAAGCGGCATCGTAGAAGCCGTAAAACATGTAGAGGAACATCGGTCCTACGTAGCCATGATCCATGAAATCCATGTCCCCCGTCACTGTCTCTCGTGTGTACCGCTTCTGGAAGACATAACCTCCACCCCAGATAGCCAGAGTGATGGCAATCAAAACACCAAAGTTGAGCTTCGCGCGTGCTGGGCGAGAAAGGAAAGGTAGATCAAGTAATTGGCCGAAGACGAAGGCTCCCACCATTTGCATGAGCCAGTATAGAAGGCTGTTAAGGGCTCGAGTTCGGACGGTGAAGTAGGCCAGGTTGACCGCGTTGAAATGGTAGCCGTAAAACCAGTTACTGGCCAAAAACATAGGGAACATGGCGATGATATAGTAGTCGGTACGCAAGGTCTCCCACAGACCAAGAAATTCTGATTTCCAGGTAGGGTTCTTGATCACGATGACTCGAGAGCCGTCACTTCGCTTGATGTACTTGGAGTCCGCAAGACCCCAGCAGAGGGCAAATCCTGCAGCCATTAAGACTAGGAAAGCGATGTATGTGCCATTGTTCACGTTGCCTGCCGTGCTGTGCATGTTCTGGCCTAGAGGAACCAGACTGCCAATGACACCTCCCAAGTTGAAGATGACCCAGAAAATAGCAATGTATTTACCCTTCTCGTGCTCCTGCGGGTAACTCATCATCACGGCTCCCTGGGCGCACCAGAGTAGACCGGAGCACACACCCAGCAAGGCTCCGGCAAAGATCAAAAAGCCAGCATTCTGGTTGATGTTGTAGGAGAGCAGGGATGCAACATAAAGGAAATAGCCAAAGCCGCCCAATGAGAGAGTCAAGCGAAGACCGATACGGTTCGCAATGGAGCCCGCAAAGAAACCCACCACGGCGAAGGTACTATACAAAGCAGTCTGAGAATTGTTCACATCGACTGGATTGATCTGACCACCACCTCCTAGACCACTCACAGCATTGTACATGCCCGGGCAAAGGAAACAGACGAAGGAGACGAGCACAAGCTGCATCTCAGGCGAGGCGAACCAGGGCGCCTCCCAGCGGCCAATCCGCACAATCGGCTTGTACATCCACGGCTTGCCGACGACGGCATCATCTATCTCGGGCTCGGCCTCCTGTAAGTGCATTGGCTCGAACGACGGCTTCTGTGAAGGCATTGACTCTGGAGCCTGGTGCTCCGACTCGGGGGACACCATGGCTACAATGTGGAGAGTGTGGGGGAAATGAAGAGATTGAAGACACTGAAGCAATTGGCAGAGTGTCCCACGACAGGGAGAATTTGGGCAAGATCAACAAAGGCGAGGCTGGAGGAATGAAGAATGTGGCCACGCGAGAAAAACCTGATCGAATTACGTGCCGAGAATGCTGAGCCCTTGGAGGATCAGGGGGAGAGCAAGTTCGACGGGATTTGAAGGTTATGGAATTTTCGCATCGGCGGGTCTACACGCTGCTAATATTCTCTATCGTTGCTCGCTCTTTCCTCCGCCAAGTCGGCTCTCCCACGAGTCTTGGATGACACCTTGTTCCATATGCGAGTGGGTTTCACATTTCTTCCCATCGCCTGATCCTGTCATTCCTGGGCAATTGCGGGGAGAAAAAGATGGGGACTCTGGAGACATTCTGGAGACTGTCTGGAGACTTGTTCGGGATGGGGGATCGCAATTGGCGCATACCATGGCCACTCTTTGCCGACCCCAACTTGTTCGCACAACGAGACCAGGCGAGGCTCCACGATGCGACTCTACTCACTCCCACGATGCTTGCGGTCGCATCGTGCCGCATGCAACACTCCGCATGCAGATGACTAATTGCGGGCTCCTTAGTCATTCTGCCGTTTTGCCGTATCGCCAGTACCGTCTGTACTGTAAGCATACGATACGCCATTACCAGATGCTATACTGTATATCTTATCAATGTACTACCACATCGGCATGCCGAATGTTACCTGTGTCTCCTGCTCCACCTCCGTGGCCTTCGCATTGTTCGTTTCCACGCGAAGGTTACATCATTGTGCTGCCCGTTCTCATCTAGACTACTTCTTGCAACGGCTCCCCCATTTCTGCAGTTCACGAGCTTGATCTCGAAAACTACCGCCATCATGCCTGGCAAGACGACCGAGAAGCCTCGCATCACCAAGTTCACCAACTGCCGCCTCGTGCGCGGCACGTCTCTGGTTGAGCAAGATCTATGGATCGACTCTCTGTCGGGGAAGATCCTCAAGGATCAAGAAGCTTTCTATGAGTTGCACCTCTCTCCAGACGAGATCATTGATCTGGGCGGCCGCATTTTGGCTCCGGGTCTGATCGATGTGCAGCTGAATGGTGCTCACGGCTTTGACTTCTCTGTGCCTTGCGACACCAAGGAGGAGTATGATGAGGGTCTGCGCATGGTGAATCGCGGTTTGGCCCGAAGTGGTGTTACTTCTTACCTACCCACTCTGGTCAGCTCCACTCCCGAGGTCTACTGGAAGGTGAGTCCCAAGTTCTTGATAAAGAAAAGTGTCAATAAACACTCGAGAATATGAAGCTGACAAACAATTAGGTCCTGCCATCCCTCGGTCCTACCGCCGCTACCCACAAGCCCGAAGATGGCGCCGAGTCTCTCGGTGCTCACGCTGAGGGTCCATTCATCAGTACTGGTCGAAACGGCATCCACAAGTCTGAGGTCCTGCGCGCCGCCGAGAGCTTCGATGATATCCTCCACTGCTACGGCGCAGACAACCTGTCTACCGACTCGCCTATCAAAATGATCACCGCTGCCCCCGAGGTTGGCAAGATGATGGAGCAGATCCCCGAGATCGCCAAGCGCAACATCATATACTCGATTGGTCACTCGGACGCCACTTACGAGCAGGCCGTCGCTGCTACTCACCAGGGTGCCCGCATGATTACCCATCTGTTCAACGCTATGCGTCCTTTCTACCACCGCAACCCCGGTATCTTCGGTCTGCTCGGCCAGAGCGAGCGCCGCCGTCCTTGCTACGGTGTTATCGCGGACGGAATTCACCTGCACCCTACCTCTATCAAGATCGCTTACAACGCCCATCCTGACGGACTGATCCTCGTCACTGATGCTATGCGTCTGTGTGGTCTGCCTGATGGAGTCTACGACTGGACTAACGGCGAGCGCATCGTCAAGACCGGTGCTCGCTTAACCCTCGAGGGCTCCGATAAGATTGCTGGTAGCTCTGCAACTCTTATCGAGTGTGTGAACAACTTCCGTCGCTGGTCTGGCTCGTCGACTGCCGAGGCTATCAATGCTGCCTCTGCGGCTCCGGCTCGTTTGCTGGGCTTGCAGGGCGTTAAGGGCTCGCTGAATGCGGGTGCTGATGCTGATCTGGTGGTTTTGGGCGAGGTGAATGACCCTTACTCTGGTCCAACCCTTACTGTTGATCAGGTCTGGAAGCTGGGTGCGAAGATTCATGATGGTGAGAAGGCGGTTGCGGCTTAGGGCTGAGACTTGTCGCATGGGCTCACCATTCGTTTTCCTTTTTAAGAGCGGCGCTCATGGAGTTAAAGGGATTTATTGCATTTCATCAACATAGAGAACCAATATCCAGTGTATCACTTAGATCTTTTAATCGGCTAGTCCGTGTCAATAAATCACCTAGATTGTGATTTTCAAATTTGAATGTCAAATGGCATGCTATCATTGTTACTTTTCGTTAAACGTAATCTAATATTGTAATCAAAGGCTCCAGGTATATGCCTTCCTTTTACGGGAAAGTAAAGTATTCAAAATAGTTAAATTTATTCTTTGGGGTAAAGTTCTACCTGAGTACAGAAGTAGAAGCGCCCCGCGTCTCTTTAGTCATGTGTCACGTCGCTGATATGCAAAACAAATGTAAAATAACAAACAAGAAGATGTGACGCAACTTTTGTTCATAGATATGCCACCAGTGGCTTGAGATATCCAAGGGGCATCTACAGACGAGGCTGGGAGTGGGACCAGCCGGCCTCCTCAGCAATCATCTCGGCACAGCGCTCACCAATAGCAAGCACAGTCAACATGGGGTTGATGCTAGGCATGTCTGGGAACACACCCGCATCGGCAATGCGCACATTCTTGAGACCACGGATCTTAAGCTTGGGGTCCACAACGGCCAGAGGGTCGCGAATGGGGTCTCCCATCTTGGTGGTACCAGCCGGGTGGTACACGGTGTGTGCCACGCGACGGCCGTACTCTGAAAGCTCCTCGTCGGTTTGAATCTTAGGACCGGGGGCGACCTCACGCTTGATCCACTGCTTGAAAGGAGATTCCTCGGCGATCTTACGGGCGGCCTTGAAACCTTCAACGATGGTAGCAGCATCGTAGCCCTCGGGGTCGGTGAAGTAGCGGAAGTCCAAGGCAGGCTTCACGGACGGGTCAGCCGAGGTCAGGTACAGACGACCGCGAGAGCGGGGACGGGGGATGTTGGGGGTCATGCAGAAGGCCTGGACGGGCTCATCGTAGCCCAGACGAGTGGTGTTGAGGGTGAAGGGAATCTGGTAACAGTGCATCATGATATCGGCGGCGCGGCCGTCGAAGCCAGCGGCATCGGGAGCCTCGCGACGCAGGAAGATACCGGCGTCTGAGTCCATGGTGGTCATGTTGTGGTCCACGGGGTGGTTCAATTCCCACATGATGATACTCTCGGGGTGGTCAACGAGGTTCTCACCAACACCAGGAATGTCCTTCACAACTGGGATACCGAGAGCTGACAGCTGCTCGCGGGGACCAAGACCAGACAGCATCATGAGACGAGGAGTGTCCACGGCGCCAGCACAGAGGACGGTCTCCTTGCGGGCCCGCAGAGTGTGCTGAGCGCCGGACTTCAGAGTCACGTTGACACCGGTAACGGTGTCACCTTCCACGTTCACCTTGGAGACCCAGGCGTTAGTGAGGATGGTCAGGTTGGGGCGCTTCTCGTCGCCACGGATGATAGGGTGAAGGTAGGCAACGCTAGCACTGCTGCGGCGGCCATCGTCAGGGTTGTAAGAGATGTTGAAGAAACCAACGCCCTCAGTGAGCTCGCCCTTCTTGCGGATATCGGCGTTGAAGTTGGGGATGATGGGGATCTTCATGGCACTTGAGCAGGCCTCGATCCAGTCCTTGCACAGCTGGTTACGGTGGCGACCGTGAACGGGCTGGAAAGTGTTGCGCAGGTTGTCGATCAGGCGAGTGAAGGTGTCAAAGTCCCAGCCCTTGCAGCCCTTGGCGACCCAGTTGCGGCAGTCGTACTCGAAGGGACGGAAGGAGATCAGGGTGTTATGGCTGGAGCAACCACCCAAGACCTTGGCGCGGGAGTGACGGATGAAGCTGTTGCCCATGGGCTGCTCGGTTGTTGGGTAGTCGTAATCCAACTCACCACCCAGGAGGTTGAGCCACTCCTTCAGGTTGAGGACACGGTCATCGGTGAAGTCACTTGGACCACCCTCGATCACCAAGACACGCTTGTTGGGAAGATATTCAGCCAGACGAGCCGCAATGACACAGCCGGCGGTACCACCGCCCACGACAATGTAGTCGTAGCTGTTCGCGTCCGCAGCAGAGAAGTCGTTGGTAGTGGCCATGTTGCAAGAATGGATAAGCGGTTACTGAATCTTCTCTGGTGGGCGACGAGCTCTTATAAGCTCATCCACGCACACGACCAGCATGGAACTGCCGGTGTGGGGCGATAAACCAGCGAGCAGCAACCGATCTAATCTCTCAATCCAGATGCCCGATCGAGTTTAGTCTTCCTGCACTCTGCAAGTATTTTCATTGGTCAGTCTCGCGAGAAAGATGGGGGCTGCTCAACGGGTGAAATGCGGTTGGTTCGTCTGCAGCAGGTGGAGAAAGGCGCCCCGCTAAAAAAGAGTGAGGATCTCCCAGACGAGGGCCCCGCTAAGAAAAGTCGGTCTTGATAAAGGCTTGTTGGGACTTTTCGCGGCTATCGAGATAGTGGAGAGGGCCAATATCCTGGTTCGGAGTAATCAAGCCAGAATCATTGGTGTCGATCTTACGATACTATTCTCAATCGACTTCCCTAATTAGTCGAACTGGTCCAATACATCCGGAGGGTCTTTATACCATTCAGAGAGAGTACTTCCCGGCTCTGGTGGCCCAGGAGCAAATATCATCAAATCGAATCCTCTTTTGCTGTGTTAAGAACCCCCGCAGCCGCAGTGACGCCACTTGCAACAGGAAGCGACCCACGTTGACTCGCTATTCGGGCGGTGTGCCAAAGATCAGCATCGATAAAGCACTGCTTCTCCGACGCCCCGACTTCCTCTTCCCCCCATCCTTCCTTCCTCGTCATGGCTTCCTCTGCTCCCCGCCAGCTCTACTACGACGGACAGGTCCGCGCCGCTACGTCCGGCAAGACCTTCCAGACCATCAACCCGGCCACCGCAACCCCCATCGCCGACATCCAGATCGCGGCCCAGTCAGACATTGACGCTGCGATTCAAGCTGGAAGCCGAGCGTTCGCCTCGTGGTCGCAGACTCCTCCAATTGCGCGTGCGCGAATTCTCCAGAAGGCAGCTAATCTCCTGCGCGAGCGCAATGACGAGATCGCGCGCGTCGAGACTTTGGATTCTGGCAAGGCTTTCACCGAGACCAGCACAGTGGACGTCGTGACAGGTGCCGATGTGTTAGAATACTACGCCAATTTCATTGGTGGTGGTGGCCTCAATGGCGAAACTACACAGCTCCGTGAGGATGCCTGGGTATACACCAAGAAGGCTCCTCTGGGTGTCTGTGCTGGTATCGGAGCTTGGAACTACCCTATTCAGATGTGAGTGATAGCTCTCCCCTGCTATATTTGGACTTGACTGACCTAAACGCTTCCTAGTGCTCTGTGGAAGTCCGCTTCTTGTCTGGCCGCGGGAAACACTATGGTCTACAAGCCCAGTGAATACACTCCTCTTCACGCCCAAACACTCGCCGAGATCTACACCGAAGCAGGCCTTCCCGCTGGTGTGTTCAATGTGGTTCACGGTGCTGGTGATGTCGGTGCTTATCTTACCGGCCACCCTTCCATTGCCAAGGTCTCCTTCACTGGACAGGTTGCCACAGGCCAGAAGGTCGCTGGATCTGCCGCTGGCCACATGAAGTACGTGACCATGGAACTGGGAGGCAAGAGCCCATTGATCATCTGCCCGGATGCCGATCTCGAGAATGCCGTCGATGGCGCCATGATGGCCAACTTCTACAGCACCGGTCAAGTCTGCACCAACGGAACTCGTGTTTTCGTTCCCCGGTCCATGAAGACTGTTTTCGAGAAGCGCTTGCTGGAGAAGATTCCATTTGTGCGGGCTGGCCCGCTCTTCGACGAGCAGACAAACTTCGGACCTCTCAGCTCAGCTATTCATTACGAGAAGGTTGTCCGCTATATCCGCCACGGTATTGAGACTGACCGTGCGACTCTCCTCTGCGGTGGCCCTGAGAAGCCCGCCGTTCCCCAGGACCTGCAGGCCGGCTACTGGGTTAAGCCTACTATTTTCACAGACTGCACAGACTCGATGAAGATTGTGACGGAGGAGATCTTCGGCCCTGTCATGTCTGTCCTGTATTATGATACCGTCGAAGAGGCTGTGAAGCGCGCTAACGCGACTGAGCTTGGTCTCGCCGCGGGTGTGTTCACTAAGGACCTCAACCAGGCTCACCGTGTCATTGACCAGCTCCAAGCCGGCATTACTTGGATCAACACATGGGGTGAAAGCCCGGCTGAGATGGCTGTCGGTGGTTGGAAGAAGAGTGGTTTGGGCGTTGAGAACGGCCGCCGCGGCATTGAGGCCTGGGTACAGAACAAGAGCACATTGGTCGATATGAGCGGTGCAGTTGTTACTGTTTTTGCCAAGCTTTAAGCCCCTGTATATATCTACGATGTGATGTTATCAATGACGCTAAAACCGGATGTAGCGCACATAAAATAAATACCATCCGAACGTCTTACTGAAGCGAAATACTGCATAAAGCTACACTACACAATATACTACACAACGCAAAACACTACAGGCAAATCATTTGAATCTCAATAAAATTCTATTGAATAATACAATTATCAAAGTAATCTATGGTCTAGTCGAAAGCCCAGCTTAACGATAATATTCACAGGCGCCTAAATAACTTCTCGAATGCAGATGTGAAAGGATATCCTGCCCTCTCCCCTTTCGACTATCTATCAACCTCGAAACAGCTGATGGAAGAGCGATGAAACGCCTAAAGCACCCATGAAGTGACAGAAAACAGATGGCCATGCAGCAATGTAAGAACCCCTAACTTAAACGAATCCCCGAAACCATTCTCCCAAGCGTGCAAGTGTGTAAAACGAAGGAAAGAATAAGCTCAGGCCTACTGAGCTGTCATTCTTGCGCCCATTCGGTCGAAGATGAGATCATTTCGCATGGTTCCATCCAGACCGCCGATAGCAGAGTCCACCAAGCGCGAGGACATGCTGTCTGGGGTCAGTTCATCGTCAAAGGTCCGATGAAGCTCGGTGTTGATGCGCAGATCCTTGGGAACCTTGGTTGGGGTTGTATCAGGGGTAGGCTGCTGAGGAGTAGAAGCTTTCTTGGCTGGAACGGGACCTGGGACGTAGGTACGGGGGCGATATACCAGAGCAGGGCCCTGGGTACGGGCGTCGGTTCCTGCCTGCTCAATTGACTCGAAGTAGCGCACGGTCTTGACCTTGAGCTCGAGGGTCGCGTCGCGATCGCAGACGATCAGAGGGTGTTGGTGGAGCTGCAGCGCAGAGAGAGTCCACATGTGGTTCACGCCGTCTTCCAGGCCCTTTTGCACAGCGAATGCCTTGTGGGCGCCGGTGGCGACAATCACAACCTCGCGCGCATCCATGATGGTCTGGATACCCACGGTCATGGCCATACGGGGCACTTTGTTAACATCGTTGTCGAAGAAGCGCGAGTTAGCGAGGATGGTGTCGTAGGCCAAGGTCTTGACACGAGTTCGGCTGCTCAACGAAGAACCAGGCTCGTTGAATGCGATGTGGCCGTCGGGGCCGACTCCACCGAGGAACAGCTCGATGCCTCCAAGGCGCGCAATGCGAGCTTCAAATGAAGCGCATTCGGCAGCGGGGTCTGCGGCGTTTCCATCGAGAATGTTGATGTTCTGGGGCAGGATGTCCACGTGCGAGAAGAAGTGCTTGTACATGAAGCTGTGGTAAGACTCGGGGTGGTCGCGAGGCAAGCCCACATACTCATCCTATGCGAAACTGGTTGGCACTCATTTCTAAAGGCATAGAGAGGAGAGGACATACCATGTTGAAAGTCACGACATTCTTGAAGGAGATCTCGCCAGCGCGGTGGCGTTGTACCAGGATCTTGTAGATGATCTCGGGACTGCTGCCAGTGGGAAGACCCAGAACAAACGGCTGAGCTGGAGTCGGGTTGAATGTCTTGATGCGGCCTGTTGTTTGTCAGTAAGACTCGAGACAAGCATGGATTGACGCTATCACGTACTAACGATGTAGTCCGCGATGTAGACCGAGGCGGACTGTGGGTCCTCGCGAATGATGACACGCATGATGCTGGGGCGAGGTATGAGGTATGAGATATGAGGAGTTTAGGAAGAAGAGTCGAAGTGGTGGGAGGAGTGAAGGTTGGCAGGCGCAAAGCAAGGCAAAGGTCTGGAGAGGCAGAACAAAACCATAAAAGGTCGAGAACCGGCGGGCTCACAGGTTACGTCGCGACCCAGTGTACGACAGTGACAAGAGAGATCAACCACGTCGTAGTGTGCGGGAGGGTCCGCTGTTCATTTTCTACTACACCTCCACTCCGGATCGCGAGCACAATGTATCGTCGCATGCGCCATGGGGAAGCCACTTCTACAGTAAAAAGGGAAGGATCTCCCACGAGATTGCCCTTCTTAATCCTATTCGCCGAGCCTGCGCGATAGGCTCGCTGTGAATGGTATCTCTACATTGGGCGATAACCAAAGCAGGTCGCTCGCCATACCCGGCGTAGAGAATCCGGTCGAGGTCCATGTGGTGGCCAACAATAAAGTATGGCGATGACGCTGGTGGAGGGGCATCTGGGCGCGGTGATTGGGCCCAGACAGCGCGGAGCCTACCGGTAAGCTGGGAATGAAGGTTCCATTGAGGCGAGTTGCATCCGGTGAAGTCGGCAAAACGGGTTGATATACAAAATCTGGGGAGAGTGCAACCTTGCAGCGTCGCAACCGTCCTTAGTCAGCCTGTCAGTGGTATCGGTCCACTACGATAGTGGGCACCGCCTGCCAGATAAAGCCTACCGCTCAGATTATGCCATTTTTCATTGGCGCGGTGACGCTCATTTTTTGCCGCCGTACCAAGTTACGGTCCATTCTTTACGCGCTGTTTTCGTACTGTACGATACAAACGCCGCGTCAAGCTGTCGGGTCAGGTGACAGATCAAGAAACCACGGTCCAGGATACAATTTCCTGGCAAATAATTTCTATTATTGGCTACTGCTAGGAGACCCAAAATAAGGACTCGTATGGCAAGCGCAGTGTGTATGGTTAGGGCAGAAACTGATGACTCAGGAAGCACGAGGCCATAGTCCGGGGATAACACGATGGGTTAACCGTGCGCGTTGACTCCGCGAAACCCCCGATTGCGGCTCTGGAGCACAGCTTATTCTAGCGGCCTCCAGCTCAGCTGCTCTTTGTCACCTGACTGCGACCTCGGCGAGCTTCTCTCATGCGCGTAGACCGTGTGGTCCAGGCTGATCATACCCACCACCATCAAAGCCGTCCCACCACCTCTCCGTCCGCCGTATCCTGGTTGCAGCTTCTTGTCCCTTCAACCTAGCCGCTGGCATTCCTATCTCTCCCCCACCCCAGGGCCATGGTCCCGAAAGAGGACATGCTGCCCCCGGGCTGGGAGGATCTCGACAGGTATGTCGATCGCTTGTTTCGGCGCATCTAGTCTCCATCCCCAGTCCAGCCCTATCCACTTCCTCTGCGCGCTGTGGAACCCCAACCTGCGACTCGGGGTATTTAGAGTATTTCCCGATGAGGAAAGATGGCTTCTAGACGTGCGGAAGGATTCATCAAATGCTGACCATGTGGCAGGCAGATGGGGCAGCTGTTTATGATGGGCTTCGATGGTACCTCAGTCAACCCGCAGATACGATCGCTCATCGAGGACTACCACTTGGGGTCCGTCCTGCTCTCGGCCAAGAATTTGAAATGTAATGGATCTCAGCTCCTGATAGAGTGTACGAATGCTGATGGATTATAGCTGCCGAAGAAGCAACGCTTTTGGTCCTGGAGCTCCAAAGTATTGCTCGAAATGCCGGTCATCAGGTTCCGTTACTTATCACATTAGATCAAGAAAATGGCGGTGTCAACAGCTTATATGATGAAATCTATATACGTCAATTTCCCAGTGCCATGGGTATGGCGGCAACTGGTTCGAAGACATTGGCCCATGAAGTCGCGCTCGCTACCGCGCAGGAGCTCAAAGCCGTTGGAGTGAATTGGATTCTTGGCCCAGTTTTGGATGTTTTGACAAATGTGCGCAACCAACCTCTCGGCGTTCGCACTGCTGGCGATGACCCTCAAGAAGCCTCTCAGTATGGCGTGCAGTGCATGAAGGGATATCAAGAAGCAGGCCTTGCCACTTGTGGAAAGCATTTCCCATCGTATGGAAATCTCGAGTTTCTTGGTTCACAGGCAGAGATGCCGATTATCACAGAGTCTCTTGAGCAACTCAGTCTGAGTGCATTGGTTCCTTTTCGCAATGCGATCAATCATGGACTTGATGCCATGATGGTAGGCGGGGTTTCCATGTCATCTGCAGGAATGAATGTCATGCACGCTTGCCTGAGCGACCAGGTGGTGGACGAGCTTCTGCGGAAAGACCTCAAGTTCCAGGGAGTGGTTGTGTCCGAATGCTTGGAAATGGAAGCCTTAACGCATAATATTGGCGTTGGAGGCGGCACAGTGATGGCAAAGAATGCCGGTTGCGACGTAGTGCTTCTGTGCCGGTCTTTCCCTGTCCAACAAGAGGCAATCAATGGGTTGAAACTAGGTGTCGACAATGGCATTATCGGCAGGCATCGGATCGAAGAGTCATTACGACGAGTTCTCAAGCTCAAATCACGATGCACCTCTTGGGAGCAAGCTCTGAACCCTCCGGGTCTCCTGTCTCTAACGCAGATGCAGCCTTCTCACACCAACCTCTCAACAAGAGCCTACAATAACTCGATCACCGTGATGCGAGACAAAAACAACCTACTTCCGTTAACCAACATCATCAACCCGAACGAGGAGCTACTGCTACTAACGCCATTGGTCAAGCCATTGGCTGCATCTGCTGTTACTCTGTCTGCAAACGAGCCTAGTCATGGTTTAGATTCTCTAGCCGCAATGGATCGAGGTGCCTCAGTGCTCAGTGGCGAAAGTGTTTTCAAGGAACTCGGACGGTCACTCTCGCGCCAAAGGAATGGTCGAGTTTTACATACTTCATATACTGCGAATGGAGTGCGCCCAATCCATGACGATCTCGTCAAGCGAGCAAGCGCTGTGATCATCGTCACGGCCGATGCAAACCGCAATTTATATCAACAGGCTTTCTCGAAACACGTTTCTCTCATCTGCCAAAATCATTACTTACCAACTGGCGAGCGCTACGAAAAGCCCGTGATCGTCGTCGCCGTCAGCTCGCCGTACGACTTCGTTACGGATTCCTCTATCGGAACTTATATATGCACATACGATTTTACGGAGACGGCTCTGCAAGCACTCGTGAAGGTCTTGTACGGTGATCTGACTCCGACTGGATCACTACCTGGCTCTATCAGCCGCAGTCAAAAGATACATCAGTCTAGACAGCATTGGCTAGTAGAGAGCTGGAATGAAGAACGAGATGCCAATGCTTTAGACGCCCTGCTTGATACAATCCGCGAAGACTGTCCAAACGGGCAGCGGTCTGAGCTGCTTGGGGCCACATCCAGCAGCTTCCTTCTCCGCGATGCAAACATCGACGAGGCACACTTTGTCGTTCGGAACAGTAGCACACAAGCGCTATACGGATTCTGCGCCACCTACTTCTTTCGCTCCACCGGTACCAGCGTCATTGGATGTTTGATTGTCGACCCCTCTCGTCGAAAGCTGTCTATCGGCCACTCGCTTCACAGCCGCGCTATCCGCCACCTCCTGTCCCAGAAAGGCATGAAGCGGTTCCAACTAGGGTCTCGGCTACCGGGGGTCTACTTGGGGATCCCTACTGTCAGTCCGGTGGAGCGGAAGCGGCTGCGCCAATGGTTTGCCAACCTGGGCTGGAACACCTCGCTATCGCGGCCTGTGTGTAGTGTTGTGCTCCGCAACCTGACGACCTGGACCCCGCCGGACGGATTGACATTGACCCTGCAGAATGCGCATGTGAAATATGATCTGGCGTATGGCACGGACTTTTCCAGAGAAATCCTGGATCATATCAAGACCAACGCCCGACAGGGGGTCGCGGACATCTACCGGATCGCGCTGGACGGGGCCCCCAATTGTGGGGTCATCCGGGCCAAACGTTCGTCGGACGAGCTGATCATCGGCACGATCGTGATCTATAACGAGCGATCCTCGCTGGCAGGGCATATGCCAGCATTAAGGGCGACCAGCACGACCGTCGGAGGCATCTCATCGCCCGTTATCTCCCCGTGCGCCGACGATTATTCCACGGTCATGCAGGGGCTGATCCTGCTGGCTATCAAGCAGATCCGCAAGCTTAATGCCCAATCTGTAGTGATGGACTGTGTAAGTGGAACCCCGTTGCCCTATTCCGTCTGACTCGACAGCGCGCTAACTGTATACAGGTGGACGGCGACGGCAACTTCGACTGCCTATCGTCGATGGGATTCAGCATGCTCCACAGCTTCGAGGAGGTCAATTGTGATGCGGCGACATGGACGATGATGCACTCATCGTAGAGGCTATCGTAGGGCGACGGGGAGTACGGGCTTGCATATGTGCATTTTCGACTTTTGGAAGGCTGGCCTTCATGTTGCGTGGGTGATTGGCTCAGTTCAAGATTTGACCTCTTTTCTTTTTTTTTGGTTTAGCCGGGCGATATACTTCTCTTCAGCCGTGTCATTGTTTCAGCATTTTATGATATCCATCTGGGCAATTTTTTTTTGGTGATAGTTTATACTTGGCTCTGGGAGGACCAACGCAGGTACAGGGGGGGTCCACGGCTACGATTGGAGGAGGGCCCGGTAGAGTACACATCTTTGTTAGCCTTGCTAGGGTGGGACAGTGTGAACGGCGTCATTTGGACGAATCTGAGCTCATTCCTCCCCTTTTTTTTTTGGCAGTCGTCTCTTCTAGATCCCGGTCGCAGAGAGCTGATTGATCGAGGGCGATCACGGGAGATCATCCTTGCTCTCAGCATTCGCCACCCTTGCGCGACTCGCAGGATCAGAAAGCAATCTAGAAGTAATTATTTCCTCCGCAGCGGAGCCCGTGCAGAGGGCGCTGACTGGAGCGGAGGTCCGTAGGGGACAAATTAAGTTCCCATATTAACGAACGGGGATCCCCCATTTCCTCCAGTGGCTGTGGAGCAGAGTAAAGTCAAGAACCCACCAGGACCTCCGTGCGGGAGGCTCGAGAGGCTGCGATACGTGGAAACGGCGATGGAAGGGGAAAGGCGCTTGCAAGCGACATCTTGCAGTGCTCCTGCTAGTGTTGGCGGACCGTTCGGGGCGTCGGGGCCACAAATCCATCCGGCATTCGCGATAGAGACTGGAAATGCCTCAAGTTGCACAGCCCTGGAGTGCACCCTGGAGCTCTATCGGTCCGAAGTACACCATCTCACTTTCGTCTAGTCTAAGTGTACGGGCTCTGCTCGCATCAAGTCTAGATCTGGGAAGCTTCGGGAGATCAGGGGCCGTGGCGCTAGAGCCGGAGCAGGACGCATTTGGCAGTGGGCCTTTTGGCTCTGGGAGGAAGCCGGAGATAATCGAATCGGGTAAATGCACGGGAGATGAAGGAGGGAAGTGCTGATCCTCTTCGAAGCCTCTTCCCTGGCACACGCTCGTGATGCCGGCCAGAGATTACACGGGTATGACCTGGGGATATCACCGGACGATCTGCACCTGGCGGACATCGCCGGCCTCGCCCCCACCATGGAATGCGCGGGTCTGCTTGCATACAGAAGACAGGGTCGTTCCTGTGAATGGCTTTCATCCACAGTGGACTGCCGTTCGCAGTGGGACCTCTCGCCAATCACTTTACACTTGGCGCAGTGGAGCAGTGCACGTCCGAGAAGCACGATCGCAGCCATGGCCGTGCTCTGGTTGGCACGCGCTGCATGTCAGGCTGATCATCCTACAGTCTAGCTGAATGATCATAGAATACTGTATACGGGATAGACTATGGTATACAGACCAAGAATGAGGACACTCCGTACAGATAGAATAAGCAGGATGAACAGGATGAATACCGGGCGTTTTCAGCAGCCCCGAAACGGAGGATCTTCAGGGCCAAGCGAGAGTCAGAAAGAGAGAAAGTCCGTCTTCGTTGCTCTCCGCAAAAGCGGCTCCACTTTTCCCCGAATCCGTTGCTGCTATTCTCCTTCGAGAGGCATTCCATCTCCCCTCTTCCGATGCCTTTCCCTCTTCTACTCGCCTCTTCCTCCTTCCTTCTCTCTGCCTCCTACCGCTTAACCCCTCGCCATGGAGGGTTTCGACACCATGGCTATGCCGCCTTATCTGGCCAGCCCTCTGTCCCTCGGCAATCTCCAGTCTACCGACTATCTCAATGCAATGCCCGGCCTCGATCTCCCCGATCAGCGCTCCAACTTCGACTCCGATACCTTTGTCAGGTAAGAGACGGGCTGCCCGCGTCGAATTCCACCTCCCCGTGGACATCCGCTGATTCTATCTAGTGACGAGATCGCCTTCTCGCAACACGCCCTACCGCATTCGCTGAGGCGACTCCCCTCTGGTTATGACGACCCTTTCTCCGATATGGTCGCTCCGTTCGATCCGGTGCCTCCAGAGCAGCCCCAGGACTCCTCCATCGATCACAACAACAAGCTGCTGAGTTTCTCGCTCCCCGCTTACCACTTCACCCTCCTCGACTACTCGATGCGCCGCGCGCAGCTGTCCGTCTCCGCCCAATTACATGGAATGTTCTTTCTAGCCGAGTCGCCTTACACGACCTCGCCCTCGGAGAATGCTCCGCCCCAGCAGGGCGCCGAGCTGACTTGCTATCGCCGCAACTTGTTCCAGATTACCGGCTCCGTTACACTGCCGCGGGGGATGCGTTATATAATGACCGATCAGGGCGATCGCATTCCTATTCTCGCCCAGGAACTCACGGTGTCCGCTACAGAGTCTGTGGAGGGAAACCCAGTCAAGATCATTTCCGTGCCCTGGAAGACACCATCTGCCGCCGCCGCCGCCAACTCGGGGGCCACCCTCGAGGACAGTGGCAGCGGTAGTGCCACCAAGGTCGAGAAGGAACCCCCACCAATCCCCCTTGATATCATGGCTGGCCAGGATTTGGACACCGATTACGCTACATTCCCTATTGCATGGAAACGTCTGCAGTTCCGCGTCGCCACTGCTAACAACGGCCGCCGGAAGGAGTTACAACAGCACTTCGTCGTTCGTCTAAAGGTGGTAGCCACCTTATCCACCGGTGCCAAGATCGCTATATCCGAGGTCCAGTCAGGCCCAGTGATTGTTCGAGGCCGTAGTCCTCGTAACTTCCAATCTCGAAAGGACCTCCCGCTGAGCGGCAGTGCCGCTGCATCACGCAAGAACCAGGCAAACTCGGCGGCTGCACTCAACCGCACGCCAACAAGCGAGTCCGTGCCGCGTCGTGCCAGTGTGACCCCAGCCAAAGTCAAGGCTCCCTCTGGAACCGTCCAGAGCAGTTCTCCCGAGACCACCTCCGTACCCCCTCCTACTCTCATGCAACGACCCCACGCCACTCCGGACTGGACTCCAATCCCCCAAGCCTCCAACGTCATCTCCCACCCCCATCAAAACCTCTTTCCTCATTCTAGTCCAGAGCAGCTTTCTCAGGCTGCGGATCATCAGCGACGAGTCAGCAGTACGACATCTGCCAGCGCTGCTCCTATTAATCTGTCCCTTCTTGATGAAGAGGATGGTGGGGATCCGAACCTCCACTTGGACCAAAAAGCCATGACACCTTATATCAACGAACTTCCCCCTCAACCTCCATTCAACCTCGATCATGCAGCACCCCCATCTAAAATGCGAAAACTATCCCATAATATCTCCCACACGCCTTCCCGGAGTGCGACTTCTTCTCTCCCGCTGCTGGAAACAGCCAACCTGCCCCAGCAGTTCGTCTCCTCCTTACCTTTCCCCAACGAGAGCACCGACTTCTTGTATGAGTACTTCCCTCTGGGCCTGGATGATTGGCAAGCGCCCGTGGACGCGGTCTATAGACCTCACGTCGTGCATCATACAAACATGCCAGAAATGAAGTTTGTAGCCTCACGAGGCCGCAACAAGCGGTACTTTGCTGCCGAAGATGTCTTTTAGCCTTGCTGGTTCATCGGCCTTAAAGATGCATGCATGAGCGAGAGATCTCTGCGTCCCCTAATAATTCAACGGCTGCTTTTTGATCACATCTGCATCGGCCAAGGGAAGGGAAGTGACAGAACTTCGCTACCGATGTCTCGACCCTTCCCCCGAGGCTTGCGTGTTTTTCATCTCCGCAATTTCCCTATCATCTTATGATACATTTGATCTGAAATCAGGGCTGATGTCTTATTAACGGGATCGGAGACTTGGTTTGGTATCTTGATTTATGCAGCGGTGCAAAATCGGCGAATACGGCGTGTTAAGGTGTTCTGGGTTTCTTTGCGCGGCTTTCTTGTTCTTGCTTTTCTTATCCACTACTCTCTCTGTTCAACATTGAGAGTCCCCCATCAGCTCTCGCTCCGCGTGGTGATATGCCGTCGGGGCAATCTCTACTTTTTGTTGATGGTGGTTTGTTCTGTGACAAGGCTGGGCCCTTTTCTTTTCCTTCTTCTTTGTCACCTTGTGTGGTTTATTTGTTTGTCTCTGGGTTTGGGTGTCATTCGACTGGTCCTTGGTCTGTGGTTCTGGTTCTTATGGTTTTGGTTATATCCCATCTTGTTATGATGTTACGCTGTCGTTCTACTGCCTCTCTCCGGCTGCCATATCTACGTGATAGTATTGCAGGCCTCAGTTTATGCGAAAATATACTACGAAGGATTTCTCTCCATCTTCTCCGAATAATCGGTCCGATTCGTGATACGTACCAGTAAATTGGATCCAATTTTTGAATTCGCGAAGAGCGATATTGTCCGAAATAAGCGGCGATGCCCTTCGCGTTCGCCACTTGCTCGGCAGTAAACGCAGTAATCTCGTTGGAATGGTTCCAACCTTTGTTCCCGAGGTCATATCGAAAGCAAGGGATAGCATCGAGTCGGCATGTGACCTTTGCCCAGGTGGGATATATAATTATAACAAAATTTGAATATCCGGTGAAAGCTATTAGGATCGACGTGTGCTCTGGAAAATGAACTGGACATTATTATCTTAAGAGATTCTACATATTCTGATGGTATCCAGGCTCTCAGGTGATTGTATTTCTCGTTGATCTACAAGTATCCGAGTCCGTCTCCACCAATAATCTCCAGATCAGCACGAAGCTCCCACTCTGTTGCCCCCACACGGCCTGCGATTTCTGCCTGTCGTTGCTTGCCCAGGTTAAGCCACTGTCGAAGCAAAGTGCCATCGACTATTCCTCGACCCGCACTGCCGTCACTTTCAACGGCTCGGAAAGCACGAGGGTTAAGTCCGCCCGGATGATCGATCGTGTTGGTCAATTGCGACTGCAAAGCGGAAAGACGGCGGTAGGAGTCTTCGGAGACGCCTGTGAGCAGACCCAAACTTCCATTGTGGGAGGTGATCAAAACATGGTGGGTCGAGACAATCTGATCTACGTCCATTTCATCTTCTCCCGCTTCCAGAACCTCGGATGAGACGGCTGTGCGAGGGAGAAGAGTCACGGTCGAAGCAAAATTACCCGTGTTGAACTTGCTTCGGTGCAGGAGTCGATCGCCATTAGAAGATTTTGGATCTGTTATTGATTATTAGTATTTTGGTTTACCGGGATCCCAAAGGGGGCTGGCAATTGTCATGAGCTGCGTACCTTCAGGGTCGTACTGCAGAACGTGCAGGTTGCAATCGCTGTCAGAAACTAAAATGTAAAGCTTGCTGCCGTCCGGAAGAAAATCCGCGGCGACGACTTCAAGGTACTCCGGGTCCTTGCCGAAGAGTGTCATCCTATAAGGTTCCTCCTGAACTCAAATTGTTAGCCAAGCACTGGGCGAGAATTGTTTTCAAGGGGGCCATACCGAATACCCTGCGAACCAAAGGCCTTTGACTGCATCTCCGAGGATACACATGCCCGTGCCCTTGAGTTCTTTCGCCACATTGACATAACATTGCATGTCCATGAACGCCACGGGTAAAAGACTGCCGTCCTCCTTTAGACCTCGGACCATACACTTCTGTCCCTGGGCTACAATCACAAAGCCCTGGCCACCAATTCCTGATAGCGCGGTGACGGCGCCCTTGACAGTCTCTTTGCCAATGAGCTTTAGCTTGCGCCCAGTTTCCGGTCGATCGGGCTCAGGGACAACTTCAATGACTTCAAAGACATAGATGCCTCCGCGGGCTGGAATATCCTCGGTCTTGGCAATTGATGTGCCCACGACGATAAGGTCCTTGCGCTCATGCGTGTTCTCTGAAATCTCCAAATTCACATTCTTGACAGCTGTTATGTGCTCAGCAAGCTCAAGTGGGTAGCTAGGCAACATTAGTATTCAACACATTCACAGTAACTATTAAACCCGTACCTGTCAATAATGGACCAATTTTGAGGGCTGATAACCTTGACGAAGCTTTGCGGGACCTCAGGTAGAAACGTAATGGCTGCACATTATTAGTCATTTGTGTCAACAATTGGGCATGACAACGTATGTAGGGGATATGAGACTAACATTCTGTGCGCCATTCAGGATGGAGCTCATCATCTTCGGGCAACTTGAAACCCTCGTTTATGCTTGTGCCAAGAACATAGGTTTCAGACGCAGTCGAATAAGTAAGGAAATCCACTTGTTCATCAAGGGAAATCTTCTGAACCGGCCAAGAATGATGCAGCTGGGATTCAGAAGGTGATTGACAAATTTTAATGTTATGCTTGAAGATGTTAGACCAGACACGCGCTTCAACGTAAAGAGGTGTACATACCATTTGGTCGATATAAATGAACCCGTGCTCACAGTCAATTCCTGGAGCATGGATATCGCTCAGCCACCTCGTGAACTCGCCGCGGAAGCGAACGGTGTGTGGTGAGCTTTTAGATGTCTTGATGAGGAATTTCGCGGACTCCCCAGGCATGAAAACCGCACTGAGGCCTGATAGGTCAGGTAGAACCCGAAGGGGCCTTTGACGGCGCTGAAGGTCCTCATCCGCTGAAGCTTCAGATGCAAGGTTTGCTAAGGTGTGATTGGATTCGCGGAAAAAGAAGAGACGAGCAGCACTGTCATCTTCTGAGGTTGGTGGCCTAATCGCCGGTTTGTAAACTATGAGATCGTCGTTGTTTGTCCGAACCTGTGTTTGCACAATTAGCATCAAATCTTCATACACGCAAAACGCCTAATGGATCATACAATCAAGAAGGGCGAGGCGGTGTGTTTATCACCAAGGTCAGCCATGATAACCTCTTGGAGGGACGCTTTTGTGTTCGAGCGTCGGGGCAGCTCAGCTGATAACACTGGTTGCAGGCAGTCGATGCCACTGATAGTCCATAGTAATTTCAGGTCCGGGACTGTAAAAATCTGTTAACGTGTCAGAGGCTGTTGGGCTATCCTTGAAGGGAATTCACTCACCGACAGGTTCGATTCAGGGCTCGTTAAGAGGAGGAATGTATGGTCTCCAGCTTCATTTGCCTCGAGACCCAACTTTTCAAAAGATCTGTTTTTGTCATGGTAAAGATGGCTGAATTGCCATTTCGAAGACATTTGCTCTGGAAGAGCCACTTCATACAAATCACCACTTTCGTCTGCTTGCAGAAGCAAAAGTGAAGAATCGTCTCGGATTATTGCAATGTAAGGGTCTGCGAAGCTCACGCTTTTAACAGTACGCTCTTCGTCTGTGTCTTCATCCCAAACAGGGTAGATTTGTGCGAGTCCGAGGTCTGCTATTGTTAGCTACTTATCAGAGCGAGCGATTTCAGAGTATTACCTTTATCGTAACTTCTAACCTCGCCGCGTAGGACTTGCACCAAGCGGGTGCCTTTTCCTACCACCCCGATCTCAATTGTGAAATCTTCATTTGGATTGAAGTCGGGGGATTTATGGGGCTTGATCTCGGACCCATCAATGAGGAATACCTCTGAAGTTTCCCCATCGGCCTCAGCTTGCCGCGAGACGATCACATATTGACTGAGTGAGTCTTCGTTATCCGGTTCTTCTCCAGAAACACATCCTTTCTTGTGGCTTATTGTGGCCGCCCAGACGCTATCAGCATCCTCAGATGTGAAAGAAGTCGTGGGAGAAGAATCTAATTCTCTCTTGATGACGACAAGACCTCCAGCCTTTCCGGATCCCTGGGAGGCGACAAGCTCCAGTCCAGGAGAGTGGACTGATGTTTGGTCTTCTGCATCTCTCTTCCGGCTGGCCTGGCCAAGCGTGATATCTCGGAGTGGACCGATCCCAGGTAGCTTGTCATTGACTTGTAAGTGATAGAAGTCAAGTGCTGAAGTCGTTCGTGAGCCGACCTGTACATTATCCGGGACAGACGAGTATAGATCATCTTCGTACCCATCATCATCTGCCTGTCCATTTTCGGAGAAATCATCTAAATCATCATTCCTTTGCTTCTGCTCGCGTTGTTTCTTTCCGGACACTGAATGATCCCATTTCATGAGTGCAGAATCTCCGTCTTCACTGCCAATAAAAAGATGACCATCGTTGAAGCAGGCAGAGCAGGAGGCGGTTGATTTTGGGTACCCGATTACACCCTGATCTTGTAAAGAATGGACCTTCATGCCTGATACGGAGCGTCCATCTAGCTTGAATTTGATCAACGCTATGTCACCCGAGGCCAGTGCCAGTAAAAGGTCTCCGCTGTCACCCCCTAGTCGTTGTACCACACATCCTTCCAATCGGAAAGCTAAGTCCGACTGATCGCTCATAGAAAAGGCGGAGAGTTGTCGAGAGAATTCGTTAACGCCGACTGCAGTTGTCTTACCAGCCTGATCCACGTGAACGATCTCGTTAGATCCAATCAGCAGAGCTCCACCAACGGGAGGAGGCAATGCCAACACTTTGAAGAGGTCACTAGGAAGCCGCGATACCGAGAGGAGGGTTGTGTAGGCTCTCTGCTCGAGGTCTAGAGTAAAGACAGTATAGAACATGATGTCTTTTCTCTCGTGGATCAATGACCTAGAGGTTGCGATTTGAGAGTAAAGAATACCAAATGTTGGTTCTCTGTACTCATAGAGAAATTCAAAACTGACAGGGTGCAGGAGCGTCGGTTCCAGCGCCGTGAGAGGTAGAACAAAAGAGGAGGCATAAGGAGTTGAATGATTTTGCTCGTCTTCGTTCTTCCCATTTTGGCCATTGCCTTGGGATGCCTTTTCTGGGCGTTTCTCATCCAGTTCCGAATCATAGTCATCCATCACCAAATCATCCCCTGCTTGGTGAAATGGTAAGATAGCAAGGTTGCGGACGCCAAAGTTGAAGGCCGCACATCGACTACTAGGGTCCACGCTGAGAATACTACTGCAATCGCTCAAGTCTGGAATCCAGGGACTCCGGTTGAGATCATCTCGTTCATAGTAATGAATTGAAACAGTAGAAATAGAGTGACGCTCTGGATCCCATTCGATCAAGCTGAGTTTTGCATTGCGCACTGCCAGTAGGATAGCCTCCCCGCCACTTTTTGAACTCAGTGTTTTCACACGGTTCAAGCCTGTGACGGTCCCGGAAAGTTGATATTCTTTCTCAAGGGACAATTTGGACTGGCCGTTCTCCGAGGATGACTCAAGTAGGGTGAAGACCTGGAGAAGAGATGACCGTACCACAATAAGATTCCGTGCTGTGGGGGAAAGGAAGGAGGCTGCCAACGCGTGAGTTACCCCTGTTGGAGGTAACAATTCCGTATAGCACTGCATTGCTGAATGAGAAGCCCGTCGCCGGCACAGGAATCAACAAAGGGATTTGAGGCTTAGAAATCTCGAAGATGGAGATTCAAAGGGGTGTTATCACCTCCGGTTCAGCAGTGCTTCAGAATTGAGCACATTGCAGGTTGCCCACGACCACGAATCCCTTATTGAAATGGCTTTTGAAGACCAGAGGACCAAAAAGGCATCGCTTCAGTATGCTCCACAATTTGAGGCAGAGCTCCGGCGGGTCACGTGGTGGCTGCCTGATCGGGACTAGTCCATGACGACACAAGCCCAGAAGCTCCGAGCATGGAATCTCATCTTTTGGAGTTGGTTTTGTAGACTGATCTCTCTGCAAGACTGAACTTGATCAGTCCATTTCGTTGGGTTTGCCTCATATTCAGCTCCCGAACCCGGGCGCGGGCTTCCTTCAACATGGCTCTCCTTCAGACATCTCTCATCTGGATCGTGTATGCCGTGGTGATCGCCGTCCTGCTTGCAGTAGCCTCGGTTTTCATCTACGTCTACCAAACTCCTCGTGATCGCTCTCCCTCGGTGACACTGACATGTATCATTGCCATCACTTCTCTCCTAGCTACAGTCCTTTTGCTGCCAGTGGATGTGGCTTTGGTGTCTTCCACCACCTCATCTAAGCTAGGCCAGCGAAAGGACTGGGCTACCCCAGAGGTGGTTGAGAGGATCACTTACTCTTTGACTATAATTTATTACACCCTCTACTCTCTGGATGCATTACTATGCTTACTTGTCCTTCCATTCACGTATTTCTGGTACGAAGAATATGACGAGGTTGCGGCAGAGGAAGGAGAACAGACGCTGCCCAAACGCTTCTGGGGAGCTTTCAAGTACACCTTATCTTTCGTTGCGATCATAGTAATTCTATTTCTGGTCGGATTCTTCGCGCCAATTTCCAAGGACAAGACTGGCGTGGACCTGGACTATTTCAAGCGGTTGCTGGCAGAGAATCGTAAGTTTCTCACAGGGCGTCCTAGAAACAAAAAGCTAACTTGATCCCAGGTGGTGAACGTGCCTTGACATTTGCTCTGGGACTCTTGACTGCAATTGGAACTTGTATTTACGTCCTTTATTCCTCCTGGGGTCTTGCTTTGTTCCCCATTAGTCTGATCAAGACTGCGCCCGCCATTTCCAGCCCTACTTTAAGGGCTACAACTGCTCAGCAGCTGGAGACGAATCGCGAGAGGCAGCGGCAACTCGAGGGCCGTTGTGGAGGAAACCCAGAACTTCTATCATCCAAAGATCGCAGAGAACTTGATACACTTACTCGAGAAGAAAGGACGTTGATTCGACGCCAGCGCCTTGTCGAGGAGGCACAGGGCGGAGGCCGCAGCTGGCTTATGCGGGCATGGTACAGAATTGGCGCAATCCTGCGCCCTTTCAAACTGCTCAGCGGGATCTTGATCCTCGCCACCACTCTAACAATATGGGTCTCTATGCTTCTAACAGCCATCGATAAAGCGAAAAACTCAATCTGCAAACGCCATTGTGGATATATTCTGGGCCATATCAATCTTTTCAACCCGGTCAACTGGGTGCTTGTTAAGTCAGCGAAGGTCTTCCCGATTGACTATGCTATATTTACCGCACTTGTATTGCTTCTGTTTTGCAGCTCGGTATTTGGAATTGCCACTGTGGGCATACGGTTCCTATGGATCCGGATATTCCAAATAAGGAAGGGCCATACATCTCCCCAGGCCCTTCTGTTGGCGACTGCTATGCTGATGCTTGTGATATTAGCATTGAACTACTCTATTTCAATGATCATAGCTCCGCAATATGCCACTTTTGGCCCGCAGACATTCTGCGATCGCGCGCCTGTCTCGTTTCTGGAACCATCAGATTGCTCCAAGACGCCGGAATTGATCAAACCTTGCTCGGAGGTGGTGAGCAGCCTTGCCGCGCAGCAAGTGTGTACACCCAGCGTGGCCAGCACATTTTTGAACCGGGTGACTTTCAACTTCCCCTTTTTCGGAGTTGTGTTCTTTTGGGCGCAGTTTGCATTCTTAGGTAAGGATTCCGTGGTCATCACATCTGTTTGGCAGCACTTTTCGTGCCCCTTCGAATCCTCAAATTGACTGATATTGGCGTTCTAGGGCTTTATTTCATCGTCTTTGTGGCTTCTCTTTTCCGATCCCCACGACTCGATGAGGGGCAACTCGATGAAGACGCCGAGGAGGCTGAGGAGGAAGGCCTTCTCGCCAACACTGGAAGGCGCTTCAACGCAAACTGGCAAGATATCACAGGCCAAGCTACCAACCCCTCGGATACCAACAACTGATCTACGTGAGATTAAGTCTACTGAAGCATGTTTCTCATGATATGATATCAGACATAAAGTAACATTTGTGTCACTATTTGATGGACATAGAAATATTCGGTCAGCAGGTAACCGAGGGTATTAAGGTAGAAGACCTCGCCGGAATTCGGAGATCATGATCTCTCGCATCATTGAGCATTAATCTGCTTTTATTAAAGTATGTATGCTGCAGTCCAGTTTCGGTAATAGTGTGTATCAAGCTCTCATTTGTGCGTTGAGCAGTGCAAGTGCGCTTTGAAACGCTTTCACAACTTCCTCGTCTTCGGAGCAGCAGACTGTCAGCTTCAAACAGCGAGATATGAACAATTCATTTGCCTTACAGTGTTTCTTCTTGCTCTCCACACTCATTTCAGAATTCTGCACATGCTGCATCTGCGTTTTGAATCTTGGAAGTCTCAGTGCCAAATTCCTGTTGAGGCCATGTTCTAACAGTCAATCGATTCTTTGTGACTCACCTCTTCAGAGCTCTGTTCTCATCCTGTAAAACAGTTGTCTGTGACCAAGCAGTAAATGCCTATGTGGATGTTAGACTTTGAATGCCCCCCCCCCCCCAGCAAGCTCAGGGGTAGAGGCCGGGTAGATAACAAGGTTGATTACCTCGAGTAGGTTTGCCGTTTGGGAACGAAGATCCTCTTCCACGCGAGTATGCTCATCCATCGCGTCAGAGTATTTCTCCTGTAATTTCTCCCAGTCACATTGCTCCAAACCCTGAGTGAGGCGAGCAACCAAGGGGAATTCGGCGTCAGTGACGGGCTCAATTGGCTCTGGGCTGTGGGTTTGGTGTGCCCCTGCAGGACTGACGCTCCCCTGCCTAGACCCAGCGTTGCTTATGCTCAAGTTCTCCATTTTGAGATCCTGTGGATGATTTCAAAAGATGACAAGTCAAGTTGGACTTGGTATACTTTGTTGACCCATCGGTTATTCCCGATAAATTCGCCGATCATCGCACACCGCCCACTACGTCAGGTGATGAGATCACCTGCGACGACTGATACCTGAGGCCCTGTGATAAACCAAGCAAGTATTCCATGGTTCTCAAAGGCAGCTCTGGCAGCTTCCACGACACGCCATGGAAATGAAGCTATTGAAGTCTCTCACCAAATCTCACCCTCTGCGATGAGCTGTCACATATGCACCACCGCGCACCCTCGCCCATCGTTCCTCTGTCCCACATGCGCACGAAATCGGCTTTATCAACTCCGCTTGGACCATGGCCGAATCCTCTTAGAAAAGGACTCCCTTGCGCGAGAAATCGAAGCGACAGTTTCAGTTTCGTCTGAGGACTCCGGGCTATTCACTACGGCGCATAAGATAAGATCGAACGATGTGGACCCCAAAAGCACTCGAAGCTGGGCAAACCAGGTCGTCTCCAATCAGCAAGCCGACACGTCGCGCAGACGAGAGGCTATCAGGCAAGGCATCCTGGGGTTGAAAAAAAGTTTACACGCCAAGAAGAAAGACATCGCCGAGCGCAAAGAAACCCTGGCCCGAAGACGCTCTGATGCAGCGTCAGCACAGTATCAACTTGAAGAGCGAGAATCTGCACTGTTGACGGGTGTACAGAACACCACCAGGCGAACAGAGCATCTTTGGCACTCTCTTCATGGTAAAACAGCGGAGGCAAGGATCTTCTTATGTCGTGAGGCCGCTTATCTCCACGGTTTACGGCAAAGGGCCAACAAGAAAAACCAATCACGTCCTGCGTACGTCCTAGGAGGCATACCCATCGTTGACCTTCGAGATATGAACGGTACGTAATTATTTATCTTAATGCATTATGTTTGGTTAGACTCATTTTAAGACAGGTGCTACCCAAGAGCATATATCTACGTCGCTATCTAACGTCGCTCGTCTGGTTGTCCTCGTCTCACATTATCTTTCTTTACGGCTTCCGGCGGAAATCACTCTCCCTCATCGAAATTATCCAACTGCCACTATTTATACCCCCGTTGCATCATATCGCTTCTCCGAGACCAAACCCACTACATCTAGTCATAGCTCATCAAGTCTAGCCGCTTTGAAGAGAGCAGAAGTTCGCTCTCACCCACGTCCGAGGCCGCTTTTCATTGATAAACCGCTGGCGCAGCTCGCGAAAGATGACCCTGGCACCTACGGTCTGTTCCTCGAAGGGGCAACTTTACTTGCATGGGACGTCGCCTGGCTATGTCGTACTCAGGGAATCAACCTACCTTCTGATTCTTGGGAGGAAATTTGCAACATTGGGAAGAGCTTATGGCAACTACTTATTCCCCCACCAGCTGAAGCTTCTACATTGATGCGAGCCTTCGCAGGTCGAGACACCCAAACGAAACTGAAGTCCTCAAAGGACTCACCGCAGACAACAATCCAGCGAATGAGGTCTTTTCCAATGCTAGGCCATTACTCGCATGGTACCGTCCATTCTTTTCTGAGCGCATCCGAAGGGACAGAGTTCATTCGTACATGGAAGCTTCCAACGTCGACAAAGGTCGCCGACAAACTTAAAGCCAGCCTTCTCGGTGAGCTTGCGAGTGCAGAGTGGGAGCTACTCGATGAGCAAGAGTTGGACGGTGATAATACGAACCCTCCTGCCGTCCAAGCGTCACAGCAACCGAATGCTAACCTCCCTCCCTCCGTGTCAATACCTGGGCCCTCTGATAACCCTACAGCACGCGAAACAGACTTGTCCGGAGAACGCGACGCAACTCGGCGATCTAAAGGAACATCAGGTTGGACGAAGCTTAACAGCCGATAGAATTGATATAAATTCAGCCCTACTTCGAAGAACTCGTATAATGTAGGGAATTACAAGTTACAATAGACATTTCCAACAAGAATCAAAGGCACTTTTTGAATCTTAGAATTGGCGTAGCATTGGAATAATGCCACATAAGCTAACTGCTTCGCATGTTGCATTGGCCCCTTTTGTTAACTAGTTCATGCATTTAAAAGCCTGGGCGTGGCGGATACTGATTGTTCCGGCCCGAGATAATGATAAGATCCGTCCCCTCTCCGAAGGATAACCCGTGGCCCCCGAATTCCTGACCTCCAACCGTTGGGAATTGTCATGCTCCGCAGACTCAGGACCTCCTAGTGTGAGTGTACTGCAGCCCTCGGTCAATCAATCTCAATCGCATGATCGCCGGTGTCACGAAATCCGTCCTCCAATCCCTTTTCTCGACATAGAATCAATCCCCCATACCCAGGGATATGCGCTGAGCCTGGTCGCATCTAAATTCTTCAATATGCAGGATGTGCCCGCGTGGAAGACCACAGGCGCTGGGTCAATAGGTCAGTCGCCTTCTAAGAAAGCTTCCCCGTTTCTCCCATTTGTCCACCACTGACCCTTATTTCCAGATCTCAAGCGCGCCCTAGCCACCATTGCCGACATCCCCGAATCACTTTTGAGAGCTGAACTTCAACGACGAGATGCTACACAATCCTCTGACGCTGCAGAATCGCCGAAATGCGGCTCTGACGAGCGAGGTGCTTACAACACGCCATTACATGTTATGGCGCTCTTTCTTATCCTAGCTTTGAGTACATTAGGTATTGTACCCACTCTCTACGTCGTTCGAGCATCTTTACACTTAAACTGAGCGCATCGTGGCTGACTATAAATTTCACAAAAGCATGCTCTTTCCCAGTTCTCGCTCGTCGTTTCCCAGGCCTCCCGATACCACGTCGATTTCTATTCATTTCCAGACATTTTGGAACCGGAGTTTTGATTGCTACGGCATTCGTGCACCTTCTCCCAACAGCATTCGTTTCTTTGACAGACCCATGTCTCCCTAGATTCTGGAGCCATACTTATCGCGCAATGGCCGGATTTGTAGCCATGATTTCCGTCTTTGCCGTTGTGCTGGTCGAGATGTTCTTCGCAATGAAAGGCGCCGGGCATGTGCACTCCAATGAATACGACACATTAATGGGAGATGTTGGTCGCGAATCTATGAGCGACTTGGGGCATGAAGCTACAGACTACTCGCAGCTTGAAGCCCATGGAGATTCGGGTGACTTCCCACTCGAAGGCTTACATCAAAATGATACCGTGGGACGTGGCAGACAAGGAGCCAATAGTGATACTCCGATAGTCACCACTAGCTCTGGTCTCAACAAAGAAGACGCAGACGAGCAGGATGAGGAAGATGAAATCGATGGGCTCGATGGGCTTGATCCATTTGCGGATGAAGTCCCAATCAATGGCCAGGGCCGCCACTTACATCCACCTGTGTCTCGTCCGAGAGGCCATTCACGACAGCCATCTACTCATATACCACTGCAAAATCCGCAGCGTCAGCTTCTGCAGTGCCTGCTTCTAGAAGCTGGCATTCTTTTTCACAGTATTTTCATTGGTATGGCGCTCAGTGTTGCTACGGGAACTTCGTTCGTTGTTCTTTTGATCGCAATCAGTTTCCACCAAACCTTCGAAGGCTTCGCTTTAGGCTCTCGAATTGCATCACTTATACCTGATCTATTCTCGCCATCGTCTCCCAGGCCCTGGCTTATGTGCCTAGCCTACGGGACCACGACCCCGCTTGGCCAAGCTATTGGTCTAGTTCTGCATAATCTCTATGACCCAGCAAGTACTACCGGCTTACTCATGGTTGGAATTACGAACGCAATCAGCAGTGGTCTGTTGCTCTTCGCGGGTCTTGTGGAGCTTTTGGCAGAGGACTTTTTAAGCGAGCCTAGTTATGAAACCCTGAAGGGCAGGAGACGTGCCGAGGCATGTATGTCAGTTGCCTGTGGCGCTCTTCTGATGGCCTTTGTTGGGGCTTTCGCTTAATTGTCAAGGAACGATTAATTCAGTCACAAGGGTCTGTTTTCACCAAGATGTATACTACTTTAGACAACGGCTGCTCGCCTGGACATCATCGCCTCCTTCCGGCACATTCAGCACTTTGCCGCAGTCTAGCTTTGCATATAGAACAGCTTCGAATACTCTTACACTGGACTTATTTAATACTTCTAGCGTTGGAACTGTGTTTTAACTACAATGTGAAATGATAAATTTTCAAAGATCATGATTGTTTCTCGAAATGTATTAGGACTCTCTGCGTTGATTGCAGATTCTATCTTCCTTAAAATGTAATTTTGCTTTAATCATTGAGCATGCAAAGAGTCAATGGTATGTCATATCCGTACGTCATTAAATATTCCCTTAGAGCAGGGATTCGATCACCAGCGCACTAGCACCACCGCCACCGTTGCAGATACCGATGCAGCCAAGCTTACCTTGCTTAGCCTTGAGAACACCGATCAAAGTAGCGAGAACACGGGCACCGCTGGCACCTAGAGGGTGGCCGATGGCCACAGCACCACCGTGGATGTTGACCTTGTCCTCGGAAAGACCGAGCAGCTTCATGTTGGCCAAAGCCACGACACTGAAAGCCTCGTTGATCTCAAAGGCATCGATAGAGTCCTGAGTCACGCCAGCGTGCTTCAGGGCCTTAGGGATAGCCAAAGCGGGAGCGGTGGTGAACTTGCTGGGAGTCTGCTCAGCATCACCCCAACCAGCAATTTTTGCAATGGGCTTCAGGCCAAGCTCCTTGACCTTAGCCTCGGAAACCAGGACAACAGCTGCCGCACCGTCGTTCAGAGGAGATGAGTTAGGGGCAGTGACGGTGCCGGTGCCGGGGATGAAAGCGGGCTTGATACCACGCAGCTTGTCAGGGTTCAACTATTGGAGCAAATACGATTAGCATTTACCGGCGGTGAGCTGAGAGTTCAAGTCATGGGGACTCTTACGTTCTTGGGCTCGTCATCCTGAGAGATGGTCACACCAGGCTTGCCACGGAAGCCAGGGATCTCAATGGGAGCAATCTCGTAGTCAAAGGCACCAGCCTTCTGAGCGGCCTGGGCCTTGCCGTAGGTACGGATAGCGTACTCATCCTGCTGCTCGCGGTTGAACTCGTGGTCCTGAGCACATTCTTCCGCAGAGAGACCCATGAGGTCCTGCTTTCCGTAGGCATCTTGCAAACCATCCTTCATAATTCCATCGATCAAGCTCTGGTTGCCGTACTTGGCACCGGTACGGAGGTTGGGGAGGTAGTGAGGGGTGTTCGACATGGACTCAGTACCACCAGCAACGACGACGTCGGCATTGCCAGTCATGATTGTCTGGGCACCGAGGATGACGGCCTTCAGACCAGAGGCACAGACCTTGTTGACAGTGGTGCTAACGGTAGACTCGGGGAGACCAGCACCAACGGCGCACTGGCGAGCAGGGTTCTGTCCGACACTAATAAAGTTTTAGCAAGGAGATTCCAATGAGGGGTACAATTCGCACTCACCCAGCAGAGAGAACATTTCCGAAGAAAACTTCCTCGACATCGGCAGCATTGATACCCTCAGCCCGTTCAACGGCGGCTGGAAACTCCGCGGTTAGCGGGGTTGCTTTTTATGAAATTATGAATTGGTATACATACCCTTGATAGCATGAGCACCAAGCTGAGGAGCAGTCAAGCTCGACAGGGAACTGTTCAGAAGTATGTTAGAAAACCGCCACATCTCCATAAACAATGAAAGAAGGTACTATACCCCAAGAATGAGCCGACGGGTGTGCGGGCAGTGGAAACAATGTAAACGGGAGGAAGAGAAGACATGATGAAGCACTAGCAATTATTCGAAGATTGAATCGAAAGAGTGGGAGGGGGAAGAAGAAGAAGAGTAGCGGGAATAGGGGGGCCAATGTTAAGAGGGACGATTTTCTGGTGGGGGTGGACGAGTGAGGAAGTCTACGGTGTAGGCGCGAGTATACTTCGTACTGCACGGGCCAGTCTGGTGTTGGCCAGTCGGTGAAGATATACAGACAAACTACAGATATAGATATAAGAACAATGTGGCATTTGAGATTAACAATATTAAATATTCTACTTCTTTGAAGTTCTTTCTTCTGACCGCATAAGAATAAGAGGCCGTGAAGAAGAAATCAAAAAAGTGCCTGCCCAAGTTGGGGGAGTTCCTGCCTCAGGCCGCAATAAAAAGAGCGTGCACAGACCAGCTTCAAAGCTGAGCATCGCCAAACCTGCGGCTGCGGAATCTCTGCAGTCTGCCCTTCTCGAATTGGCAAACCCCCACCATGGATGACCTCTACGACGAGTATGCTCTGGACCCTCTGTGTCTTGACTGTGATTCCCAAATACTAACAATTTCATTCCAGGTTCGGAAACTACATCGGCGAGGCGGAATCGGACGAAGACCAGAATGACCAGGCGCCACCAGCGTACAAGTTCGATGAAGCTTTCGATGATGAGGAAGAGGAGGATGAGGATGTAAATGACCAACAATTAATGGAAGTCGACGGTATGCGCTGCTCTTTTACCCCATCCTAGCTCCGTCGGTCACTAACGCGCGTGCCTTTGCGGACTCAGATGGACCTTCCAATGCCGTCATTCTTCACGAGGATAAACAGTATTATCCAAGCGCCCAACAAGTCTACGGAGCCGAGGTTGAGACCTTGGTCCAAGAGGAGGATGCGCAACCTCTTTCAGAGCCTATCATTGCTCCTACGCAGCAAAAGAAATTTGCGATTGCCGAGACTGAACTGCCCCCGGTATATTTCTCGCGAGAGTTCATGTCAGACCTTCTGAACTTCCCTGACCAGATTCGAAATGTTGCGATCGTTGGCCACCTACACCATGGGAAAACGGCGTTCATGGACATGTTGGTGAAGCAGACACATGACTTGACAGAGCGGCTAAAGAAGCGAACGGGCAAGCGCCAAGAGGAGCAATTGCGGTACACCGATGTTCATTTTCTCGAGCGCGAGCGGGGAGTTTCGGTGAAGTCAGCGCCCATGAGCTTAGTTCTTCAGAGTACCAAGGACAAATCTCATTTGCTCAACATCCTTGATACCCCGGGACATGTCAACTTCGTGGACGAAGTTGCAGCATCAGTCCGTCTCGCCGATGGTGTTGTTTTAGTCGTGGATGTCGTGGAGGGTGTCCAAGCAAACACCGAACAGATCATCAAACATGCCGTTTTGGAGGACCTTCCTCTAACCCTCGTTGTTAACAAGATGGACCGTCTCATCCTGGAGCTCAAACTACCTCCTAATGATGCCTACTTCAAGCTGAAGCATGTGATTGAAGAGATTAACACAGTCATCGAAAATACCCTTCCCGGTCAAGGCGAAAAAAGACGTTTAAGCCCTGAGAAGGGCAATGTCGCCTTTGCCTCCAGCTCCATGAACTGGTGTTTTACTCTTCAGTCATTTGCTCGAATGTACGCTGATACATACCCGCAGCTTGACTCAAGTGCATTTGCGGCTCGACTTTGGGGTGATATCTTCTACAACCCGGGCAGCCGAAAGTTTACCAGGAAGGGTGTCGAAGAGAACTCGAGACGAGCTTTTGTGAAGTTTGTGTTAGAGCCTATTTACAAACTTTATTCGCACACAATTAGTGAAAGCCCTGAAGATCTTAAGGAAACCTTGGCTAGCGTTGGCGTTACCTTGAAGCCCTCGCAATTGAAAACGAATGCAGATGAATTGCTGAATTTTGTTTGCGGTCAGTTCTTTGGCCCTCCAAGTGGATTCGTGGACATGGTTATGCAGCATACCCCCTCGCCAGTGGACGGTGCTCAGAGGTTTTTGGAAAGATACTATACTGGCCCCCTGGACTCGAAAATTGCTACGTCTATGAATTCGTGTAACCAGGATGGCCCTCTGGTCGTTCATGTCACCAAACTCTTCAGCACCACCGATGCTACAGGCTTTACATCTTTCGGCAAAATATTGAGCGGTACCGCTCGGCCTGGCCAACAGGTTCGCGTTCTTGGAGAGGGTTACACTCCAGAAGATGAAGAGGACATGGTCGTAGCAACAATTTCGGACACTTGGATTGCAGAAACTTGCTACAATATCTCGACAGATGGGGTCCCTGCTGGAAACTGGGTTCTCCTTGGTGGCGTGGATAATTCCATTGTGAAGACAGCAACGCTCGTTCCTCTCAAGCTCGAGGACGATGAAGAAGCCCATATCTTCAGACCCATTCGGCATATGACTGAATCAGTGTTCAAGGTCGCTGTCGAGCCTGTCAACCCATCAGAACTGCCCAAGATGCTGGATGGCTTGCGCAAGATCAACAAGAGCTATCCTTTAATATCCACTAAAGTTGAAGAGTCTGGTGAACATGTCGTTCTGGGCACTGGAGAACTTTACATGGATTGTGTCTTGCATGACCTTCGACGGTTGTATTCTGAGATGGAGATTAAGGTATCTGACCCAGTCACCCGATTCTGCGAGACAGTGGTCGAAACCTCCGCCATGATGTGTTACTCGATCACACCAAACAAGAAAAACAAAATTACCATGATTGCAGAGCCACTGGATGACGGGATCGCTGAAGATATTGAAAGCGGGAGGGTCAGTATCAAGGACCCTATTCGCAAAGTTGCCCGCTATTTTGAGGAACATTATGACTGGGACAAGCTTGCCGCTCGCAGTATATGGGCATTCGGACCAGATGAAATGGGGCCCAATGTCTTGCAAGACGACACTTTACCTTCTCAGGTAGACAAGAAGCTTCTTGGAACTGTCCGAGACTCCATCACTCAGGGTTTCAGCTGGGGTGCTAGAGAAGGACCTCTATGCGAAGAACGTAAGTGACATCCAAATACCCGCGCACAAACTGAGGCTAATTTTTTTTCCAGCTATCCGTAACACCAAGTTCAAGCTCACCGATGTTTCACTTGCTGATCAAGCCATCTACCGTGGAGGGGGCCAGATCATTCCTACTGCTCGCCGAGCTGTGTACTCCTCATTCTTGATGGCATCGCCGCGTCTCATGGAACCACTTTATTCCTGCACGATGACTGGGCCTGCTGATGCAGTCGCATCAGTATACACTGTCCTTTCGCGTCGTCGAGGTCACGTCCTATCTGATGGACCCATTGCTGGAACGCCCCTCTACACTGTCCGTGGATTGATCCCGGTGATCGACTCCTTCGGGTTCGAGACAGACCTTCGCATTCACACCCAAGGCCAGGCTATGGTCAGTCTAGCGTTCGACAAGTGGAGCGTGGTCCCTGGCGACCCTCTGGACCGTGAAGTCAAACTGAAGCCGCTCGAGATGGCTGGCGCGATGGCCAGCGCAAGAGACTTCGTACTCAAGACGAGAAGACGCAAGGGTCTAGCCGAGGATGTGACAGTCAGCAAATTCTTAGAGCCAGAGCTATGGAAGGGTCTCAAGGAAAGCGGCGTTCTGGATTCATGATTTCTCTATATCTAGCGCACAAAACATCTAAGTTTGGGGTTGGGACGGTCTGGTGGCTTCGGAGTCTTTCTATTTACCCATTACTCGCTGTAAATCTAGTGCAGATCCAATCAACATGTCGAATTGGCATTTCATGGATATCTCTACGCTTGGTAATTATAATAACATCATCCTCACACCCGGGTGACTTTGTATACAAGGAATGCAATTGAACAAAAAGGAAAGACGTTGATATTCATGAAGATTTTACCGGCATGTCTCCATCATTTTGGCGATGACCTGCATCAGGGCTCCATTCTCTAAAGCGGCGGCAACTCTCTCCTTATCACCCAGCTGCTTATTGACCTCATCGCCCGTGCTATGAGTGCCTTCCTTGATGCGAATATCAACTCGGAAGCGCGCAGGTAAGGATTGCTCCAGTCGTACGCGCACTCCTAGGCCAATGACCGTGGCAAGACTGCAGTGGGTAATTGTTGGGGTAATCAGAACGGTCACAGTTTGGAGAGGAGAATCCGCAACATCAGGGAGCGTTGGCTTGATGGAGATATCGGGAAGAGAGACGACAGCCAATTCTCCAAGAGAGATTGGGTGTTCGGGATCGGAGATGTATTTGATTAGATCTGGAGGCAAGATTCTTGTTAGTTGAAAGTCATTCAAAGACCGACGGGACTGTGCATTTACCATAGATCTCTTGCTCATCGATCGGCTCTTCTAAAAGGTCATCGTCTTCGGAGTCTGATGAGAGGAAGTCCGCAGGGTTTGGGGTGGCGGCAAAGATGCCAGCCAAATGGTTGCCGGGCTTTTGTGTGGGGTGATCTCTAGTTGGAAGATCTGCGACGTTCAAGATCGTGGGGTTCGAATTTTGCATTTCCGCCATGACGCCGTTTGTTTCACCCCGCGGTGATGATGCTTATCGATACGAGTACAGCAGATTCGATGTCGAGCGACGTGCACGTGCCTTTCATTCGCCTCAGGCAGAGCTGGTGCCTGAGGACTCGAACTTTATCACATGCGGCCTCATGTCTTGTTTGCCTTGTTTGCCCATGGATGTAGATTGGTCTCCACTATGTGGACTTTCGCACGGAGTTACGGAGTATAGTCTTCAACTACTCTGTACGGAGTACGAGTATGTACACACTTGCACGTCAATTCTTTCAGACCAGACGACCAGCTTCCAGGTGATTAAATTTCCGGGATCGTATATCCGAAACTACTCCTTCGAGGAATTGTATCCTCCGAGCACTGAGCACTTGCTATAGTGTTCACGTCATAGAACTCTCCTTTCAGCCGGATCACTCCCTCCTGGACCCAGGCAGGCAAGGATCGACCAAGCATTCGGGAGTTTCCCTTCGATTCAGCCGAGCCGATCCCTCCGAGGGCTTCTTGAGCTGGAGAGGCCAAGCTCCACACGGGAACCATACCACCGGCAGCCATGGCGCTCCCATTTTCGTTGGTCTTCGAGAACCTTATGAGGTCCCACTCGCATCGTTTTACAGCAAAGAGCACACCCAGACGAAGTCCTGCGTTCATACCGTAGGAAGAGGGGAGCGGGGAGAAGATAAACCGCCGCGGTTTCATCTTAAACGTGATAGCCTCGGAACTTGGCCGCTTACATGTACCCTCTCCTTCCCTTTGCGAGGATCAGAGTCTAAGGCAGATATATTATTAGTGGGGGGTTGGAGTCTGCTGCTCGTTCAATATCCATGAGATAAAGTCGCCTCCAACCAGGTCAGTTCCATCGACCTGGTGATGCTTACCGAGCATTAATAATGCACCTGTACAGTAGCGCAGTACGGGATACATAGAACATGCACATTCCAGCAGGCAGTATCCCAGACCATTGAGGGCGGCAGCCTTTCTAGCGAACAAGCTCAGAACCAGGATAGACCTGTGAACAGCAATAGTCTATGAATAGTGGTCCACACAAAAATCTAGCACCCGAAGTACTCGTAGACCGTAACCCTGGAAGAGAAGCTGGATCGTCCATCTTGGCACCCCTCAGCTTTGCCTCCGCCCTTTGCGTTCTGACCCCCCTCATCCAGTGCGCCCCTGATGGCTCCACCTTGAATACTTCATAATGCTCTTTTCAACCGTGCGTGAGCTTATTCAACCCTGTCAAATCTCTGCCTTCGACTCCATATCTCCGTCGCTCGATCGCCTGATCGCATGATCGAATGCATGCTCTCGGTCTCGCCTCCATCTATCGCTGATCGCTGCGATTCTGCCCCATCACGTAATCCTTCGATACTGCCAACCCACCCAATCTTGTTCGCTCTTTGCTGGGGAAGCCTCCGCCGCACCTCCGCTGCATTCGCGCCCAATCGCATCGGCTTGGATCGCTTCCGGGCGGTGCATGCTCTGGCGCAAGCTGTACTGACAGACTCCGCCGCTATCCACGACTGCAACTACTTTCCGAGGTCCAACCTGAACGCGCCGCCTCCATAGTGCGACACCACCGGCACACTGCCCATTGGGCGTGAAGCCTACCCTCGGTCGTTTCGCCTTGCCGCTTGCGCTGCTATATCACACACCTCTTGTCTCTAGCGACCTTCACCCTATCGCCGTGACGAAGGGTCAGGATCATGCAAAGCTACTCGTTTGCGCCGCCCTCTGGGCCACCTCGCGAAGGCCAAAAAAGTACGTCCGCCTCGGCTTGCCAACTGGCAGCATCGAATATAGTTGCTCACTTTGTTTCTTTGTAGACTATGTTTTCGTGGATGAACACAACCGGCACAAGAGGCTAAAGGGTAAGAGAATGAATCACCAGTACAATGTCTCGCCAAATTACCGCGAAACTAACCAAGATAGTCATGCGAGCTTGCAATGGCTGCCGAAAACGAAAGATCAAGTGCGATGCCGCGACGACGAATACCTGGCCATGTTCTGCATGTACTCGCTTGAAATTAGTTTGTGTCCCGCCAACAATTGGACAAGAAGGAGACTTCGGTCCCGACTCGCAGGGAATGGAACCATCCGAGACGGCCGAATCCTCAAGTGGCCCCGAGGCCACTCATCATTCCTTCCCGGCGCCTCCAAATTATAGAGATGGCGACCACTCCTCAATGGCCCCGCTACCTCCTTACGATAACATGAACATGTATTCTCAATTCGTGCCCGCGCCGCCGAATCAACCAGCGATGTATAGCGATATGCGGACCCCACCAATGGTCATGCAACATCAACCTTACCAGCAACCACAGATGTATCATGGAACGCAGGCTCCGTCTATAGCCAGTACAGACCGGGGAATGTTTGTGGATAATGATGTGTCAACTGCCGAAAATCTCAGTGAGGTTTTGGGCGAATTAAAAATCGACGAAACTGGAATTGGTAAGGCGACTCTTGGCCATTCCGTGGGATGACAGAACGTGCTAATACATACAAGCGCCGTATATCAGGCGACAACGAACTGACCGTGTGGAACCTGATGCACCTGTGCAGGATGAAAATGAAGAAAGATTACCGCCTCTCAGCACTGGAGCAGGCGCCAAGATACGAATACCACCAGAGCTCATGCCAGATGAAGAAGATGTGATGGAATACTTCAGAATCTACTTCGACGAAATTCACCCTTATGCTCCAATTATACCCCGTGCCCACCTATACTACCAGTGGCAGAATGACCGCCGTTCTATATCTCCCCTCCTTCTGGAAGCTCTCTTCGCGTGTGCTGGGAGATTATCTGACGAACCTGCACAGGGTGCCCAGTGGCTCGCTCTGGCAAACCGTAAGTCGCTCTGCCAACTCTTCATGCCTGAAGGTTTGTTTATACTGACTTCGTCATCTTTCCTCGGAACTAGGACACGAAACGAGCTTTATGGACGTCCCCCGCTTGAGCACCATACAAGCTTTGCTTTTGCTCCTGAAGGCCAGAGAATCCCTGCCTAAGAAAGGATATTATTACCGGTCATGGCAAACAGTCAAAACTATTGTCTCCATGGCGAAGGACCTGGACATTCACGAGCATTACAGCAATCACGCGGAGGGCAGGCCTTGCGATTTGAGTCCTATCGAATGCCTTGTACACACCCGGGTGTGGCAAGCCTTATTGGTTGTGGAAGTGATGATCGGTGCTCCCCAAGGTAGGCTCTCTAGTTTTGGATGTTTAGCTCCGGCTTTCTTTTTCTCACATCGCTTTTTAGGTCGCTCGGATTATGGAGTGGATCCAGAGACCGTTGATATGCGGCCAACTCTGGACATCCGAGGTTTGGATGCCTATGAGACAGATCGCTCCAGACAATACGCCTATTTCGTTCGCAACGCACATCATATTCGTATCATCACCGATATATATCACAAAGTCAAAAAGCAGAAGGACTGGGGGGCCGATCCTCGCTTTGTACAAAAGAATCCCTTGTTTGGCGACTGGCTGCGCAGCCTGCCTTCAGACTTGCAGGTCAATTATCCGCCAGATGGCTCTCCTCCATGGATCCCCTCCCATTTTGTTGGGAACATGCATTCTCACTGCCATCTCGCCATTATCTTACTACACAGACCGCAGCTCCTCGCTTCCCAATCATTTGTCGCAGGCGGTGAATGGAAGATTCATTTCTCGCTCTGTTACACATCTGCAAAAAGCCTTTGTCGCCTAGAAGAGGCCATTTTGGAGAGATTCGGACTTCCAGGGCTTTTATATATGCTTCGTGGCATTAACTTCTCCATATACTGCATATTGACTTGCACCATGCTCCATTTGGTAGAGTTTCCATTCTTTGCGCTCATATTTCGCACTGTTGCACAGCTGTACTGACATAATTAGGTCGCTATCACCTCTCCGGATCCCGAGTTCAATTCCGATGCCCGTGAATTCTTTACCCGACACATGCGAATCTTAGAACGCTGCTCCGCTGCCTGGCCAATGCCTGAGATCCAAGCACAGATTGACTCATTGAGACTAGCTTTCTCTGCGGATACTAGCAGGTCTTTTGAGCTTAAGCCTAGCTTTCCATATGGCAGCCCTTCGGAGGGCTATCAACCAAGTCCGCCCATGGACGCTCATTATCTTCCGCACTTGAATCAGATGTCAAATCATGTCCAATCCAGAGTGGGTTTCAACGCACATCCGATTACTCCTCCGATTTCCGCTGGTGCTGAAGACTCGAAGTCGGACACATCCTCCCAGTTGCAATCTCTTGGAATGGTCCCTCACCAACCACCAACGAGCCATCCCCTCGACCAGCCTTTGACTGATGAACACAGTTGGGATCCTACGCGTATCATCAAGTACGTATATATAAGTCTTCATTTAGTTAACGTTCATCTCTAACTATTAACTTTTTTAAGTCAATGGGACATGGCATTCTCCGTCAATCCCTCTACCGTCAGCACCAACTCACCTCCGATGCCAATTAGCAATCCCGCGCAGCCGATGTCGAATATGGTCAACCCTCAGTATTCGGTGCAATACGATTCGAACAAAGTTGCCGTCTCGCAAACCCAATCTGTTTCTCCCCCTCAGTTCCAGACGCCGTCGGTCGTGTTCACTGCCCGGGACTGGCAACAGAGCGTGGCCAGTGTATATGATCCACAGGGTCTAAAGCGACGGTGGAATTATTCAGTTGATCTTGGCAACGAGAATGTGGTCAAACGTCAACGAGGATAGTTCCTGCCGGCACAGGAGACAGTTTCTAACTGGTTACTTGTCTCCACTCAATATTTCACACTTTTCCTCCCACGGCCTCCGGCTAACCATCTGCTTCCTATTTGTATTCTGGTTGTCGATGTGTCATACCCAGCCATCTCTCTCTACAGAACGCCTTGTGCCTATTCAAATCCACCACGCGGTCGGCACCCCTCCAAACTACCAACCTTCCAATTTTGGAGTCAAATCCCATGTGACTTCTTCACCACAACGACGCCAACATAATTGGCAATCACAATTGGACGTGACAACATCTTCGCTGTATACTACATATACCATGAATTGACGAGAACTTGTGTCGAGTAGACATGGCCTGGCAATACTTGGAGGCTACCAATTCTGCTTCTCTCGGGTTTTTAGAAGCGCACAATTGCCACAGACCATCTGAAGATTTTCTACGTAAGAGGCATTCTCCGTTGTCAATCCGCATTGTAGTGCAAATATGTGACCCGGTCACATTGTTGCTGCATCAGAGGCGGCCTCTCGTAGAATTGTTGATTATACCATAAATATAAATGGCTTGTATGATTAGAGGCAGTCGCAAAAAAAAAAACCAATATCCACCCAACAAAACATCCACTTCACGTAGTCAGAATCCAATGTCGGCAATCCAAAATGCATGTATCTCGTCCAGTCGTGATCAGTCGCTGTCTTCAATGTCCCATCCCGTCGCATCCAAGAGATCCCGTTTCTGAGTCTGACCAAGTCAAGAAATGTAGATAGAGCCCACGAGAGGAGCCATCATTGACAGTGGACCCATGCAGGAATTGCAACAACCCAGGTGCTTGTCCTGCGAGTTTATATTCGCAGTTTATAGTGTCAATTCGCGCCACGGCGAGAAAGTCCAATTCTTTCCTCCCGGGTGCGCACAATGCGGGCTTTGTCCCCGGGGAGTGGCTTCAACTCATCGCTGGGGTCAAAGTGGCCTGTGGCGCCCTTATTGCCCTGCTCGGCCTGTTTGGTTTCCTGCAGCCGTCGGAGCCTTGCTTCTTCGAAGGCCACGATATCTTCAGAAGTCACAGTGATGGCGGTAGGTTTCCGTCGTAGCATTATTGATAGAGAAGGTTTATCTGCGACTGAACGGTCTTGTGTGTTGTGGAAGCTGAGGAGAGGGATGATGCTGGAGGATGTTCTTGTTGGGGGATGTAAGTAAACACGGTCATGTGACCCAAAAGATAACTTCTGCAGTCTCCGAACTCCACGATTTGCTCCGTCCGCGTCTCAAAGCACCAGGCAACACACACCATGGTACCCATCCGACAATTGGTGCGCCATGGCGACCGGATCCAGCCTACTCTGGTTTCACTTAGTCGCCAATTCTCAACCTCGCAGCGAGCTGCTGCTGAAGGTGACACTAAACCATCCCGTACGTCTCCCCAAAGTGCTTCCCACCAGATGCCGGATTTGCACCCACTACCCATATAATATGACTTTGGTGACTCCATTGAGACTTATCTTTTTATCACAGGCCCAGCTGGACCGAGAGCCGCTCCTAATCGAACACCTCCCAACGCCAATTCTCAACGCCGACCTCGACCCGCCAAAGCCATTGATGCTAGAGCCTTTGCGGCATCTGGAAATAACGGCCAGCCGCCTCGAGTCATCCGAAGTCCCCGTCTGCAAAATTCTCGCGGAAAACAGATTACAGGCAAAAAGCCGGATCCCAAAAAGGGTGACCGAAAGGCGCGCCCGCGCCCAAGAGCCGCGAAAGACGATTCAGAAGACCTAAACGCAGGCGGGATTGACAAAATCGAACAAGAGCAGATAATCAAGGATCGGCCGACGCCAGTTCGCTATGAACCTCAGGAGATTGATTTCTCTACTTTGCAGCAAACATGGCCATCATTGCCGACAAGCGTGCACGGTCGATCCAGTGCTATCCTCGGAAAACTTTCTAGCTTGAGTTCACGCTATCCAAATGGCTATACATCTCCCCACGAGCTTGGTCGCCGACTTTTGCTAGGAAAGACTGTCCTTTTCTACAGCGAAGCCGAGAAAGCAGAGGCCCTGGAGGAGGCTTCGCGCCTGTCGCGGGCTCGTGCAGACGTGGTTTCTCAGCGCAAAGGTGACCTCGTGGAACCGAGGTTCGTTCTATTCAGACCTATTGGGAAGCGTGGCACTCGGAGATTCCTTGACACATATGCGCTGGGAAAATACCCTGGATTGGAGTCTGATGAAGACCAGCCCGCTGTCCTTGGGGAAATTTTGAAGAACCTCCGCAACAATGGAACATACGAAACCGCGGGAAAGCGACCAGAGTTCTTAGATAAGGTGCAGTCACTTCTTTCTTCTGGGCGCGCAAAGCCTACCTAGTTTTTGGTCTCAAGTTGGACATGTACAATATGTTGAATTACTGAATGTTTTCTTACTCATTATGTTTTTTGTAATAATCTCGGGTGACTGGCTCATTGACCGTAGCCCTTATGATTGTACAGTAAATAAAAATACATTTTTGCGGTAATTTACAGCCCTAGAAGATCGCAGTGGCCTATCATACTTGCTCGAGGGCCTTTTTAGCTGCATCAAACAAGTCCTTGACCTCTTTTTGGCCCTTCTCCGTTGCCTTTTCCATCTGTTCATGGGCTTTGCGCACATCGTCCGGTCGTGCAATCTTCTTTTTCTGCATGTCTTGCAATCGTTTGTGCATAGCCCCGCGAGAATCGCGAACCGCGCCGGCTGCCTTTTCGAAGGCTTGTTTAGCCACTTGTACGCTTTTGTCGCGGGACTCTTTGGTTGGAGGTGGGATAGGTATATTGAGCTGTAACGGATTGTGCGGATCAGGTTGTGGTGTGAGGGAAAGATTCGATGAAATGATCGCAGAGCTAACAGGTTTGGCATGCTATGGAAGAGAGATAATGTAAGTGAGATGCGCAAGTAGGACGAATACTCAAAGCTGGTTTGTCTCACCTCTTCTTCAGAAACGAGGACAGTCACCATCCGGCCACCTTTGGGCACGACTTGAGCCAAGTCGCGAAGTCGGATCGAGCCCTGCGCGTCCTTGCCCAGCTGGACCCTGAGGCTCTCTAGAGACTCGGTGTTGAATCTACCTCCAGCACGTAGCTTCGACAATTCATCTTTCAGGCGACCGGTGGCTGTTGCGATACCGAGGTCAATCTGAGAGAGATCGAATGGATCCTCTGATTTTGCGCTGGAATTCGACGGTGGTTCAGGTACCGGAGACGCCTTCGCCTTATCCTTCTTTTTGAGTAGCGCAGGCGTGGTAGAAAGGCCGCGGTGCGCTAAAGGCTTCTGGATAAATGAACGAGAGCAATTGAGCCTCGAACTAGCACAAGCGATGGGGCTCTCGGCAAGGATGCTATAGGATCGTTGGGCGATGATTCGGTGCATGGCGGAGCGGTGGTGTCGAGAGGATAAATTAATTGCGCCGCGGTAAAACAGCGGGCCACTTGATCGCCTACGAAGAAGGAAAGATTGCCCAAACGACAGCACCGCATGCACATTCTTTTGCCTTTTCTTTAATTAATCACTGCTACTGTTTACCACAAGAAGAATTACAGATGAAAAGCATCAAGATGAGAATAAAAGAAAAGAAAACATCCATTTTTTTTCCCAGGAAATTGGTTCGTCACACATTAGATTTGCAACGTGGATCTTCGTCTACAAGATAGAGCATACTTTTTCGAAGGAGGAATGTGAAGATGGAACAAAGGAAACGAAAAAGAAATGCGCCCAAGGTTGCCCGGCTTTAAACACAAAAAGCAGAAGCCAACAGGTGCCGCCCCAAGATCTATATGGCGCAACCTTCATCGGATGTATTCCAGGGAAGGGGAATGGCACGCGTTGGTCGTCCTATGTTCATATCTCCATTTAGCGGGTGGCCATGGCCTTGGTGATCAGGCGCTTCAGAGCCAACTCCTTCTTCTTGAGATCCTCGGGGGTGGAGTCCTCAACCTCAAGTTGGGCCATGGCATCGCTCAAGGCGGATTCGATCTTCTCCTTGTTGCCACGCTTCAACTTGGTGGACATGCCAGGGTCAGAGACGATCTCCTCAACACGGGAGATGTAAGACTCGAGCTGCTGGCGAGACTCGAACTTCTTGGTGAAAGCCTCGTCGCTGGACTTGAACTTGGCAGCATCTAATTCACGAATTAGTTATTGATCAGGGGTCAAAAGGGGGTGTGAAATAATTACCGTCGATCATCTGGTCGATCTCGCCGCTGGAAAGCTTGCCGACAGCGTTCGAGATGGTGATGTTGGCGGTGCGGCCGGAGGACTTCTCAGTAGCGGTGACCTTCAGGATACCGTTGACATCGACCTCGAAGACGGTCTCGAGAGCGGCCTCACCGGCACGCATGGGGGGAAGGGGAGCCAAGGTGAACTCTCCGAGAGAGGTGTTGTCGGCACAGTTGGTGCGCTCACCCTGGTAGACGGGGAACTGGACAGTGCTCTGGTTGTCAACAACGGTGGTGAAGGTACGCTTCTTGATGGTTGGCACGGTCTGGCCACGGGGAACAACGGGAGCAAAGATGTTACCCTCCATGGCAACACCGAGGGAGAGGGGAACGACATCCAGAAGCAGGAGGTCCTGGGTCTCAGCGGAGGTGGCCTTGCCGGAAAGGATACCGGCCTGGACAGCAGCACCGTAGGCAACAGCCTCATCGGGGTTGATGCTCTTCTCAAGCTTCTTGCCGTCGAAGAAGTCGCTCAGGAGCTTCTGGATACGGGGAATACGGGTGGAACCACCGACAAGAACGATCTCGTCAACCTTGCTCTTCTCCATGCCGGAGTCCTTCAGGACCTGCTGGACAGGCTCGAGGGTTCCGGAGAAGGACTTGGCGTTCAGGTCCTCGAAACGAGCACGGGTGATGGAGGAGTTGAAGTCCTCACCATCGAAGAGGGAGTCAATCTCAACGGTGGTCTGGGTAGCGTTGGAGAGAGTACGCTTGGCACGCTCGCAAGCAGTGCGCAGACGACGGAGGGCACGAGCATCACCGGAAAGATCCTTCTTGGTCTTGCGCTGGAACTCCTTCTTGAAGAAGTCGAGAAGGTTGGTGTCGAAGTCCTGACCACCAAGGTGAGTGTCACCAGCAGTAGCCTTGACAGTGAAGACACCACCCTGGATGTTCAAGAGGGAAACATCGAAAGTACCACCACCCAGATCGTAGATCAGAACGTTACGCTCCTTGTCGGACTTTCCGGATCCCAGACCGTAGGCAATAGCGGCAGCGGTGGGCTCGTTGATGATACGGAGGACGTTCAGGCCAGAGATGGCACCGGCATCCTTGGTGGCCTGACGCTGGTTGTCGTTGAAGTAAGCAGGGACAGTGATGACGGCCTTCTCGACCTTCTTGCCAAGCTTGGTCTCGGCGACCTCTTTCATCTATTTTTGATATCAGTAATGTTGACGGGAATCATATCATTGCCACTGGGAATTTACCTTCATCAGAACCATGGAGGAAATCTCCTGGGGAGTGAAGGTCTTGGTCTCGCCAAGGTACTCAACCTCGACAGCAGGGCTGGTACCCTGGTCAACGACCTTGAAAGGCCAAGACTCAACATCCTTCTTGACGATGGGGTCATCAAAACGGCGACCAATCAAACGCCTATTGTGATTGTTAGAAACAGGCTGGAGTATTGAGGTATTTGCGCAAACTCACTTGATATCGAAGATGGTGTTCTTGGGGTTCATAGCAGCCTGGTTCTTGGCGGCCTCACCGATCAAACGCTCCTTGTCGGTGAAGGAGACAAAGGAGGGGGTGGTGTAGCTACCCTGGTCGTTGGCAACTATTTCGGTCCATCAGTATATATATTATAACAAAGGCGGACCCAAGAGCAAAGGAATTGAATGCGGAGGGGGGTTCAGGTGGAAAACGTACTGATTTCGACATTGGTGCCCTCGTAGTTGGCAACACAAGAGTAGGTGGTGCCTATCGCGAGTTAGTGGGACTGTGAAAAAAAAAACCACGAGGAATTGAACAGCAATCATACCAAGATCGATACCGATCGCCCCGTCGTATGTCGGAAGGTCCGCCATTATGAAGTTGGGTGGTTAAAAATTGAGAGAGTGGGAGTGGGTGGAAAGGAGGGGTTTCTCGGGGCGAAATTTTTTTTTATAAATGCAAATATGCCACACTGAAGGCAGAAAATTCTTCGGGAGCGGTGGGTCACGTGAGCGTGCGGTCTCCGAGAGGGCTGTGGAAGCCAATTGCTAGTATCTGTGGGGGAGGATCCACTGCTACAAGAAAAAAAAATATTACTCTCATACAGAAAGCATGGGAACTTGTTTCATTTAGGTAGCTCATAGGCAAGGAATCAAAAGTTCAACTCATTCCTGTCACCGCAGCAAATTGAAGAAAATGGTCACCCGCTCGTAGTCTATCTCCGAGCCCGGCGGGCCCGACTTGGGGATACCTCGAGCTGGCCCAGCGATGGCCTCTAGATCGACTTTGGTGGTTCCTGGGTGAAGTTGGATGTCGTACGCCAGCGAAGACATGTCCCCCACCGGGTGGAGTCGTTGCATGCCTGCAGCCGCAACAAGCTTGACTTGCCGTTGTGCAGTTCCAGCGGCTAAAATAGGTCGCACGGTAATCAAATGGTGAGAAGGGGGCAGCGGAATAGTAACTGCCTGTTGAGATAATGTAGCAGAAGGGGGTATGTCCAGGCAAAAGCTATCGGCTAGCGAAAGCGACTGGTGTGTGATAATTTGAACGTTGCGAATAAGTGCGGCATTAGAGTCTGTTTATGGTCTTTGTAAGCACGTGCGGCGCTTTTGAGTAGTGTTCTTCTTACCTTGCCCTGGTTTCCTCCACAATGAATCCATCGGCGATGCGGCTGATGAGAAATGTGAAGACGCTTAGATAATGGTCGATGTGTCAATATGTTGCCAAAACTGCCCACTATATGAGATGATGCTGGCACTTACCATCAAATGATGTAGACGCAATCGTGGGATCAGAGCCTGCGTGGGGCCCATGCGAATAACGCATGTCTGCAGACTGCGAGGGTGCCACGGGAGTCTCGCCTTTGAGGCCGCCGCCTACTCCATGAGAAAACTCCGACGCTGAAGGTGTGGTTGCTACACTTGACCGAGGACTCAATTGGTGCCTTCGAAGAGATCGAGTTCGTGGTGATGCATGGTGAGCATCAGACTCACGCGCGGCTGATCCTGTTAGAACCAGATCCTGTTGCCTTTTCAGGGATTCGTTATCGACGGTCACTCCAGTTGGCGAGGTCTCCTCTGAAGCATCTTTATCCTGCTCCGCCGCCTTCAAGTTAGAGCTTTCACCCAGATAAGACTTGGAAGAAATAGATACCTTGGCAGTATCCGATACAAGCTTTTTCGCTTCGGCTACGCGTTGTTTGAAATAGTCCTAGGGCCATTATAAGCACGAAATCAAGTCACCAAGATACCAAAAGAGACTTGCCTCCAAGACACCTGCAAGTTCAGATATCTCACTGCCATCTTCGTTATATTCGCGGGCGTTTCGCCAAATGTAGCTAACCTCCTCTTCAAACTCTTGCCAGGTCGAGAAGGCTGTCATTTTCGTGCCTTTCTTTCGGGTGTCGGTGCCGCGGACTTTCTTTTGGATGCTTCGCAACGAAACCGGATGTTGAATGATCTCATAGTAATCGCGATAGGCATTTCGATCGGGTTTCCCCATGAACGGATAAGCTACATCTTCGCCCCTGCGATCACTGGTAAGCTCGTGGCAACCACTTATTCACAATAAAAAGCTCACTCTGAGTCTTTAAGACGGGCTAATTCAGTCAGGATCTTGTCCTGTGCTGATTGAAGACTATCACCCTGGAAGCCCGCTTCGGATTCGTCTCCTTCGCCTGGCTCCATTGGGCTCTCATCTGCGTCATCGTCATCTTCGCCTGGTTCCGAGTCTGCGTGTATTGATTCTTCTGGCTCCACGGGTGTTTCTTCCTGATATATTTGTATGGTGGTTAGTCCTCGTATTTGCGACAACATGCGCTCAACGTCAAAACACCTGTCGCGCGCCACATGAGATGGACAGTTACTATGCGCATCATAGTCATACACGTTGCGCGAATCTCCGCATGTGGCCCTGGCGATCTTCTCAATGCTTTCAAATCGAGGCACGATCGAGGCTTTGGGTAACCGGTAACGCGTTAACTTACAGACACCTTGCGGCGCTTCTGGCTGCGGAGCTTGATCTCGGGAGAAGCCGCCGCCGCGACTCGCCTTTTCGTACTCATGTGGACTGATTGAACTGATTTGGGATCAAATGACTCGAAGGATGGGGAACTATAGCGAATTGCACGGTAATCTGAGGAGGTTCATTCTGAAGCCCATAGCTCGACGGGCGCAGACGCGCTGCGATCGTCCGAGTGGGTCCCTCGTGCCGTCTTAGGTAAGTGGTATTTGAGGCGCGTCTCGGCCTTACAAGTCTCCTTCACAAGCACCATTGGAAGTCTTGAAAGTCTGGGAAGAAGACTACGTAGGCACGAAGGATCTGCCTGGTTTGAGTGGGGGCTCCAGTCAATTCGTATCATCGAGTATTATACAAAGACCAACCCCCACAAAAGGAATTAAAGATGTGGGTATTGTATTTACGGGTCTCTGGTCTCACATTGATCATCCGCATGCCTCAGGCAGCCAATCCAGCTTCTTTCCCCTCCATCACTTTATCTCTTCCGCGCCCCGAAAACAAAACAATTCTAACACATCTGCCTCGCGTCCGGACCTACTCCGTCATTGACCGTTCTTCACAATCTACCGAAGTTTTAGGCAGCTCCCTTGTGCGTGTCTTCCCCGGGGTCCATCCCCTCTCCGCCACAAATTCCGCATACCTCACATACCTGAACTTCGGATTGACCCCACGTGCCGAACAGCGAGATTCCCAAATTCTTGCCTCATCCCCGCCTTTGACGCGCCCGTTGCGAGTGTACTTGCTACCAATGGATATCGACCCGACCAGAAGAAATAAGAAACCACGGCTTTTGCTCGAATCGGAGCGCGAGCGCCTCGATGAGTTCGTCGACTCCATTCACTATTCCGCAAGGTTTGAACCCCCGATCGACTCCCCTGACTGCATTTGCACCGCTAAAAGCAACCATAAAGGTACTCGGATGACGAATTTGAATATCGACATGTGCAACTTCCAAAGAACATGCTGAAGAAGATTCCTTCCGATTATTTCGACAGCTCGAAGGGCACATTGAAATTGCTGTGGGAGGAGGAATGGCGAGCCTTAGGTATTACACAAGTGTGTCTGTCCTTCCCCGCCTATTGTTGCCACGGTCAGCTAAATCTTATTTATAGAGCTTGGGCTGGGAACATTACGAGGTGCATGAACCAGAGCCTCACATCCTTCTGTTCAAGTAAGGCAGCCCCCGATCTTCTAAACTTTTCTCCCGTACTAATGCAAGACTAGGCGCCCATTAAACTACCAACCCCCGATGGCGCAATAGATCCAAATTATTTTGACGGCGTATCAACTGGAAATCCCCTATCATCTACGCCCGAGGCATGCATATGGTTGTTCTTCTGCTTTCTCCTGCTTTTCCGTTCTATCCCCCATAATATGGACATGCATCATTAAAGTGTCTTCACTAAGGCTTGCAGCTTATGGAATGAGATATGATTCAAAATTCCTTCTTTCTTTGGCTTTAAGACTACCTAGGCTGTAGTCAAGTTACTTACAAGATTTAGCACCCAGCTATTCTTTATCCTAGTTCAAACGACGTTTTGATCCAACCACTCTTTCCACTGCTCAACGGTGAAGCCACTACTAATGCTGCGCTCCTCCACTCCCTGTGTCTTGAGTTAGCGCCTGGGCGGTGATTCGATTTTCCCTTGAATACATAATACTCACGTTGAAGAAGACAGTTGGAGATACGTGAACTCCGATCACTCGATCAGTCTAACTCGAAATTAGTAAATTGATTTGAAACAGCTTCTATCGGATTTCTCACCTTGATCACCCATTTCAGGTCATTAGTGACCTGATTTCCAATATTCAAGCTGCCGTCCTTGGATGACTCGGGAATCTTCAACAAATCAAATGTCTTTTGCTCGTCAACTCCCACGGACCCGGCAATCTTGGCTAATCGCTCGTAAGTCTTATTGCGAGTCTCATTCACGACGCTCACGTCGAAAAACTCGGTCTGGTGCTGGAATAAAGCAGCGCTAAATTCCCAGAATTTCTCTGGTGCCAGACGTAGAACCGCTACGGCAGCTTCGTGCGTCAGGGTAGAAGATGGATGCCACGGCTGGATATGAGGTCGGAAGATCACTTGCAACCTGGGGGCATAGTCCGTCGCGAGGGCTGCATTGAGGGAGTAGAAAGTATTGAACATTTTGGCCGAAAACTGAAATATGTGTTAACATGTAATCCATCGCTGAAGTCGATTCTGACTTACAGGGCAGACATAATCGAGGTCTAATTGATGCAATCAGTAAAGCTTCTTCATTTCCCCGGATGAAACGGCGTAACAAACATACATAGTTCAAGCGTATGCTGGCTGCTCTGAGCAGGCTGGGCAGAGAGCTTGAGCCCTGCGAACTTTGGAGGAACAGACATGGCTTGGAAACACTTCGGTATGATGAGGGGTGTTGAAGCGGAGAATGGAAGAAACGCCATAGAAAAGGAAACGCAGCGGACCATCGCGTCACCTGCCCCACATTCTGGCAGTTCTGACGAGGATCTGATACAATCATGCACTATTGCGTGCCCAGTGCAGATCTCTACTTCTCTCTGCGATACTTTAGCTTGAGATGATCGACGATTAGCAGGATAGGCTGATGAATATTCCTGTCGTTCTTATTTATTCTATACAAATGCGTGGTATCCTCAGATATGGCTAAAGCTAGCTTTTGGCAGAAGGCCAAGCTTCATCTTATGCTCCAGATTCAATATATTCCTACCGAAGCGCCTTTTGCTTTCTGAAATTCACATCGCGCAATTTCATCTCAATTGTGCGCCACCCTGGCTTGGCAGGATCATATTCTCCGCGAACTTCAAACCGACCAAATCCGTTGGGTCCTTTGAGACCAACAGGGCCAGCAATGTAGAATGTTCCTCGCAAAGGAGTTCGGGGCCTTGAGGCGTGATATTCTTTAAGCCGTGCTTGAAACGCGACCGAGGCAAGTTGCAAATCAGAGCCAGGTCCTAGATCTGGTAATGGGAGTCGTTGTAACAAAGAGATGACAGAGGATGGGTGCAAAGAAACATCCTTGCTATCTTGCAGTTCTTCAGACGACTCATCTGTCATCGAAGGGTGTAGTTTTGGATTCTTCTGGGAACTAAACGGGTTGAGCTTCTCGTTCTTCGACGCAGCCTGTTGTTCGAGTAGAAGCTCGAAGGGACTAGGTGAATCGCCGCGAAGGCGGGCTAATTGTTTTCTCAGCAACATCAAAGATGCATCCTTCAGCGCCAGTGCCACATGTAATGGCTTCGTGTAGGTTTGGATTCTATCCCCAATATCGGGTTCGATTGATCGAGTTACCCAAGCAATACCATCATCAGAAATCTCGATCCTGTAACCTGGTATTAGCACTGCTTACGGAGATTTGAACTCAAATCCTAAGGCACATACCCTGACCGTACATGTTCGGGGGGTGCACGGTGTGGAAACTGATGAACAAGCCAAAATCCGGTCAAAGAAATGGGACCGCCGAGAATTTGGGAAAGTTGCCCTGAAGCACTTTTCAAGACAAGCTCTGCAAGTTCAT
>JAOYNU010000001.1:1569686-1688017 GCA_026745395.1 Tympanopsis confertula | reverse complement strand
AGGTGGATGAGGCTGGAGTTCCCCAACCGACAGTGAGCCCTCTACTCCTTCTCTATTCTAGCCTCGTTGCTTGTGATGTTGCAGTGTTCAAGAAAGTACTGGAAAATGACGTGATTACAGCTAGTCGGTTGTTGTTGTGATCTGGCACCACGGTTTAGAAGTCCTGCTTAAAAGTTCTGCAAGCAGGTGTGTTACCTGAGGCTGGTTGCTGACTCAGCAAAACAGGTGTATCTCGATGTCGCTGAAAGCTAGACCTTGGGTGCTAGATTGGGATGGCTGAGAGAGAGTTGGAGCATCACAAGGCATATATTGACATGGCGTTGCATAATATAGCTTGATGTAACAGCCAAAAATCTCCAAATAATCTCAAGAGGGTGTGGAGAGTTGGTGTAATCACACAGTGATGCAACCAGAACTGTCTACCAAGGTACCAACTGAGGAGGAGGACGATGTCTTGACCATATCCCGAGGCCGCACAGCCGCGAACAGGCCGTGTTGGGGTCTCTTTTTCTACGTGTTTGTTGCACGCAGCGGGCGAGCGGAGGGGAGCTTTCACAAGCCAGCCAGCCACTTTGGTGGGCGGGCCATCAACAAATGATGAACGGTTGGTAGTGTGAGATCTTGCAGAGAAGGCCATTGTCTTGTCTATTAGTTTCATGATGCGGGAGGCTGGGGTTTCCAGCAAATGGTGGTAAAGGCCAGGCGCCCTTCCTTGTCAAGTATCGTCACCATGGGTTCATGGTCGGCAACCTGGCATCGCGGCCACTTCCTCGCCCGGCAGACGGCGAGCAGGGATGTCTTGTCCTTGGGCCATTGGGCCATTAGGCCATTGGAGATGCACTCGATTCATAGATACTCCTCAGCCGCAACTGTTGGCATGATTGGTGAAACCGCTCTGCAAGCTCCTGTCTGACGGCGTCTGACGGCGTTCACCGTGGCCACTCCGTTTCCTCACTCCACCTGATCACGAGGGGTCTGATTTCTGCCTGCTTTTTTCTTTATTTTTCTTCTTTCTCGTTCTTTTACTTGCTATACAGTAGCGTGGTGGAGACTTGTTGGTGTGGGTTAAGTAAGTGGTGATATAGTTTCGAGTCCGACTTGGGAATGACGACTTGTTGTATACAACATACAATACTACTGCACCCGTTGGAGCTCTAACAACAAGCTATAGCAGAGCAGAGCAGAGCAGAGCAGAGCAGAGCAGAGCAGAGCAGAGCAGAGCAGAGCAGAGCAGAGCAGAGCAGAGCAGATATCTAGAGCAGCAGAGCAGATAGAGATAGAGCAGAGCATACATACCATAGCAGAGCCAAGGTTGGCAAAAGCACTCAATCGAGGCCAAAGATCCGCCTTTGGCTGCCTGATGCATGCATATATCTATCAAGCTGACGATTGTGGTTGTAGGTTTGTCGATGCCCCTCCCCCGCCACAATTGTTTGCCCCCTCCCTAAGAGTTCTTGGCTGCTTTACTTGCTCGCTTGCTTGCTCGATGCTTGATGCTTGCTGCTGCTGCCCCCTGCCCCATGATCTGCCATGGTCTGCCGTGGTCTGGGCTTTTCACACACGCACCCCACCAAGACAAACTTCTTGGACCACTTCCATCCTTGCCAATAAATATCCTTTCCCCACCGTACATACCCGATGGAGGAGCTCTGGTCTCGTGCCTGGGTTGTCTTGTCTTGCTCTCTCTCTCTCTCTCTCTCTATTTTTTTACTTTACTCGACTACCGTCGCCATCATCGTCATCGTCTCTTTTCACCCCCCCTTCTCTGTACACTCCATAACCACCATCACTGCAACTGGTCCGTTGCATCATCGCCCCATCGACTGCCGACCCTCCTTGGCTTGATAGCCAGATATCGAAAATATATTTTTACACATCTGACCCGAACGAACATTTGACCGCACCGTGGGGCCAACTCAAGCTCGACCAGCTCAATCTTCCTCACATAACTGCTCAAGGATATCCCATATATTATTAATTACCCTGCTAGAAGAAGAGAGAAACAGAGAAAGAGAGAAAGAGAAAAAGAGAGAGAGATAGACAGAGAGAGGGAGAAGGAGAAAAGAGAGAAAAGAGAGAAAGCACCTGCACGACACGGCGGCATCCTGCGGCATTACACAAATAAACCTTCGTCATAACCGGATTCGACCTTCTCCCGCCACGGCCCAAGCTATCTCGTCGGTCCAGGAGGCCGCATCTGCGCGAGCTTCACGGCCCTCAAGTCGGTTGCCCATCCCGCTCTCGCCCCCTTTCACGACCCGGCCCACCCGCTTGACCGCAAATTTGCACTCATCTCACTCCAACATCCAGAATCTCGCCCCCTTTCGCCCCGACTGCCTGTGACTGTTGGGCCTTTCTCCTTTCGACAATGGGCTGCGAGTGATACATATTGCCGAATGGTCCTTGCTGATAATATCATCACTGTCCTCTGATAAGACGGCCCGACCGAGGGACCCGCGACTCTGAGTCCCGTCCGATCTATACACGTTTTCTCTTTTTTTCTCTTTTTTTCTCACTTTTTTTATATATAAAAAAGAGCAGAGCAGGCCTCGAGGTTGTTTGCCCGCCCTGCAGTCTTTCCCCACGAGCTGCTGGATTGCAACTCTCTCTCATCCTGTCTTTATTATCTTGTCGTCTTCCCCTCTCCACCCTTGTAGGGCCGGCCATAAAAAGCGATTTAACATTTATTAGACATCATTATCGGACAACCTTATAATTCACACTGTTCGTCCGCTTCTCTACCTTTGTTATCTATACTTTCTACCTTGCCTTTCGTCTTCGTCTTCGTCTTTCGTCATTGTCGCCACAGCCTCAACAACCTACGACAAGCCGGCAGGCGCGACTGACGACTGACTTCCTTTCATCAGCCATCAGCCCCACCTCCATCTTCCATCAAATCTGCATCACATCACACATCATCAGACTTAATCTCAGCAGCGCATACATACTACATACTTGGCATCCCATACATACATACAAATCTATACGATACAAATCTTGACTTCGCGCCCACGCTCCAACTCGTTCGACCCGACAATTCTTGACCACGGCCTCGACCCTTTTGGTTCCTTGCCATAACCGCAACCGCAGCCGAAGCCTTGGCCCGATTACCTCGGCTACCTGTCCTGTCGCCTTCTCCTTTCCCAATTTTTTTTTATTAAAAAATCTCCTTTTTTTAATCTTCTTTCCCCCCTTTTGATTTTTCTGCTGCGGATTTTAGAACAAGATTGATACCCGTTTATGAACCATTAGACAACTACGATCTCCCGGTGAGTCCCAGGTTTACTCGCTCCACTTTCCCTCCTCAGCCTTTTCCACCGCAACGCGCCAATCACCATTGGCCAGTTTCTGGTCTTGCGACGCGATCCTTTGCTCTCTCTCTTCCATCTCTTTCTCTTGGCTTGCCCTCTCTCCCTCTCTCGTCCTCTCTCGTCCTCTCTCGCCCTCTCTCGCCCTCTCTCGTCCTCTCTCGCCCTCTCTCGCGCCCTCTCTCTCGCCCTCTCTCTCGCCCTCTCTCTCGCCCTCTCTCTCGCCCTCTCTCTCGCCCTCTCTCTCGCACTCTCTCTCGCCCTCTCTCTCGCACTCTCTCTCGCCCTCTCTCCTCTCTCGCTCTCTCTCCTCTCTCGCCCTCCCCCCCCTCTCCCTCTTCCTCCTCCCCCACTCTCTCCCTCTCTCCTCTCTCTCTCTCTCTGCATACTATAGTGCGACAGCAGTGTTGGGTCCCGGATTTTTTGGGCTCTCGCCTGCCACCGCGCCATTGCACCTGCGCCTTCTGGCGTTTAACGTTTCAATTTCACAGCTACTGTCGCAATCGTGGTTTCGCGCGTGACTGACCGGTTCATTGCTCTCAGATACCACTTTTCTTTTCCCTCATCCTCTTTTCTTTCCATAGTCTTTGATCAACCTCATTCGTTACTCTTCCACGCCAACTTGGCGCAAAAGACAAGACCCCCTCGTCCCTCCTCGAACTCGGTCCACCCGCCGCTTCAACCTTGTCGACATATGCTTCAGCCCTCGGCAGCGAATGTGTGCGACGACAATCGCTCATTGGTCTCTCTGACACACCACGTGCGACCCCGCTTCGACTGACCCATTCCACAACCGTAGTTGGGCGCCCACTCAGAACCTTGAGGCATCATGAGTTCGGGGCCCAGCAAAACCGGCGCCGCTGCAAAGGGTGGTGCGGCCGCTTCTGCTGCAAATGTACCGCACTCCTCCCAGTCCATCCTTCTTGATAAAATCAACGCAAGAACGTCGACACCCGATTCCGACGCCTTGGCCAGCTCCGACGACGAACCCGAACTTCACAGATTGGATAACCTGCCTCCCATCCCCATCCAGAAGCCGGTGAGACGTCCGTCCTGGCTGAGCGAGACTGCTCCCGTCATGACGAATCCTCGCCAAGGCTCCTCCTCCTTTGTCGGCAATTCCATGTCGCCCACCGCCTCTCATCCCGCGACCCCTTCTGCCGAGCCCGGCACCGGTCCGTGGTCGGCTGCCGGTGGCGTCATGAGCCGCCAGCCCGGGCCTTCTACATTTCAATGGCCCCAGGCCTCTGGCATCTGGAACAGCGAAAGGAAGGAACCGCCATCCAGGCTCACCGAGGTTCTGCCGTCGCCTACCTCCACCTTGCCTCCCGGCGGCGCCGGCTACGGGGGGCCGTCGTTCTTTGGCAATGATGGTGCAACCACCCAGACTACGTCCCCGGGACCTCGCGACTCGGGTCCCATTCCGTTTTCCATCCCTCTCCACCCAACTCCCAAGACGTACCGGTCACAGTCGTACTCTGTCGGACAGGTCGACCCTGACGTGGCCCCGCCAACACTGAGCTCGTCACAAGTACTCGCCCGCCACCGCGGACATCCAGGCCTGCACCACCGCCCTTCGCGGCCCAGCATGCTCAGCGAGATGAGCGAAGGAGGTCTCGACAAGGTCAAGGAGGTCGAGGACGACGGCGAGGAGAGCCCTCCGGGCTCCCTGCATAACTCCCAGAACATGTCTACAGAGTCCAGGATTGAGATGCTCACAAGGGAGAATGCCATGCTGCGCCAACAGCAGCTTCAGCAGCAGCAGCAGCAGCAGCAGCAACAGCAGCAACAGCAACAGCTGCACCACGGTCGTATCCGACAGAGGCAGGCCCCATTTGTCGGGAACAGCTATGGCATGCGCGGTCCTGTTCCTGAGGAGTCCGACTTTGCCATCGACGAGCTCGATGAAACCAACGAGGCCGCTGCGGCATACGCCAGGCAAGGTGTCCAGAGGCGTATGAGCGAGTTTGGAGCCTCCGTATTTCGTGGGTACACTCTTGAGAATCGTAAGCTGGAGAACATCAAGAAGGGAGCTTGGATGACGTCGCCTGTCTTTGCCGGCCTGGATGACATCTCGCAGAGCAGAAGACACTCGTTTGCCGACATTCCGGTTCGCCAACCTTCCTTGAGCTCGCTGGTCGAGTCCGGCCTCGATTCTGGCATCGACCCGCACCAACAAGACATGCCTGGAAGCTACACCGACGCACCGTTGAATGTGGGAAGTCCTGGTACGTTGCCCATCCATGCATATTTCCCCGTAAGCTCCAAGTACGTACTGATCCGATCCGACATGCAGTGGCGGCATACTTCACTCCCGGAGGGAACATTTCTGGTCAAAACGCCCAGCTCGGCTCGTACCCCTCCCAGTTTGGCCTGCACAACTTGTTCGGCGCTCGTCCTCCCTCTCCCCATCGCAACGTCTACAACGCCGCGCCGCGTCACAACCAGCTGCTGCACGTCGTCCTCTTCAAGTGCGCCAGGGCCGACGTTTTTTATATCCAGGAGGGAACCGGCCTCACCGTCAAGAAGGGCGATCTTGTCATCGTCGAGGCTGATCGGGGGACAGACCTCGGAACCGTTGCCGAAGACAATGTCGACTGGCAGACGGCAAAGGAACTCAAGGAACACTACGCCGAGGAGCACTACAAGTGGCTGATGATGTACTCCCAGAACGCGACGTCCTCGCAAGACGGCGCGGGGACCGGCCTTGTGACTCCAAGCGGGCTTCAACCAAGTGCCATCGGTGGCATGGGCCCGGCTCAGAACCAGCATCATGTCCAGGAGCCAAATGCTGGCGAGCTCAAGCCCAAGCTCATCAAGCGATTGGCACAGCCTCACGAGATCCACACTCTTCGTGAGAAGGAGGGCAACGAGGCAAAAGCGAAGCGCACATGCATGCAGAAAGTCAAGGAGCACAACCTCAACATGGAAATCCTTGATGCCGAGTATCAAATGTAAGTCTCTTGCACGCACGCACGCGCACACACCCGTCTTCCTTTGCTTACAATCTGCCAGGGACTGGAAGAAACTCACATTCTACTACTTTGCCGATTCGTACATCAACTTCAACTCCCTGGTGACGGACCTCTTCAAGATATATAAAACCAGGATCTGGATGTCGGCCATCAACCCTGCCTCGTTCGCGAGCCCGACTCTGGGAATCCAAGCCCCCAGCGGTGTTGGCATTGGTGCTGTGGGAGTGCGGGCTCCTGTGAGCGAGCGTCGGCAAAGCCAGGCGCAGTCGACCCCACAGCCGCAACAAGAGCCAAGCTATGCCCACACGGCGACGTCAGGGCGGGCCTTTCAGCCTGTCTTCACGCAGCCCTTTGGGATGGAGCGACCGCAGGCGCCCAGCACGACCTCCTTTTCACCAGGAGCATATCCGTATGCGCAGTTCCCGTCTTTGAACAATGCGGCCCGGCCCCCCAACATACCTTACTATCCGGCGATGCAAAACATGGAGGCTGTCCCCGCGAATTACGAGTACGCTACCGCCCCCGCCGCACGCCGGTATCCCACGTCGCCCCAGGGCACTATCAGGACGGGTGCGCACCCTTCGGCCGTCTCTCCCATGTCGTCCCAGGCTGAGTGGGCTGCCGCATTGCAGGGCCTGTCGCTCAACTCGCGTTGAGTCTGGATCTTTTTATTATTATTTTTTTACTTTTATCTTTATCTTTATTTTTTATTTCCTATTCATTTCTATTTTCTTTCTTCTTTTCTTTTTACGCACATTACTTGTTGACTCTCCTTCACATATCTACTTGACACACACACGAGGCCCGACGTCTGACTTTGGCTCCTGTTCTGGGTTTTTTTTATTCTTTTGCACTTATCTCTTCTTCGGGTTTCAACATACACATGGATTGGGTTGCTTGCATGGGTTTCGGAAGATAAGAATTAGACTCGCGGCCCATTCACGGTTGATCCGAAACTGGCGAGTAGGAGGCAGCACATGCCTTCGCTTGCGTTGCGTTGAAACATGGGTTACACCAGGAACTCGGCCTGGCCTCTGCATGTATGTGCGTCTATCCGAGAGACGCGGAATACATCCTCGTCTCCCCGATTGCGCACCTCTCAGGAGTTGGAATTGCGTTTGAAAGACAGCCGGGGTCTCTAATCTTCTTTTATCTTCTCAGCTCTTGAATGGCTCTCACGAAATCATGACGTGGGCGGGTCTTTGATGGAAAGCTGATTAATCGTTGCAGCTCAAGACGTGGGTTGGGAACGAGGAGGTATTCGAAGCCAGTTGTGACGGACTGAGTGGATTGGCTTCAGCATACCGACACCTTTGTTGCTACATTTATTCTGAACGACCGAGACGCCTTTATAGACAGACAGACACAAATTGGGATGGAATATTCAAGATGGACGTGGGCAAACATCCGTGGAAGCGTATGGCTGATTTATCAAGAACGGTACCTATATAATCAGCGCTTTGGCGGTTAATGGAGGATTGCCTTTCTTGACCGCACGTACGCAGCTCTGTCAGGTTGGTAGATGCGTTATACACGCGCGTTTTGGCTTGTATTGATTAAACATTAAAAACGTATATATATCTTATCTCTATTTATTCTTGATAAATAGTTTAGCCGGATATAGCCGACTGAGGCCCAACAGATAGATACATCTGACCCGGAAAGAGCGACTGTGATGCACAGGTGATCATCCCGGGAAGGAACGGCCCAACCGGCCCACATCCTCTGATCTGTCTGGTCTCCATGTCAAACTTCGAGGTGCCATGTCATATCGTCACAGACCACCCACCCCTCAAGGAAACTGATATCCATATCATACGCATACGATCTTGACAGCTTGAATCTGGGGTTTGCGCTATCGTCATTATCACCATGCCTGCGAAAAAGGCACAGCCGGTGCCGGGCGCGAGTGGTGGGGCTCGAGGTCGCGCAAGAGGTCCCACGGGCAGAAAGATGAGCGGGAGCATAGCAAAACCGGCCAAGCAAGTCCACATCATCCATCTTGGAGAGCCCAGTCAAGGCCGTCTACTGATAACGCTATGGAGGAGCGGGTATCTAGGCAAAACGCTGACATGGACGAATCGCTCGTCTCGCGACTGTTAGCCGAGGTCAAGTTGCGCATGAGCGATTCCGCAACAGAATTTGGCAGGCACAAAGATGAGTTGTATGTGTTGGTCGCCATCGCCTTGGACGCTCTGGAGCAACGCCTGACATATTGACGTTTTTATTTTTATTTTTATTTTTAGCACACACATGAAGACAGACGTCCGGAGCAGGCAGTGGTGGCGACTGGACAAGCGCGACGAGGACGCTTCGTCACAGCTCGACGAGGAAAAGACGCTGGAATTCCTGGGTCGACAGCTGTTGGCTTACGAGGCAATCTCGACATCGTGGCAGGTTGCCTCTGTCACCAGCACGGCCAGGGATCTCATGTGGAAGGAAGACGCCGACGCGCTCCACGACCTCGTGCAGGTTGGATTTCACCAGGCAAAGGCCCTGGCGACCCGGGCTCTCGCTCCTGACGTGGATACCGAAGCTGCTGCTGCGCACGTCTACGGGAGCGCGGGCGTGGAGACGCTTGTAAACAGGGTGTTTGAGAAGTGTACGTCGGAGACGTCTACATTTGCGGAAATGGTTGAGGATCAGGTGAAGGGCTTGGCAATGCTTGATAGGAAGATGCACTTGTAAGGAGACCAGCTGGTGACAGCCGTTAGGTACAAATTGGGGCAAGCTCACAACGCTAAGCCTAATCTGGCAAACCCACAGAATTGCGCACACAATTTTTGCCAAACCACAAAACTTGTCCAGTTCCGCCTCACGCAAAACTTCCCTCGGTTACTAACCCCCACCACCAGCAGCAAACCGGTAAGATAAATCCTGTCAGAAAATACGCACAATTGCCTCTCGTTACTGACCCCATACCCGCCGAATCCAGCCAAGATGGGTGCCCTCAAGTATGTCGAGGAGCTTCAAAAGAAGAAGCAGTCGGATGTGATGCGGTTCCTTCTCCGCGTCCGCTGCTGGGAAGTACGTCGATGAGCTTTGGCCAATGTGGGCAGAGAAGATTAAGACAGATGCGTCGTCTTTGCGGCGGGGTGCTCTTTTTTCTCTGTAGAGGAAACGAGCAAAGCCCCCGCCGCGAAGACGACTCTCTGTCTCTTTCTGCCTGTACTATACACTCGTTGAACATTTGCTGAGAGTGCATCAATATAGTACCGCCAGCTGAACGTCATCCACCGTGCTTCTCGCCCGTCCCGTCCCGACAAGGCCCGCCGCCTCGGATACAAGGCCAAGCAGGGCTATGTCATCTACCGCGTCCGCGTCCGTCGAGGTGGCCGCAAGCGCCCCGTCCCCAAGGGTGCTACCTTTGGTCAGTCCCGCCTGTCTCTCTCGAGAAAATAAGGAAGAAAGAAAGGAAGAAAGAAAGAAGAAAAAAGAGTCCATCTGACTGACCAACCCACAGGCAAGCCGGTGAACCAGGGTGTCAACCAACTCAAGTACCAGCGCTCCCTGCAGGCCACGGCCGAGGAGCGTGTCGGTCGCCGCTGCGGCAACCTGCGCGTCCTCAACTCGTACTGGGTCAACCAGGACTCGACGTACAAATACTACGAGGTCATCCTGGTGGACCCCAGCCACAAGGCCATCCGCCTGGACCCCCGCATCAACTGGATCGTCAACCCCGTCCACAAGCACCGCGAGTGCCGCGGCCTCACCTCAAACGGCAAGAAGTCGCGCGGTCTCAACAAGGGCCATCTTTACAACAAGACGCGGGGCGGCCGCAGGAAGGTCTGGAAGAAACACAACACCCTGTCCCTCTGGAGGTACCGGTAGGCTTGCCGAGGACGTCGTGCGGTGGATGGGCATGTGTTGTGGGTGTGGACCCAAGGAAAATCGGGCCTGGGATCTCATATCACAAGTCGCAGGCTTGCAAATATTATCAAAACAACAAACTTGTCTGCCTGCCTGCACTTTGCGCAATGTATTTTTGCGCCGCCATGCAGTCAGTGCCTTTGTGTAGCGCCGTGATGTCGAAAGTCCAATAAAAGCGAGAACACAAGGCTCGCCAAGAACGGGACCAGTGCGAGCTAAACAAGTTTGACCAAGAGTGCCTCTGTCAATAGTCATGTACGCGATCAAAAGTGTAAAGAGCCAACAAGGTTGATCAAGTGCAAAGTACGTCTCTCTGCCTCGAGGAAATAAACAGACGCAGTCGGTTTGGTGCTGGTTCCGTAAAGGTTCTGGCTGATTCTGGGCTTGTTGATCCTCCGGGGTTCCTCCTCTTCATCCTCGCTTTCTTACTTGTCTGTCCTCTTCTTGCTGTGGGTGAAACTGGGCGGCTTGGATAGAAACCGTGCTCTTCTGAGCACGTGATCATTGGGTTGACCTGACGGTGAACACGGGCTGCTGAGAGCCTTCTGGAGTGCCAATGGCAGGGCGAGCTATATACCGTCAACGACCAGACGGACGATGCTACGGACTGGCAACTCGCTTGCCTCGAAAAGGCATCCTCCCGTCTACTCATAACACTCCCGTCTATCATCAATACTTGAACCAACCAGCTGTCTGCTCTACCCTTGCAGTCAAGTCAAGAATGAAGAAGCTGGATTCCAATGAGTCAGTGTCGCAGAACCATCCCTTCCCATGCGCTCGTTTAGTGTTTGGCCGCCCTCGAGCAGAGCCACACTGGCAGGTGAGCGGGCTGGCAAAAGGCGAGACTTTTCATGAAAGAGGAAAAGTCCAACGCTCATACCTGGAATATGTCTCGATGCATTCTTTTCTTATTTTCCGTTCTTTCCTTTCTTCGACCGGTCCCTCCTTCTCAAGGTGGATAGAAACTGTGCTCCCAAGCACGTGACTGTTGGTTGAATCAGTCAATTAATTTATTTAAAAAGATCATATAAAGGCATGGATCGGTCTCGGATAGATAAGCGTTTCTCTTTTTTATAGGTTGGTGCGCACTTTTTTCTGTCCCACAAAAATGCATATATATCATTCAATACCAATCCTGCCATCACTGGCCAAAGCTGACTTGTGCGTGCACACACATGTCTCTATTTGTGTGTCAGAGGCGTCGCTCCGCGCAGCAGCTCATTGATCAAATCCATGCTTCAGTCACGAGGACGCTCTACTCAACCAAACACCAACGTCAGCGTCAACGCACACCCAAAATGGCCACCAGGAGCAGGCCAGCTCGGATCGCATTCGAAGGCTGTGTGAGTACCTCGGCCTCGAGCGTTGTGAGCCGTGCACAGCTGACCTGACCCCCCCAAAAAGGGCCATGGCACGCTCAACGCCATCTACGCGTCGGTGGCCGAGTCGAGCAAGGCTCGCGGCTGGGACGGGGTCGATCTGGTTATCATCGGCGGCGACTTCCAGGCGGTGCGCAACGCGGCCGACCTGACCATCATGTCGTGCCCGGCAAAGTACCGGGCCATTGGCGACTTTGCAGACTACTACGCCGGGCGGCGGCGGGCGCCGTACCTGACCGTCTTCATTGGCGGCAACCACGAGGCTTCGTCGCATCTCAACGAGCTCTTTTACGGCGGCTGGGTCGCGCCCGGAATCTACTACCTCGGCGCTGCCGGCGTGGTTGGCCTCGAGGGCGGCCTGCGCATCGCCGGCCTCAGCGGCATCTGGAAGGGCCACGACTACCGCAAGCCGCACGCCGAGAGACTGCCGTTTACAAGCGACGACGTGCGCAGCTGCTACCACGTCCGCGAGGTGGACGTGCGGAGGCTGCTGATGCTGAGGTCGCAGGTCGACGTGGGGCTGAGCCACGACTGGCCGAGGGGGGTCGAGAAGCTGGGCGACCACGAGAGGCTGTTTCGCTGCAAGCCGCTGTTCCGGGACGATTCGGCCACGGGGAGGCTGGGCAGTCCGGCGGCGGAATGGGTCATGGACCGGCTGAGGCCGCCGTACTGGTTCTCGGCGCATCTGCACTGCAAGTTCTCGGCCATCAAGACGTATAATGCAGCGGAAAAGGCACCAGAAGCGCATGATAACGACAGCAATGCGGAAGCGCCATCCGCCTCGACCACTGCAGCAAAGGACGCCAACCCCGACGAGATTGACCTTGACGACGACGACGACGGCGGCGACGGTGTGGCTATATCACAGCTTGCGCCGGCCACATTTTTCGTGCCAGAATCCCAAGTCGAGACGAGCCCGGCCAAAGCTGCCGCAAAGGACGAGGCCCCGAATACGGCAGTAGTAGAGGAAGACGCCAGGGCTCAGCTGCCGGCATCGTTTGCTCGGCCGCAGCAGGCGCCCCGGGAACAAAGACCCAACCCAGGCCAGCCGGTCCCGCCAGCCATCACAAACACGCACGTTCGGTTTCTCGCGCTTGACAAGTGTCTCCCTGGGCGTCACTTTATCCAGCTCATGGAAATCAAGCCGCTGAAACCCACGTCCGTTGCCGCACGTCCACTCACCACCCCCCCGTCGTACCCGCTGCGGCTCGAGTACGATGCCGAATGGCTCGCCATCACGCGCGCCCTCTCGCCGCTGGTCCTCGCCCGGCCCGGCGACGGCGGCGTCCTGACGCCTTCGGACAAGGGCGAAGCGTTTTACGCGCCGCTTGTCGACCAGGCGCGGGCCTGGGTCGAGGAGCACGTGGTCAAAAGGGGCAAGTTGGTGGTGCCGGAAAACTTTGAAATCACAGCGCCAGCATACGTGCCAGGGACGCCGGAGCAGGTGCCGGAGCAGCCAGTCGAGTGGACGAATCCGCAGACGGCGGCTTTTTGCGACATGTTGGGGATCGAGAACTTGTGGGATGCTACAGAGGAGGAGAGGGAGGAGAGACGGGCCGAGGGGCCTGCGGCAGGGAGTTTGGGGGGAGGGGGAGGAGGAGGAGGAGGAGGAGGAGGAGGAGGAGGACGCGGCCATGGGCGTGGGTATGGTGGTCACGGACGTGGGGGCAGAGGCGGTCGGGGTGGGAATAGGGGCGGATGGGGAAGAGGAGGATGATGGCCAGCAACTGTATACACCAAGATACCATGAGGCGCCACATTTGGCATGTCAATTTTATTCACAAATCATGACGCGCCGCGACATGTTTTATGTCTCCCTTCATAAAAAGCGTGATCTCGACCAAGCATGCAAGAGTCAGGCAGAGTGAGAGGGATGGAACCCAGAGGTTGTTGATCTTCCACTTCTAATAGACGTTTAACCCATGGAGGAGAGGAGTCCAACGCATATGCTGAGGTGGGACGTTGATGAACAGGCAGACAGACACGGTATCTCATTCTTTAACCAACATCAAAAGTATACAGTCATGGTGTTTTTTTTGGTCTCTTTTCTTACATTTTGGGTCATGTGTGCTTAGAAGCCAATGCCTTTACGATCTGTTTGGCGGTTAGTGGAGGGCGCTGGCAAAGACTACGGGAACGAATGCTCACCATCAAGTCCCAGGAAGTCGGCGGCCCTCAGGAGTTCGAGACAGAGCTCGACAGGCACAAGCATGTCGGGAACATCGTCCTTGTCCTTGTACCTGTACCAGTAGTGAAAGTATTCGACAATCTTGTCAAGCACCTCGCCGCTGCATCACGTTAGCCGTGGATGAGACAAGATGTGGGAAACAAGAGAGAGGGGGAGGGAGATGGAGAGAGGGAGAGAGAGAGAGAAATAAAAAGTCAAGTGTAGCTTTGGATAATCAGGCAGACCTCCGAGTGATGATTTGTCATCAAGGATGGGCAAAGAAAACAAAAAAAATATTATTTATTTTTTGAAAAAGGAAGCTCACCTAATGTCCTCGAGCACGCAGCGGCCGGATTGCGCCTCAGCGAAACCGCTCTCGGGGTTGACCATGCCTTTGATGGCTGGGCTCACTATGGCTGCCTCACGGAGCACGACATACTCGAAGCCGTCGCCCGAGACGAGCGTAATGTAGTCGTGATGCGCAGCCATCTTTTTTCATGGAGGCTGAACGGAAAAAAAAGTTATTTCCCCCACCCCTTCTTCCTTTGAGAAAGACGAGGCGCTTCCTAGATAGAGAAAAGCGCTTCTCTCCCGTGCGTCGGGTCCCACGGCAGATGGACAGGAAAAACCCAGAGAAGGCTGGGGAGGATCTGAGATCGGAAACGCCAGCTCAACAGGACCTTTGCTGCTGGCTGTAACGTTGATGCTGTATCGGTATGGGTTATCCTGGCCAGGATAGAAACCCGGCGCTCGCCCTTGTCTTGACGAGCAGGATTGACGAGCAGAGAGAGGGGGGGGAGACGGAGGGGGGGAGACAAGAGAGAGAGCAAGTTGTGGAAGGAAGGCGCGTGGAAGGGAAAGCTTGGGCCCTTTTTCTATCAGAAATTTTCTTATCGTAGATGCGTATGGAAGGCGCGACTCTGAATTTCTTCTTTTTTCCTTCTTTTTTTATTGCTTAGTGGCAAGTGCTAGCGATTGGTGGATGGATTGGGACCCCGCCACCCTTTACTGCTGTACTAGTCAGTGGGCCCAGGACCGTTCGCAATCAGTTTGGGAAAGAGGTGGTTGGTTGCCCTGGACGACGAGTCTTTCCCTTCCTTGCTCGGAGCCGGTTTCACCCCCTTCAACAACTCCACTCGTCCTTGTTGTTCGTTCTCTCTTTTTCCCTTCCCCTCGTCTTCTTTTTTTATTTTTATCTGACCTTGCTCATATCACCGAGCAACCGATCGAGATCAAAACCAAAGTAAAAAAAAAAAGAATTACAAGGGGGAGGCAAGACAGACAGACAGGACTGAGACTGGCTTGTTTCTGCTCCGTCCTCCTACTTTGCTTTCTTTTTACTTTACTTACTTTACTTTACTTGAACAATTCCTCTTACCCCCCTCCCAAACCATCCTGTCATATTCCAAAGTCACTCTTTCTTTCTTTGATCCTTCCTTTCTCATGGGATACTGGCTCTTCTTATTTTGTTATTTTTTTTTTGCCACAACTTCTACTATTGTCCAAGACAAATCAGGTCTTTGATTCTCGCTCTGTAGTTGTTAGTATTCATCATCGGACTCGGTATCCTTAGGCCCGCGCAAGACCTGCTCGTCTGCTCGTCTGCTCGTCTGCTCGTCTGCTCGTCTGCTCATCTGCTCGTCTGCTCGCCTGCTCGGCTGCTCGGACCGCAGACCCCGTTTTCTCGGGATCGCCGTTGCGAACTGCGACCTGCGACCTGCGGCCTGCGAACTACGGCTTGCGACTGCACGAACAACAAACCCCAGCATCAGCATACAATCGGCATCAGCACATCTGCACCAGCGGCAAACGGGCAGCCCTCGATCAGCAATAGCGAGTCGCAGCCAGACGCCACCAGATCTTGTCGAGCCTCAGACAGTCACCCCGCCACATTCCACCTCGACGCAAAGAAGGAGAGAAGAGGAGGGGGGATAAAGCAGGGGAAAAAAGAAGAAGAAAAAAACCCCAAAAAAACCCCAGGACTGGACCTTGGAATCCGCTCTCGAAACATTCGCTCTTTTCGTCTCTCCTTATTCTTCCACTGATCCCCGGGGCTGCCTCCGTGCGGCCCGACGATGGCGTCATACCAGCCTCGCATCAACAGCCCGCAGTTTTCTCGCAACCACTCACACAAGTCGCAGTACGCGCCCCGGCCAATCGACAGCGACCTTCCGCGCGGTAGCAGCAGCAGCAGCAGCGACAGCGGCAATTACCTCCACCAGCACCAGCATCAGCACAACCACCACAACCACCACAACCACAACCACAACCACAACCACCACCTCCACGACGACGACGACGACGACGACGACGACGACGACGACAAAAACTTCGAAATCCTGCCTCCGAGGGGCCACCAACACACCAGGCAGCAGTCCGCCATCGGCGCTGGTGTCGGATCCGCCGTTCGCAGGCCCGACGAGCGAACAAGATCGAGCGAGGGCACTGTGAGCACCATGATGAGCACCTCAACCACGGGACGTGAGTCGGCCGGCACCCACATGACAGACGCGCCGGCGTACTCCAAAAAGATTGTCGTGGTCGGCGACGGCGGCTGCGGCAAGACGTGTCTGCTCATCAGCTATAGTCAGGGCTACTTCCCCGAGGTGAGCCTTGACCCCCCCCCAGGCTGGGATAACGGACGCTGACTGACCGACCGACTGGCCGTGACTGCAGAAATACGTGCCCACAGTCTTTGAGAACTACATCACCTATCCCACCCACCCCCCAACAGGCAAGACAGTAGAACTTGCATTGTGGGACACGGCCGGCCAAGAAGAGTACGACCGCCTGCGCCCTTTGTCATACCCCGAGACCGATCTCATATTCGTCTGCTTCGCCATCGACTGCCCGAACTCGCTGGAAAACGTGGTGGATAAGGTGAGTCCCGTTTGTTTGTTATGGCCTTGCTGTCTGGCTATCTTGCTGTCTTGCTGTCTTGCCGTCTTGCCTGGCTAACTCGTGCAAGTGGTACCCCGAGGTCCTCCACTTTTGCCCCTACACACCACTGTTCCTTGTCGGCCTCAAATCAGATCTCCGCCACAAGAAAGCGTGCATCGACATGCTCAAGACGCAGGGCCTGACGCCCGTCACGACCGAGCAGGGCCTCGCCGTGGCGCGCAGGATGGATGCCCAGTACATGGAGTGCAGCAGCAAGGAGATGCGCGGCGTCGACGAGATATTCGAGCAGGCCATCCTGACGGTTGTCGAAAACGACAGGCGCATGCTCGAGGCGCAGGCGTCGTCTGCGGCGGGGTCCAACGAGAAGACCAGCAAGGGTTTCAGGAATCGCCTCAGGCGGAGCAGGGACACGTGCCGGCCTCTGTGAGGATGAGGAGGAGGAGGAGGAGGATGGTGAGGAGGATGGGGAGATGAGGATGACGAGGATGACGAGGATGACGAGGAGGAGGAGGCTGATGAAGAGGAGGAGGAGGCTGATGAAGAGGAGGAGGAGGCTGATGAAGAGGAGGAGCAGGAGGCAATTTGACTGCCCTCATCTCACTTGGAGTCCCCCCACCTGGTGAAGGAGGATAATGCTGGCTAATGAAGGCATTTGCATCAAAGTGGAATAATCATGACACATTCCGCCATGACTGATGGTCTATACGAGGACGACGGGAGCATATGCAGCGTACTTTGAGGCAACTCCGGGCCCAGTCTTTCTCTGCGCCGCCGCCATACTTGAACGACCGCATACGAGCAACCTGATGGATGCACGCCAACGCCTAATGTTTTGATGCTTTCCCAGCCCGCTGGCAGCGCCGCTTCTCGTGGCACCGAGAAGCAAACAGCCGCCGACAAGACGGAGAGCCATGACCGCACACCACACCACACTAACACACGCACGCACGCATTCCCGCGATAAACGAGTCCTTTTGTACAAATGGCGGATGGACGGCTGGACGGCTGGACGGCAGGGTTGTCTTGGTGGGTACAGGACGGCTGGTTTTTTTTTATTTTATCATCTCCTTTTTTTCTCTTCTTCTGCTTCTCCCCGTCTCCTTTTTAGTCGTTTCTGCTCCTTTTCTTGTCTTTGGATCCGGTGCGGTATGTGAGAATACCTGTTTGAGAGAGATTTCATTCTGTACAATCAGGGAGGAGAGTCGGCCGGTAGAGAATCAAGGAGTAGGCAAAACTCGAAATGCGACGGACCGTGATCAGCACCTGACGATTGCTGTCGACGCAGGCATGGTGTTTTCACAACGTAGCTATGTGCTGGCGTGTATTAATTGGGTTTATAGTATCTTCATATACTGCGTTATATTCAAGTTGTAATTTAAGCCACGTGCTGTTTGTCAACGATTGATATTGATTATTGTACCGAGACGACACCCTCGACTGCATCGCCGGAACGTCATGGAAATATCGACATGCCCTCTTCCAGCACGGTCACCGCTCGCCTTCTGCGCCACTCGAGCCCTCTTGTTTGGCCCTGGCGTCGTCTTCCTTGGCCATGACGTTTTCGAACTGGGACCACAACGCCTCGACCGAGGAGAATTCGTTGCCAACCTAGAGGCCTCGTCAGGCATGGACCTTGGGAGAACGAACAAACAAACAACCAACCAAACGTACGGCAATGACGGCTTCCAGTGACCGGTTAAGCTTGTTGATGTTGGCGAGAACCTGCTCGAAGCTCTGACGCGCGTCCGGCATCAGCTTTGGATAGGGACAGTCCGTCTCCGCGCGCACGTACCATGGCTATCTCGCCCACGAGAGCCTCGCGCTGGTGCTCAAAGTAGGTCTTTTCGCGCGCTGCCATTGCGTGACGGGGACGGGGACGGTCGGGGTAAATCAATCACCATTGCTTCAATCCACCATTGCTTGATCGCTTGAAGTTATTCGGCGGGAGTGGCTGGATGTGGCTGGAGATGATGTGTGCGTGGCGCAGACTTCATCTCGAATCATCTGATTTTAAGATGATATATTAATAATAGAATTAATTAGCTGCGTATTAATATATGTTCTTATATATATCAGCTGCGTATATATATATTATATGTATGTGTGTGTGTGTATCTATATATGTACATATATATTTATGTCCCTACATCTTCAAACTTCACTCGTCACGTCAGCACGGCGCTCGAATCTCACCATCAGATTCCTCAGCTCCGGGCTGCGCGCGCCAAATGTCCCATCTCCGAATGTGCCCTTCCAGTTGGTGATTCGGATCCTTCCTTGTATCAGATCAGATGGTCACGCCGTCATCACTCAACAAATACGACACCTTGGCTTACTGGAACCGATCCCAATGCATTGACACCGTGACCTATTGCTGGCTACATGACATGATTTCATGATTTCATGACTTCGATTTCCATCCACAAAAAAAGGGGGTATATGTGTTTACAACAAGAGGCCCTGACCCATCGTGAAACTTCCAGACAGATAGCCGAGATCCCGATTTTGTGTGTCCGTACTGCTGTTACAACAAGCATAAAGTTGAAAGAAAAAGGTACATGACGCTCTGGCTCCAGGCTCCAGGCCCCAATCAGCACGAAAAAGAAATCTAGGTGCCCTTACATAGGAAAGAAACCTGCCAACCAAGGCGTCCGTAATGTGAGGTGAATTGCCGATCCCCTTGGTCCGACACCCAAGAGGCGGCGTCATTGATGCCCAACGACCCACACCTCCCTTTAGATCGGATCCCACATGGCTTTTCTTTCTCCCCATTTTTTCTCCCCTTTTCCCGCTGCATGAGTTTTTGGTGTGGTGGTGTGCAGGAAAAGTGAAAATCAAGAAAAATACTCCGGGCCAACCCGAGCCATCCCGAGCCATCCAACTCCATGGGTATCATGCATGGTAAAAATGAAACGATTTGTCCGTCGTCTATGTTCGCGTGCTGTGGAACCAGGTGGTGGTGGTGCTGGTAGGTAGGTAGATGTCCATCCATCCCGACTAGCGCCCGCGCGGTCCGGGCAGCTCAAAGGGGACGTAGTTGCCCGTCTCATACGAGATGCTCTGCCGATGCTTCATGGTGGCCGCGGGCGACACCATGACAGGCGTGCGTGGGACCTGATAGGCCTGCTCGTGTGCCGCTGGTGCGTACGACGCCGTTGCAATGTAGGCAGGGGTGGTCGCCACCACTGACGGGCGGCGCTGCCGGCGGGAGGAGGAGGAGGGAGGGTGGTTGGCGGCGGCGGCCGAGGAGGAGGACGAGGAGGCCAGCACGGCGACGGGCTCGGTGTAGACGTCGATGCTGCGGGCCGAGTGGCCGCTGGACTCGCTCTTGTCGTCCTTGACCTCGAAGCGCTTGGAGAGGCGATCGCGCTGCTTGTCCTTGTCCTTGTCCTTGGCGTCCTTCTTGTCGGACTCGTTGTCCTTGGTGGACTTGTCGAACTTGACGGTCTGGGTGGTCTTGGCGGGCTTGGGGCTCGAGGGCTCGCTGCTGCTGCGGATGGCGGCGGCGGGCTGTTCCGGGTCGAGGGTGTCGAGGTACTCGTCGTACTTCTCGAGGACCTTTCTGAATTTCTTGTTCTTTTCGGCGAGCTTCCTGGTCTCGTCGACGAGCTTCTCGTTGTCGCCGGCGAGCTTGAGGTTCTCGGCGGTGAGCTTCTTGTGCTCGTCGGTGAGCTCGTCGCGGTGCTTGCGCAGGCGGTCGCCCTCGCGCTTGAGCTTCTCCTTGTCCTCGCAGATCTCGTGGTAGCCCTTTTCCATGTCGCGGATCTCGCGGCGCAGCTCCTTGTTGGCCGACTGGAGGTCCTTGTTGGTGGACTGGAGGTCCTTGTTGGCCGACTGGAGGTCGGTATTGGTGGACTGGAGTCCCTTGATGGTGGACTGGAGGTCCTTGTTGGTGGACTGGAGGTCCTTGCTGTTGGACTGGAGTGTCTTGTTGCTGGACGCGAGGTCCTTGTTGGTGGCCTGGAGGCCCTTGTTGTTGGACAGCAGCTCCCTGTTCTCGGCCTGGAGGCCCTTGATCTCGGCGCCGTGGGCTTTTGCGTCGGACTGGAGATCCTTGTTTTGGAGGAGGTAGGTCTTGTGCTCGGCCTGGAGGGCCTTGAGCTCGGCCTTTAGGCGGTCGAGCTCCATCTGCTTTGAGCGGAGGACATCACGGATCGAGGGCGTGTTGTCAAAGTGGTCGTACGAGGCGTCGTAGCCGGTGTCGTAGTCGCTGGCCGAGCCGACGCCCGAGTCGGAGCGGTTGTGCTTTGGGGAGGACTTGCCCGTCGCGGGGTACTTGTAGGCGGACATTGAGAATTCGCGATGCGGCCGCGACGGACCAATGGAGGAGGAGCGGATGTGGGCAGGTGAGTGAGTGAGTGTGTGTTTATTTGTTTGTTTGTTTGTTTGTTTGTGCGCCAAAAGAGCACGTTGTGTGTCTGTCTGTCTGTCTGTCTGTATGCGATGCGATGCGAGGCGAGGCGAGGTTTGTGTCTACGATCTGCGAATGAGAGTACGCAGGTTGCAGATGCAATAGTACCCGAGACGACTTGCGGGTAGGCAGGCAGGCAGGTATGTAGGCAGGTAGCTGGAAGCAGGCTTGGGGGGGAGAGAGCAAGAGGGTTGATCGGTGTGATGAGAGCGTTCCAATCAGGGAGGACGAGGCTTGAAGGACGAGAAAGGCGGGCTGGCAGATTTATATGATTTATATGGATCGATGCGATGCGATGCGCGCTCCGTACCATGGTGGGATGTGACGGGCTCTATAATATATAGTGAATGAGTTAACTGTATGAGTATGAGAAGTAGGTATAAGGTGTAGGTGTCTAGGAGAAGAGGGTGGGCGTGGTCGTATCTGACGAGAGGCGAAGCAAGCAGAGGAGAGCAGGCAAAGAAAGGCACACCCAAGCAAAGCAGAGGAGCAAGCAGGCAGACCAAAGAGAGCAGACTTACTCTCTTCACACCCTCCCGCAGGGGCTGTGCTTTGGAGCTGGATCCGGTAATTTCAAAAATTTTCAAGTGATCTCAACAGAGTGTGTGCGCCAGTCTGCAGCCATGGGAAGCAGGAGAAAGCAGAAAGCTGAAAGGGCAGCCCAAACAAAGCCTGAATGGGCGACGGGGAAGGGAATCCGTTCGTTCCACCAGCCCAAGCAGCCGGGGTCGGCTTTGGGTATACATGATGAGGAAAATCTCCTGTCTCAGCCGCGTCCCAGGGAGAGGCCACGGGTTTGGTGGTCTGGGGAAACGAGGCCGACAGTGAGAGAGAGAGAGAGAGGGGAGAGAGTGGGAGAGAGAAAAGCCATTTAGGGTTTGGATGGATCCACACCCACCTGCCGACCGACCGACCGACTCATCGCCCACAACGTCGCCTATCCATTCCCGTAGATCAGACTAAAAAAATTATATTTGTATTGGCATGATTCGAGTCATCTGTTCGACGGCATTTAGGCAACACCGTCCTGGATTCCATCAAAGCAGGCTCCATGGGAACTTTAGTGCTGCGACTCACATACGTTGAAGAAGGTGACAGCCACAATCAGCCGCCCTGCCTTCAAGCTCTCCCAAACGAGGCCTCGTCATTGGAGAGAGTTCCCCGTCATCCTCAATGCGCACCATGAGAAGTGAGCAGATATGCGCTTGCGGCCCGTCAGGGCTATGCCATGGATATGTATCTATACCATCGGTAATAAACTTGGTGCGTGCATAGCCTCCCAATGCTTTTGTCTGTCTCAAGAGCAGCAGAGGCACAGCTCAGACACAGCACAGACACAGCAGCAGCGCGTTCGCATAGGCCAGCCGATGACCCTGGACATGGGACCCGATGGGTTCGCATCTGCAACTAGCAAGCGGGAGGACGAGGACCAGACGGCGCATATCTGACACTTGGTGCTGATGCTGATGACTTTTAGCGGCGTCATGAGCAACCAGGCAGCGAATGGCAGCATCGTGGTACTGGGTGGTCACGCTGTGCACCAGGCGCGTTAGTGAGCTGGGTGAGTCACGGCCGGCAGCCAACGAGGCCGGCCTCTCATCATTCTCGCCGGTGTATGTGTGTGTGTGTGTGTGTATGTGTATGTGTATGTGTATGTGTATGTGTATGTGTAATACCCAACTATCTGCTGCATATACGACGGATATGTAGATGGAGATGTATGTCCATTATGATGCAAGTATGCAGCCCACCAGATGTGATTTCTTTCCTGCTGCCTAGTACTTGCCTGCTGCCTGCCTGCCTTGGCTTGTGCGACTGGGAGAGAAATCGTGAGTCCCTACATCTTCCGACGAGCCCCACTTCAAGAGCGCCCCCACTTCCCAAGGTGAGCAAAAGCAGTTTGCGGTGAGCCTGTCGTCAAGGCCAAGAAGCTGGTGCCGTGCTGCTGCTGCGTCACTGATGCCCATTGCCCATGCCCATGCCCATGCCCATGTGCCCATGTGCCCATCCGTCCGTCTCACGATATCGGCAAGTCTGCGTCGTATAATTCTGGCCGTCTCGTCATCGTCACGTCCACATTGCTGCATTCCTCAGAGCACCCTTCGGGTCTGGTGACGAGAACAAACATTCCTTGCCGGCCCTTGCCTTGTTGTGTCAGGATGGCTGCCCAAAGAATTTTTTTTTTTTTCTCTCTTCCTCTCTCCTCTCTCCTCTCATACGATGCAACCCATTAATGAATGAATGGCCACTTTCTGCGGACCTGAATCCTGGATTCCTGGCTGGCCCCGGACGAATCTATCAGCCCATCCCGTAACGTGAGCGCCAGGCTGATCAGCTTTCCAAAATAAAATACAATAAAACCCGGTGGCCTTGTTGGGCCTCCCCTTGTGTGTGCAGTCTGTTTGGCTGTCTCATGTTGTTACATGTGTGTATTCATATACTTGTAGATACGAGGTACATAACTGCCAGAGCCTGTTTGCCTACCATGTGAATTTCAGTATCCGTTTCCGATCAAACACACCTGATGGAGGCAGCTTTCGATCGCAACCCCCAATCGTGTCCCCCCGGGCTTCCGAGCCGCCAGTACGCTCAGCCCAAAATAGAGCAGTGCCGCAGGCTCACCCGTCTCCCCAATGTGCACACCAAAGCAGGACCTGTGGCTATTGGAGATGCTAATTTGTTCGGAATCATTACCGCGTCCCTTTTGGAGTGTTTTGCTTCCCCATAGACTGCATAACGCGCCTCTGTAGTGACGAGAAAATGTTTTTTTTACTATTATTGGCCTTCGTGCCTATTGCTTTGGCCTCTCTTTTATCACCCAGGCTCTGGCGGCGTGAAGATCCAGCTGGGCCAGGTGACCTGCTTGTTGGTCTGGGAGCCTGGGGATTCCCGCCCAAGGAAGGTGGTGGAGAAGAAGCCTTATTCTTAGGACTACCAACACGTGTTGGCGTGCCTGTCGATTCCGGCAGCTTAGTAATAATATTATAAACAGGTATAGGACGACCAACACGTATTGGCGTGCCTGTCGACAAATCTTCATATACAGGTACAGGCCAACCAACAGCCGCGAACGTAATAACCAATCTCATCCAGTCCATAAAGGCATCGTTGGCCTTCTTTATATAATTTTTCTCATGGCAGTCCAACATGCAATCAACTGTTGCGTTAAATCAGTAAGCCAATCGAGGAGTCGCTATAAGATATATTATACCGTATAGAGGAAAAGGGGCCGGGGTGGTCAGATCGCACGTACGGTGGTATAATTTCCTTCGTATTGTGTGTAGGCCCCTTGGATCCATTCTACCTTGTTTGGGACCAGCCTTTAACACTTCAATAAGCACACTGTCAGTAGTTTTGTGATGCAGTTCAATGTATTCGGTGAACGCATTATAATATTTCTGATCTAAAAGTTGCCTGATTCGGTCTCCATCGCTCCAAAAATTTGGGTTTCTACTGCCTTGTGAGTGAAGAGAAGAATGGAAAGGGAGAGGGGGATGGCATACTTCGCCCAAATCTCTTCATGTTCAAGCAAGTACAATTGTTTGTCCTTCAGAATCTCGTAACTGACCTTTTCTATCTCTGGCACCCAGCCACCAAGTAGCTTGTGCCCCTGGCATGTACAGTTGCTGGACGTTTTGGGAGTCTCTGCAGAGCCTAAGTTGATTTCTTGGCTTGTTTTTTTTGCCATTGGACTGGTGGGAATATGCGAAGTATCTATATGTGTGTGTTTGTGGACGCGCGTTTATAAACGGGTTTTGAGAACAGATGGTTACGATAGGACATATTATGGCGAATCGAGGGGGAGGGGCGGATAATATATACACGACGGATGGGAAAATTCAGGCCAACGCGTTGAGGGGCGGAGTCAAAGTTGGCCAAGTTCCATGGCACAGTAACTGCCCCCCCACTCTCACGGCCATGGTCTCGGCCGATTATACCATTGCAAACGCCGCGGCCAACCCACTGCCATGAGCGCAGTTACAGGTTCGCCTTGGCCACGGCCACGGCCACGGTAATGGCTGGAGGCTCCGGAACCAAAACATTTATAGTAACTGTGATGATACCGGTGCAAGGGATGGGCTGCTGGGTATGAAAATACCTTATGCCCCATTGGTATTTTGTGTAATTACGTCAAAATCCTCAAGTATTCAAGCCAAAGAACAAGATAGCTTAATAGTGGCAGTCCCACCCGTTCAAGAGAGCTGTGGATCTGACCACTTCGTTTGGACATGTGCGGGTTTGGTCGAGGGAGCGGTCGTTTCACGTGCCAGGGGACTGTACAAGAAATATCCTACCAGTAGACCTGAGCCCAGTATCTTCTGAATCACGGGACCAACATATTGGGGTCGCCAGATCACGCTAGAACATCAGCATTCGAGTCAGAAATGTCATGTATTGATTTCTTGGCTCGTCGTCATCCACGTCCTGTTTGGCCCAAGCAGCACGATATGCAGAACCAAAAGATTCCATGCCAACCCACAAGACAGCAACATAGGAATAATATGCCGAGTCAAGCCAGTCCGCCAGCCCTATGCAAGTTTGACCCAGGACGCCCATGCAAAGAGACAAAAGATAAGAAAAAAGACAAGAAAAAAAACAAGAACAACATGACCAAAAACCAGAAACGCCAGTCCGTCAGAGTATATGGGTACATGGAAAACTTGCTCTCAGGATCCCTCCACCGCTCAGTACTCCCGAAGAAGGCCGTGCCGTTTCATCATCTTCTCATAGGTGGCGATGGTGTCATCCTGGTCCTTGATGTCACTCTCCAGCCGCGCAACCCTGCGCTTGTACGCTTCGACCTGGCCGTCCAAGTCCTGCCAGCGGCGCTTCCACGACTCCAACGCCTGCGTGAGCTCGTCGAGCTTGTGGCGCAGGCCGTGGTGGTGGCCGTCGTGGTCGCACTTCTTGTCCTTGGCGCGTTCGAGCTCGCGCTTGAGCCGGCGCACTTCGGCGGTTGACTCGCCGTTTTCGACCTTGAGCTCGTCAATGTTTGCGCGCAGCAGCTTGCCGTCCTCGTAGTGCTTGTTGGCGAGCTCGACGGCGTCGGTGTATTCCTTGTGGGCCTTTGCGTAGCTCTTGTTGAGCTGGGCGACCTGGGACTGCAGCTGCGTGTTCTCGGCCTGGGAGTCGCGGAGCTTGCACTTGAGGGACTCGTTCTCGCGCGCAAACGCCTCGTTGGCCTCTTGGTAGGCGTGCTCCCGCTCCACCAGGGCCTCCCACTGGACAGCCGGCACCTGCATGTACTCGACCGAGTGGCTGTTTCTGCGGTGGCGGCGTGAGCGGTTTGGCCGGACCCAGGCGTACTGGCCGTCGGTCACGGTGTCGACGTAGAACGTGGCCGCCGCCATCAAGGTCGGGGTGAGATCAAGAGAATGATAAGACGAGAGATCAAGAAGAGAGGTTTGCTGTGTTGTTGCTGTTGCTGTTATTGTGAATGCTGTAAACCAAGGCCAGAGCCACGCGATAAGCAGCCAATAAGCGAGAACAGGTCATGCAAGGGACAATCATTCCCAGAGGTTCGTTCCTGGCACTTTATAAAGAGCTCCCATGGCTCAGTCGCTTCGCGCAAGGTGAGCCGCGGTGATGCGATGGCAGGTGAGAGACGCCGGAGTGAGTCAAGCGAGGTGAGTGGGTGGGGGCAGGGAGCAGGGGGGTAGGAAGGAGGAAGGACTCCAAGGACAAAAGACGAACAATGCCCCCGGCTTCGGAGCCGTTCGCCGGCGAGCAAGCACAGCCGCCGGCTGCCTGGTATTTTTTCCTTTTGAGAAAATGCCTGCCTGACAAAGGCCGGCACCCTGCTGGGATTGCTGCCTGCCGGCAAGGTCACGGTGAGGGATCCAGGGTGTCACCTGGCCTTGTCTGGGTGAAAAACATGGCAACCTAAGTAGGTAGCCATCAGCTGCTGGCTGAGCCACTGGTTTGCCTCCCGGTCGTTGCGGCAGCTGAAGTGAAAGCGGGATGGCAAAGCGAGTCATGGTGGGTCCGTGGGGACTCAAGAATGCGACCAAATGACGCGAATGAGGAATCAAGAGGCTGATGGACCATCAGTGATGGAGCCAGGCTGCCGTATTGGCATTCCAAGACATGGCCCTCCAGAGCTGAAGAGCTGGGGCTGAGGGGATCCTCAGGCATGCAAAAAAAACCCTGGTTGAGCACGTGATGTTGGGGCTGTGATTGCATATGGCACGTGATTGCAGTTCAGAGGAGGGATCATGAAAGCCTTAGCACACCACAACAGGAAGAAGGAAGAACTTTGGTATTGATTCGAGGCCTCCCGTGCCGACGAAGGATTGATTTTCTGCACAACATGCCCGAACTGGTTTGTACCAGGCCCCCCACAAAAACACGACGTCACATCGTGACTGACGTCCAACATCAAGGATTCCCGAGACATTCGTGCTCATCCAATGAGTCATGGCCATACGTAATATCTGCCGTAATCTCGCGCTCGCGCTCGCCCACCATCATCCCAAATGTCGTTGCCTAGGAAATCCAGCCCGAGCCCCCCACCGCGGGCCGCGCTCGCCCTCCCCCCCAGCCTCCTCTCGGCCCGGCGGCGGCGCTCCTCGCGCTCCTCGCGCTCCTTCTCCTTCCTGCGCCTCTCCTCCTTTCTGGTCTTGATCTCTTTCTTGACGTTCTCGTCCAGGGCCTTCTTGTCGATCTCCACCAGCGCCTCGTTTCGCTTCTCCCAGTGCTCCTGGCACAGGTCGCACATGTCGTCGTCCTCCACGTTGGCCACGGGCTTCCTGCACAGAGGCCACCCGCACCTGCTGTGGGCCAGGCACGTTCTCTCGCGCGTCCCGCCGGCCGCTGCCTGGGAGCAGCCTGCCCGCGAGCAGCCGTGCGCGCTGCAGAATGCCGACACGGCCGCAGGCGCCTGAGGCCACGGCGCGCCGCCGGACCGAGAATACGCGCCGTAGGCCGCCGAGAGCAGGTGGTTGTTGGAACGCCCCTCGCCGCAGTCGGGGACCGTGCACTTGTGCAGCGCGCAGAACTCGGAGCCCATGACCCTGATGCTGCCGCAGTCGCGGACCTCGCAGAGGTGGCCGGCGCAGTAGTCCTTGCCGGGCTCGCAGCCGCGCCCGCACCCGGGCAGGTGGCACTTGGGAGTGAGGTCTGGCCAGCAGCGTTATATGTTAGTCGCAGAGGGACACGAGCAGGACATGTGAGGGACGTAAGGGATATATAAAGGACGTGAGGGATATGAGGGATATAAGTGACGAGGGATATAAGTGACGAGGGATATAAGGGACGTGAGGGATATAAGGGACGTGAGGAATATAAGGGACGTGAGGGATATAAGTGACGTGAGGGATATAAGTGACGTGAGGGATATATGAGGATATGGGATGAGGGATATATGAGGATATGGGATATGAGGGATATATAAGAGATATGAGGGAGGGATTTAAAAGGGACGTAAGGAATATATAAGGGACGTGAGGGACACTTGCGGTCTGCACACTTGGCCTTGACGCTGTCGCCATCAACGGCCCGCAGCCTGCCACAGCCCGCCTCGGGGCACAGCTGGTGCTTCTTGCAAAAGCCGTTTGCCGTAACCCGTCTATCGCACGGCCTCATCGAGCACCTGTGGTCCTGGCAGAACTCGGCCCCGGCGCTCCTCCTCTGCTTGCAGCCCTCGCCCTCGCACGTGTGCCTTTTGCAGTAGAACCCCCCCAGGGCCTTGGTCTCCTTGTCGCAGCCAGTCTCGATGCACTCGTGGTCCCTGCAGAACGAGCCCCCCGGTCCCATGACGGAGCTGTCGCACCCGTCATGCCGGCAAAAGTGCACGCCGCAGAACCGGGCCGCCTGCCCGCTTGCGCGGATGTGCACGTAGTTGGCGCAGCCGTCGGCCGCGCAGCGCAGATGGCGCGCGCAGAAGCGGATGCTGGCCCCGGCGAGGGGGGAGTCGGCCACGGTGGGCACGTAGGCGGTGCAGTAGGCGTGCTCGCACGTGTGGTTTGCGCAGTAGGGGTAGCCGTCGGCGATGCGCTCGTTGTCGCAGGCCGTCCTGGTGCAGCGGTGGGCCGCGCAAAAGGCCATGTCCGTGTCGTCTTGTCCGGTGGCCGAGATGCGGCTTGCAGAGCAGCCTCCTTTTTTGCAGTTGTCTGGGGCCAGCTGTTAGTTTCTTCTTCTTCTTCTTCTTCTTCTTCCTCTTCTTCTTCTCTTCCTCTTCTTCCTCTTCATCCTCTTCCTTCTCTTCTTCCTCTTCATCCTTTTCTTCCTCTTCTTCCTTTCTTCCTCTTCATCCTCTTCATCCTCTTCCTTCTCTTCCTCCTCTTCCTCCTCTTCCTCCTCTTCCTCCTCTTCCTCCTCTCTTCCTCTTCCTCCTCTCTTCCTCTTCCTCCTCTCTTCCTCTTCTTCACATCAGGTCCACATATCTCGTACGTACGGGCTTGGGCGCAGAACCGAAACCTCCGAGGGTCTCCGCCCTTGACGCAGTTCTGGCAACGCTCCCCTGACGACGATCTCGCCGTGCACGCATAGTCTGCATCCAACACACACCCTACTCTGAGCACTCAGACATCCCACGCGCTGGAACAGGAATCGATCGCCTCACTCACGCTGCATGCAGTACGGGTTGCTGTCCATCTTGGCGTTCATGCACAGCCCTCCGCCCTTCTCGATAAACGGGCACGTGTGCGAGCTGCAGAACCGCGACTCGAGCTCTCCGTTGCTTGTGGCCGCGTACGCTGTCGCCTTGCTGCAGCGAACGCCCTGCCACTGGGCGACACAGCGCCGCAACGCACGCGATGGATCCGACATGATGCCAAGACAGACGAGCAGGTTGTTGACGATGCCAGTGCTCTGGTGGGCTTCTTTTTTGGGGTCGAGGGTTGAAATAAATGCACACTGAGCCTCAAGGCCATGTTCTTTGTCTCCTCCCCCCTCCTCCTCTTCCTCCTCTTCTTCCTTTGAACTCGGGCCCGCCGTCGCCTCTCACGCCCACGGCGGGTGTGACATGGACTGGCCCATTCCATGAGGTACCCGAGCCACCAAGCATACATGGATATACGGCTATACAGGCCAGGGGGGGGCTTGAGAAGATCCGGGCACTTTTCCGCGCAGTCTGCCTGCAACAGGCGAAACCTCGTTGCCCTGCCCTGCATCATGACCAAAGTTTGCCCCCATAACCAACCAGCATGCCATGCCGTCCGTTGGTCCAGAATGCGCCGCTATCCGTGACTGCCCCTTCCCCGAAAAGTCTTCCTGGGGTGGGCAAAGAGAGAGAACGCCCGTCGCACCACAAAGGCAGCTTGCAGATTATCCCGGATAACACCCTCCCGGGTCCTCCCTGGCATGCAGAGGGGTCAGTCAGGCCAGCAAAGGCCGTCCGGTGTGTGTGGCAGCCAGCGAGCGAGCGAGCAAGCAAGAGATGGCACAGCATGCCGGGCCTGGTGGACTGGAGATTGTTGATTGTTGCCATGATATAATTCTGACATGTCGCCACTGTCATCGCGCAGTCGAGCGTACTCTCTCTGGTCTTGTTCACGTTTCTTGAATAATAGTGGGTGAGATGAAGGCCATGGCGCCTGAGCCCCATCCTCCATCCACATCTGACTGGCACTTCCGCTTGTGTAGCCAGGCTTGTTCCGGGAAAGCAAGCAAGCTTGCTTGTGCACATGATGGCAAACAATTCGCCAAGTAGGACAGCACGCCGAGTCTTGGTGTTGCTGCTGTTGCTGTTGCTGTAGCTGTTGTTGTTGCTGCTGCTGCTGTTGTAGGCCTCGGCTGTATGTTGTTGCTTCACACATCCAACGTCCATATGCGCTGAATGGCGGCATCATCCTCTCAGAGCGCCGCCAACAAGAAGACACAACGCCCTGGTTCTCCCTGACACATGATCGAGACTGAAGGATGGAAATCACAAAGAACCCCATGCATCCGTATCCACCACAGCATCTACGGCATCGCCCCGGGTAAACAGTGTCTTCTTGGAATACAGCATTATAATCCTCTGCATCTCGGTACCATCGACACCCCTAGTCGCCGTTGCCGCCAGCAGCCTCCCCAGAGGCGCCTGCCTTCCCCCCTCGGCCACGACGGCCTCGTCCCGACCTCCTGGACGACGGCTCTTTTCCCTCTTTTCCTCCCGTCTCTTCGGCCGTCTTGGCGGGCCCCTCCTCCTTTGCTGGCGCAGGCTTCTCCTTATCCCGTTTCTCCACCACCTGGAATGTCGTCTCACCCACCGAAATCGGAGCCGCCGCTGCCCTGACCAAGGCGTCGTGCTCCTCAAATTCAACGAATGCGTGCCACTTGCCCTTTTTTATGTCGATGGAAACCACCTTGCCGAATTCCTCCAATTTCTCCCTCAGAGATTCCTCCGTCGTGCCCTTCATATTCTTGATGAAACCTTCTGTCGCCCCTGGACTTATCGATGCCAGGCCAGGCGCCGCGGGTTTCTTGTCTTTTCTCGGATTCCCCTTTGCAGCGGCCGGTGGAGGTGTCGCCTTCTCTGTCTGGGGCTTGCTGGTCGGATGAGCTGTCGACGAGGAAGGCTGCTGCGATGTCGTGTCTGCTCCGTGCGAAGCCGTCGCAATGGTGGCTTGCTCTTCTTGCCGAGGGTCCGCGTTCTCTGGCCCTTTCCGCAAGAGTACAACGGGGGCACGCGGCTCGGCCGTGGCCTTGCTTTTCTCCGAGTTCCTTCCCCGACCCCCCCTGGTCCGCGTCCTTGGTGCAGGTGCTCGGTTTCCGTTTCCGGCGGCCGTAGTGGACGAGGATGGCTCAGCTGCGTCCTTGTCTCTGGCCTTGTTTTCGGGCTCAACTCTGGTGTCCTCCTTGACCTCCTTGGCCTTGACCTCCTTGGGTTCCCTGCCAAGCTCCGCTTTGGCCCCAGACGCCACCTCTGGCCTATCCGCCGCCTTGGCGTCCTGACGTTCTCTTTTACGTACCACGCCGCCGATCCCCAGGTCACGCTGGAGAATCGTGGCAGCGCTCGACATGAGGCGTCGTCGTGGTTGTTGCTGCGCGTTCTGGCCAGGAGGTGCTGGGCGCTCGCTTGTCCCAGCCTCCGCCTTTGCCGGACCAGCCGAAGACGCTGGCGCCGATCCGCTCCCCTTCTTGAGAATCTTGATGGGTTCTTTCGGCTTCTCCCTTTCCCTTTCCCTTTCCTTTTCCTTCTCCTCCTTCTCCTTCTTCTTGGCTTCCTCTTTCACCAGGGCTGCCGCTGCCGCCTTTGCCTTGGCAGCCACTATCTTGGCTTGCCTTTCTCTCAGCTTCCTCTCTTCCTCTTTGGCTTTCTTCTCCTTGAGGAACTCGATCAGAGGTGTCGTGGTCATGCGCGTGACCTTGTCCTCGTCCGTGTCGTCATTCTTCTCGCCGTCGACCGCCTTGGTCGGGGGCTCCGTAAGACTCCTCAGAAACTCCTGGAATTCCGGATCCTGATCGATGGTGCCCTGCCTCGAATCGATCCTCTCCTTGGCCTTGGGGGTGCGCCTGCAGGGGGCTTTCTCGACAACCGGAGGACCGATCAGCGACGCATCGTTCCAGCTGCCCTTTGCATCCTCCCATATGGCCCTTTGCACACCCTCAGACAGCGCGACGGCATCGTCGGCGTCGACGAGATGCAGGTAAGCGCGCGATGGGCGTGAAATTTTGGCAGGGCTGCCCGAATTAGTCGTTGAACCAGCACAGCACGCAGAAGCCCGGAGGACGCCTACTTGGTAGTGACCTTCCCCGCACGGTATTCGAACCAATCAACCTTTCCGCTCCCTCCCCGGAACTCTGGCGGAAGCCGTGTCTCGAACTCGTCTCTGCTCATGGCCGGCGGCAGGCGTCTGACTACCACCTTCAACCCACTGGCTTTCTTATCCGAGGCACCTGCCGGCTCGCCAGCGTTGGCGGGCGCGGCCGAATTCGCCGCCCTCTTGATGATAACCCGTGGCGCTGCCATGTCGACTCGAAAGCGTTGATTGGTATTATTATCACGAGTTGCGTTCGTTCTGATGGATTGATGATGAATTGGATGAATCGATAATTCTGGTTGAAGGGTTGATTGAAGGCCTGCTTATGTAAGATGATATCACATAAAGTAAGGATAAGATACTTCTGACCAACACGAGCAATTTATTCTTCAATCATAGATAGATAGATAGATAGAATTACTTATCTGGATCTTCTACTGGTGGCCATTTCAAATCGATTGTTCTATCTACAGATAGATAGTATTCCCTTGAAATCATAGATGGATCACATGTCTCACGTTACCACGATAAATATCACCCACGTCGCCATCAAATCAAGACCCCTCAGAGTTTGTGAGTGCCAACGTTGTTGGCCTGTTCAGATAGCGTTTATCATCCTCGGGTAGAAATGACGATGGTTATCCGAAGGTCCTGCCTACTGCCTCCTCCTGCCTGGTCCACCTACCACAAACACCTGCCCTTTCAACCCAAAAACCACAGCATTGCCAACACTTGAATAAAACCAACAGCCATCGCCATGGACCCGACAGAGGACGTTTGGGTAGTATGTTTTCTTGTTTTAAGCATCCATCTCCGCCTGACTCATACAGGCAAGACAGACACCCGACTGATTATTTTTTTTTCTTCTTCTCAACAGTTTCGGAGGTCATCGTCCCGGATTCGTAAGCACGTCGAGTCGGCAACGGAAAAGGTCGATGCTGCTGCCAGTACGGCCGAGTCTTGCGCACCACGGTCTCCAAAGCCACCCATGGCGAAACGTCGAGCTGAAGTTGCGACCACCCCCCGATCGGCAGCCGGTGCCAAGAGCTCCATCATCTCGCCGCCTCGGAGTCCACGCAGAAAGAAGCTCAAGACGGAGACGCTCCACGGCCCGGCCTGGTATATGGATTGGGTTGCGAAAGGATACACCTGGGAAGACGCCAAAAAGGGTCTCGAGACCGACGTCAGGAAGCCGCCGCCCGTAAAAGCAGCTCCCTTATCCAAGACGCAGCAGATCGAATATGAGCAGCGCCGGAAGATGCAGCAGGTGAACAACGAGGCCATGCAAGCCGTGAGGCAGAGCGATGGGTACGTCGATCCGGCGGCTGTGTGCCGCTACCTCATCAAAAAGTCGCGTCTGGACCAGCCGTACAACTGCCTCCGTCACGTGGCAGAGGACGAGTCAAACGCCTTCCACTTTGTCAGGAACATGTATCGGCAGACTTTCGATAAGGAGAATATATATGCCTCTGTCATGACTGAGCAAGATGAGGCCGCTGCTCGGAGTAAGCGTAGAGAAGAAAACCGTTTGAAATCCGCGCCGAAAGCGATAAAGGAGCAGCAGATCCGGACAGGACTGATAACTGGAGCCGATCCTGGCGCAATCGATGGCCAGAACCCCACAGCAGCAGCCAATGGCCATGATGCAACTGTCGATGCTGCAAAGCGCGAGATGCCCTGCCCTGACGGACACGATGAAAGCTCTGACTCCAAGGACTATATAGCTTTCGTCGATGCTCCAGAAGAAATCAACTACTCGGAGGAGGGCGACAATGAAGATATCAAGCGCGACCAGGAGTCTTTGCCGAGGCGGCGAGGCCTATGGAAGTAGTCATCATGCTTCAAACCTCTGTCTCTCGCGAAAACCAGACACTACAAAATGAGTCGGCCTCAAAGTAGCGAGGTCGTTCTACACTCATATTGGAGTCTCGGTCGAGATACAATGGTTGTTCTGAAACAGGAGGAGCCGTATATATATATATGATCAGTCGAATTCGCCTGTATGGTTAAATGATAGCTTTCACTGGCTGCAGCGTAGGGAGCATTCGGGATTACCACGGTTGTCGCCATCTGCGCGCGGGAACAAGAACCAGAGCAGCGGTCTCGGCTCAAATCATGTCAATCACTTTGCGAATGTGTTTGCAACTATAAGCGGGAAAGCGACAGTAGCCTCCACGTAGACCTACAAGACCGTCAGCGATGTGTTATCCCGCAGGGGCATCCAAAGGCATGCATGCATGCATGCAATCCGGGTTGGGATCGAAATCGAAGAACGAGGTGCCCACAAAGCCTACTGTTGTGTTTGTGAAGTGACTGACTGACCTTGACATGCTTGGCTGTGACTTTGATCTTGCCCCACGACACCGCCTCGTCCGGCCTCGCGCCGGCGTCACTCCCATCAAACTCCTGCGCCGTATTGATGTAGACGGCCCACTCGGCTCCATTGCGCATCAGGCACGCGTTGGCTATATGATGCTTGACGACCCCCCCGCCCAGGATGATCATGCCGACGCACTTGGCAAAGACTGACATTGAGTTGATCTTGCGTATGTCCTCGACAAGGTCGATCCGCAGCTGGGCAGGCGAAGAGCGGTACGTGTGCATGTACAGCATGTCTCCCAGACTGCCGTCGGTGAGGGCAGGGCAAAAAACGGGGATATCGTTCTTCCACGCCCAGTAGCACACGGAGCTCTCGTTGTTGATCTCCTTCCCCAGACGATGGATCACCTTGGATGGGGTCCAGTGGATAGGTTCGTCCGTCTGCTTGGAGTCCTCCTGCTCCCGAAGCATGCTGTCAAGGTGCGGCATAACCCAGTCCTCGAAGCGGCAGTAGTTGTCGTTTGGCACGATGAGGTTTCCAATCCGATTCAGCCCGCGCTTACGCAGCTCCGCACCGGGGGAGGACCAGGAGCCCATATATGTCGGTCCAAGGCACTTTATAAGATCCTCTTCGACAGCACCTGCTGTGGTCACAATTGCAGAGACATGGCGGTGCTCCACAAGCCAGCGAAAAATGCCACGAAGGCCGGAGGAGATGAGATTGGACGTGTATCCAAGAAAGATAAACGCCTTGTCATCAGTCTCTGGATCTCTCCACTCTCGCTATATATATATTCAAAGTCAGCACAAAATTTCCCAGGAACAGACAGCTTCAGGGGGGTTACCATTTCATTGATGATTCGGGAGGCTTCTCCAATCGCTGTAGCCTGGAACCCTGCGCCCGCCATTTCGTCCAGAAGGTCCGCTGCCGTTATTGGCTCGCCCTTTGCCTTGAGCTTGTTGAAATCGATCTCATTCACCTGCTGGGCGTCGTTTGGAAGCTGAGAGGGGACGAGGACTGCGTCTGCAACTCCCGAAGGAAGCGGCGCAGAGTGATTGTGTTCGCCGGCTGCCATATCGCGATTGAGGTGGAAAGGAGCTTGTGCAAGGTGGACAAGCAACACAGTGGATGTGAGATGGCGATTATCAAGTGAAAGAAGCTCTGATCGAAACCGTAAGAAAAAGTTCGCAGCCAAATTCCATGTGATGCATTCTCATAAGAAGCCGATGCTTTGTCTTAGGTCATCACGACCCTCGGTCACGTGACATTTATTTTCACCTCTTGTTTAATCCATCCATGCTCTTCTGTTGCGAGATCAATCAGTGTCCCGTTTTTGCCACTGAGGCACAAGGGTATTTCTTGTACCCCCGAGGGTGATTTGACTGGGATAAAAATACGAAGCTAATCGTAGGGGCAAAGATTTGTACATTATTATACAAGGAAAACTAATCCAGTAGTATGAAAATATGCAAGTAGCGGGGCATGCAAGTGGCGGGGCATGCAAGTGGCGGGTCCCTATAGATATTAGCATGTCGATGCCGACGCTTCCGAGAGGTCAATCAAATCTGACAATATCAAAGAGTGAAATTGGTGTAAAATTATAAAAATATACGTAAAAACGACATTATCATCCCCAAGCACCCCTTTACGGATGCCAGCAATGGTTTTAACTGTGTCACAGCGTCTTGATCACCTTGGGAGTCTGCGGCAGCTCTGTGCCAAAGACCCTGTCCCAGAACCTGTTCGTGATGCCAAAGCCAAGCTCGTAGTCGAGAAAGTGGTGCTGCAGGTGGTACTTCTTGAGACCCTTGTACCAGAGAGGCAGGTTCTTGTGGTGCAAAAAGTAGTGCGTCAGGTCGTAGCACATGTAGCCAAACAGACCGCCGCTGAACGTAGCATGGGCGTCTGAATAGTTCCAGAAGATAACGGTGTGGGCCAAGAACCAGAACGGTATTACAAACATGCTGAGGAGCGCCGGTGGCATGACAAGCCGGTACCTGTCCATCGGGAGGTAGTGGTGCACGCCGTGCATGGTAAAGTGTAGCGTGATGCCCACGCGGTTGTCGGGGAGCCACCTAGAGAACAACAAATAACCGGTCAGAATCGGACAAACACAATCTGGTAACAGTCAGGAGCCAAAAAAAACCCACTTATCAAGGTGAAAGAGAAACCGATGCATGGAATACTCGATCAGCGTAAAGACGAGAAAGCCGAACACAAAGTAGCACATGAGCTCCGTGAGCGAAATTTCCTGTGACGCCATCCATGCCACGTATGAGATGACGGGCATCCAGACGATCGGCACCGCCCACCAAGGCATTTTGGTCAGAGGCTCGAGAAAGTTGCCAAAGAAGGGTGCGGAGTCGCCGCCCTTGTAGTGTCGCGGCCGGTGCACCTGGTCCAGGTAGAACTCCTTGGTGAAACCGCCAAACCAGATCTGGGGGAACATGGGCTTGTTGAGGTCGATGAACTTGTGTGTCTTGTAGTCGCTATTGTAGTCGGTCTCACGGTGGAGGTCCTCCTCGCACGACATGCCAGTCCGCGGATGCACGTAGACGCCATCCTCGCTGATCGTCATATCGGCAGCTCCGGTGGTGGCGTAGCCGTTGGCGTGGCCGCTGATGTTGCCGTTGGCGTTCCCATCAGCCTTGCCATTTGCGCGTGTTTTTGTTGCCAAGGAGCCCTGGAGGAACCCAACAAGACTGCCCTCGAGCACCTCGTACGCGGCCTCTGAGTGTACGTGTGAGGCTTCGTCCTTGAGAATCTCCTCGACGTCCCGCCCCGCGTATTCAAGCACGAGGTCGGCGCCGCCTGGGTGATCCTCGACAAAGTCGCTGAGGTCGTAGACATTGCGGCCCAGCGTCACGTAGAGTGACTTCTTGGAGTTGTGCGCAGCGACCTCGGCGCGGGAGAAGGTTGGGAGCGTTCGTGCAGGCATTGTTACCGATGATGGTGGCGTTGTCGATAAAGAAAAGGTCGTATAGAAATCAAATGAGCGAAATCAAATGAATGATGGCAGTTGCTTGATCAATCAATCGAGTGAACGGGAGAAGGAGCATGAGGTTGTTGTCAAGTTCGATCAGACGATTTACGACAAATGGGAGGCGATGCCCCGTTTGAAGCATAGAGACCTGTACCCCCTAATGCACGTGCCCCCTAACATATACCCCTAAATTAAATATCGCGTTATCTACTTATAACTTTATAGTATCTAAATACGGCTTTAAAGTAATCTTTTTACGATATTTTTAATACTAAACGATTAAGTAGGTAAAATAGATTTATTTAATACTATTAAGTAATAAGTTTAGCCGAAATATATAAGAAAACCTATTATTTTCGGAAATAATACGATAATATAGTATTTTAAAGACTACTCTTTCGTATACTACGAAAAATACTATTTCGAAAGTAGAAAAAGCTAAAAATAAATAGCTAATATCTTTTAATAGTAAAGAGTTTATTAAATAATAGATATTAGCCGAAGAAACTTATAGCCGTACTACTAATACTACTAAAGTTCGTCGTTTTACTATACGCGTAACTAGTTAATTTACCCCCCTTAATAGAAATTAGTATCGATACTTTTTAAATCGCTATAATATATTAAAAACGAAGTTTATATAATCTATCGAAGCTTTATATATTTTAGGCTTTAATTTCGATACTATAAAGACTTTCTTCGATCGTTTATAAACTATTATTAAATAGAAATATATCGATAGTCGGAATATTATAAATATAAATAAAACTAGTACTACTAAAGGCGAAATAAGTAATAGAAGAGTCGTAGGTATAATTAATATAACTAGTACTAGTATTTCTATACTAGATACTATAAAATAGGTCTTAATACTTAAAGCTATTATAACTAATAATAAAAGACTTACTTTAGTTATTATATATACTAAGAAGAACTTTTAAATATAGTAATTTAAAGTAGAAATACTTTACTAGTAGTATATATATACTAAATCTAGTTAATTAAATATAGATATCGTTTTAAAATAGCTTCGTAAAATCTATTTACCGGAAATAAAGTTTTTAAATAATATCTAATATCTCTTTATTTTTAATTAGTATACTACGTATATTTTACTCGATTTCTAGTATAATTACTTCGTTAATAAGGTTATAATACTATATTTATTTCTATATTTATTATATAAACTTTAACTACTCGATTTAGTACTATTTTCGGTATTTAAAGGGGAATTCTATATAGAAATAGCTAGGATAAGCCTTATCTCGATATTAGTACTTATTTATAAGTAGAAATAGTTTTATTACTATTAAATAGTATCCGAGAAAGCTTTCTCGAATAGAAATATCCGTTCTAGCTTTAAATATACCGGTATCTAGCCTCTAAATATCGATAAAATACTCGAAAAATATATAGTATTTCTAAAACTATAGAAACGACTAACTATACTAGAATACTAGTTATCTTCGAAGCGGTATATTTCTAGCGATATATAAAAGACTCTTTAGAAAGCGTATAATATTAAGTAATTTAAAATATACCTAAAGAAATAGAATTCTATCGATACTCGCGATATTTATAAAATACTATAACTTAGTATAAAGGCTTTTAAGTAAAAATAAACTTATATTACCTCTATATTATAAGAAAACGAACTTTTAAAATAGAGATTAATAGTAGTAAAGCCTAAAAGCCGTCGTAAAATTCGAATAGATTTTTAAATATAGTTCGTTAATATAGTAGTTATTTACGATAATTAGGAGGAGATAAATAATATATAAAATACTTATACGCGTAAATACGCCGAAATACTAATTAAAGAAGTAGAAAAAATAGGCCGAATACCGATAAAAGATATAATATTTATATTCTAATTATAATTTTTTAATTATAAATAAATTACGTAGATAATAAGAAATTTTTATTATAGATTAAAATATCGTACCCCTGTGCGTTAGGGGGTACGTACATCAGGGGGTACAGGTCTCTATATGGGGACTCTTTTAAGGTAGTAATTCTTCACGTCTCACCAGAGGATCGCACCACCTAATTAAATAAATTCCCCTGCATCCGAGCATAATGTTGTTTGATTTGACCCCTGACCATGCGCATGGAAGCATGATCATCCCACCGTCAGTCAGTGGCAAGTTTTGATCAAGCGCTTCTGTCCGTCGTAAGTAGGTTTCGTCTTATACGAATCGTTGTTGGTTATAATATACTTAACAACTATTTCTACACCATATGAACCACTTGAACGCTCAATAAATATGATTAGTTATCGTTCTATCATCGTCAAGCTCAGCCCTTCATAAGTCTGTTGGCCCATTCAATTCCCACATTCGTATTCACACCCCCAATTGATTGCAACGCCAATTCCGACTTGCCAACTTTCATATAGCATTCCATCCATCCATCCTCTCCTGACTCCTCAAAGCCAACTCTCTCTTCCCCAGATGGCCATCATGCGCCCTCACTACCAAACTCGTTTGTCCAATCGATTTGTTTCTGAGCGTCGTCTTGTGCCACGGTCGGATGAGATTCCTTTAGCGCCATCTTGAAGTCACGCAAGTCAACACCAGGCGCGAGAAGCTCATCAGATCCGACGTCGTTATATGTCATTTCGCGAGCGCCGGGATCGCCAGGCGAACATGGTGTGAGCCTATCTTGGCCGTCTGCCTTGATCTGCACACCACCATCAGCATACCATATATACCATAGGGGGTTGGGGAGGAGAATGTTTTTGGTACCGTCTTGAAGTGTGTCGCCTGCATTATCTTTCGTATTGGCCTCATCAGTGCTTGTTGCACCACGTTGGTGATGTCGCTGCCTGAATACCCTTCGGACAATCCTGCAAGAGTGTGGTAATCTTGGGGCTGCAAGGACGTCTCGGTGTCGCCCACCGCCAACTTGAACATTCTTGCCCGGCCGGCGGCATCGGGTAGGCCAATGTGCACACGGCGTTGGAAACGACGACGTATGGCGGCATCGAGTTGCCAAGGAATGTTCGTTGCCGCCAGGACAAGAATGCCTTTGCTGTCGTTGCCGACACCGTCCATCTGCACAAGGATCTCCGTTTTGATGCGTCGGGAAGCTTCCGATTCACCTTCGCCGCGGGGACCGCATAAAGCGTCAATCTCATCGATAAAGATGACAGAGGGTTTGTTCTCGCGAGCCATGGCGAAGAGGATCTTAACGAGCCTGTGTGATGGCGTTGTTAGCCATAGTGTTCCCGCTCGCACGACGCATGTGCGTGTGCATGTGAAAAAGGGCCTACTTTTCGCTCTCCCCCATCCACTTGCTGACCAAATCGGAGCTGCTGACGCTGAAGAATGTGCTGTTCGCCTCGGTAGCGACCGCTTTTGCCAGATAACTCTTGCCGGTTCCCGGTGGACCGTACAAAAGGATACCTTTCCACGCCTGGCGTTTACCCTGGAACAAGGACGGGAACTTGATGGGCAGTACAACAGCTTCCTTCAATGTCTCCTTGGCCGACTCTAAACCTGCAATGTCCTCCCACCGCACGTTCGGCCGGTCCTGCAAGATAGCTCCGGAGAGCGCATTCCGCAGCTTCTTGTTTTCGTCGTCACCCTCTCCGGCCGCACCCTTACCCTTGTTACCATTCGCACCCACGAGACCCTTGGCGGGCCCGGGTGCACCGCCAGCTGTGTCGGCGCTGCCGTCGCCCCCTTCTTCGGCCTTGATGATGGACTTGAGTTTCTCTGCGCGGTCCATGTATTCGGCTGTCTTTTGATAGATCATCTCCTTGAATTTGGGGTTCTTCTCCCATTTGACGACGTGCACAAACTCCTTGAGCGCAAGTTTGTAAACCTCAAGGGCCTCTTGGTATTCGCCCGCATTGTCATGTTCAATAGCCCGGTTGACTGTCGCGATTGCCTGCGATAGCCTGTCTCCGGCCATATTTTAGGCGCGGCGCTCCGGGATGCCCAGGACGTAGTGAGGGTGGTGGGTGGGCGATAGATAGGCTTCTTCTCGGAGACGGAGTGGTGAGGGTGACCAGCGCGTCAGGCCGCGATCGATTGGAATATATCTTGTGGGTATCGGATAGAAGATGACGTTAGCTACAGCGGTCGACTATAATGCTTGAGTGGTAGCCCCAGATTGAATCTCTGGCCACAATGTTAAGGCTTCGCTGGTCGCCGATCGGGGTAATAGAAGTGGGTCGGATTGATCAAGTGTGCGTAGCCGTTTGGCGACGCTATCTAGATATATCTAGATAACGAGTTATACTCAGGACCCCATATGCACTTTACGGGGTAACGGCATGCCTTTATCCGGGTAAAATAAAGCTTCGTCTCAACCTTGTGATCGAGGGCTGCTATCACGAAGGAAAGGACATCCTTCTCTCACCGATCGCGTCGGGGTTTACTGGCATCATGTCAGAAGTGCAGGCACACCTCCAAAAGCTCTCTGACGAGTTTAAACAACTGCAGGCCGGTAGGGCGAATTGGCAGCCTATCCATGCATGAACATGTTTTTGACGACGACGGCAGATCTCTCAACGGCAATCTCTTCACGGCAGAAACTGGAGGCTCAACAGCAGGAGAACGTAGCGGTGGAGCAGGTTGGCTGAGCTACCGCATCCCGGATCACACTGATCAGCTGATAAGAGTATAGGAGTTCAAGAAGCTCGAGGAAGGAGAGACTATTTACAAGCTGGTCGGTACCGTTTTGATCAAGCAGGACAAAGTGGAGGCTGAATCGACCGTCAAGGGAAGGCTTGATTTTATCTCTGGCGAGATGTACGTCATACTGGGCTTTTGGGATTCTCCTTGTCAAGGACCTCCTCCGCTGACGATAACCAGAACGAGATCGGAAGGCAATATCCAGGAGATCCAGACAAAGTTGGAAAAGATCAAAGCCGATATCATTGAGATCCAAACGGGGGGACAAGGAGTCGGGGCACCAAAAGGCAAGATCAAAACGGCGGCGCCATAGAATACCCTGCAGTATCCTGTATATCAATGCTTCATTTTAGGGCTTCTTGGTAATAAGGCTCTCAGTTGGTCAGTTGGCCAGGTTTGATTCGTAGTCGGGCTTTTCCCATATGCTGTTGGACCCCACCATGAGGCTATGCATATATCGCAGCCTCGTGCCCCGCAGCGGGTTCATTGGTTGGTTGTCTGCACGCAACTCACGTCACCATCCGCCGCCTCCATTCATGTTGAGGATCAAAAGACGCAATCTTGGCACCCTACGTGCAGACGGAGCTGCTCCCAGACGGGCTTCTCATGTTCCTCCACCTACATCCTCAACGCGCGAACCGGCTTGCCTCCCATACATGCCCTCGGCCATCGAATCTGACCTACTGCAGAGCTGCGCGTCTGCTGCCGGCGAAGCACATCAGCTCCGAAAACAAGCACTGTCATGGATGGTGTAAACATGCCTCGGCGTCCTGCGCGGAGTGTTCAGGAGATCGTTCAGGAAGCTGATAAGTTCGAATTCTTTACAAACATCCCCTTCAAGTATTGGATCAGAGCTGCCGAGACGTTGTATCAAGAAGTATGCTCTTTCTGCTCTACTATGGAAATCCACACCAGTGCGCTCGTGACGACCACACAACTCCTTCTTGACCGAACCATGGCAGTGTCCACACTCTGCTCTCTCTCTCTCTCTCTCTCTCTCTCTCTCTCTCTCCCTCTCTCTCCCTCTCTCTCCCCTCTCTCCCCTCTCTCTCACACACACAAACACAACCCATTGTTGACAAAATTGCGATTCGTCGTCAGGCTTCTAATCACGACCTTATCATGACTAGGGACGACAAGCTCTGCGAGATGAGGACTACGAAAGGGCCTATCTCTTGCTCTATCGACACTCGATACTAGTCATAGACAGGCTGCGCACGCATCCCGAGTTCCACGCGCATCGCAAAGAGGTTGCGACACTCCACGATCGACAAGATGCCGTTTTTGATCACCTTGAAAGGATAAAGCCGCACATCAAGAGGGATTATGAGGAGTGGGCGCGCGCGGTCCAGGTGGAAAATGAGAAGGCGAAGGATAGACAACGAAACGAGAGCCAGTTTCGCAACTCTGGCTCTTTCGCACGACACCCCGCTGAATTACGCACTACAACGAGGGGGTTTGGGATTCGTGTGCTGAGCGCAGCTGAGAACCAAGACCTTGCAGTCGACCTGGCGCGCCAAGAGATGGACAAAAGAGCTCGCAGGAGGGGAGGGGATTGGCAAGCCTTCGATCATGCGTCGCCAGTCCCACCTGCCAGTGACGAAGTGGACTACCGTTCACACATGGAGTCGGCGCGAAATCAGTTGGACTTCAGAGACAGGAGAAGATCCGCCGGGACAAGGACGCCGGTGAGATCCAGGATATCAGACGGAGCTTTGGATCGGCGGCCGGCCACTCCTGTCAAGAGTGAAAGCATCTTTGACTATCCGCCCGTTCTACGGCCAGGCTATGGCTCGCAGTCAAGCAAACCATCAGGCACTGTGGATCGGCAGCAACCGCCACCTCATCCGCCAAAGGAGCTGGCACCAAGGCCTCTTCAGGCACCACTGATCCCGCGCAAAGAGCCCCTCCTCCCAGTTTCGCCATCACACTCTCGGGATTTATCGTCACCCGCGGGTCCGATGCGCCCCCCCAAGGAGCTGCCCACCACCACCCACGAGACGCCATCAGCCCCAATAACCACTCCGGCACTGCTCTCGTCGAATCTTTCCGTGCCGTCCAAGAAGGAGCGTGTGTCTTTCCAACCCTCCGCACACCTTGAGAACGGCGCGCCACTGCGCCCTGTGTTCCTGCCTGCTGATCTCCGGCCCAAGTTCCTTGATTTGGCCGATGGGAACACGCGCCGTGGGCTGGAAATGTGTGGGATTCTATGTGGCTCTCCAGTGAATGATGCTCTCTTTGTCACCACCCTTCTCATCCCCAACCAAAAGTGTACCTCGGACACTTGTGAAACGGAAGATGAGGATTTGACTCTGGCCTATTGTCTTGAGAACGATCTCATCATGGTTGGATGGATCCATACGCACCCGACACAGTCGTGCTTCATGTCATCTAGGGATCTGCATACTCATGCTGGATATCAGGTGATGATGCCAGAGAGCATTGCTATCGTCTGTGCCCCAAGATCGACACCATCGTCAGTGTGAACCCGTTCCTCTTTTCCCAGACGGACTCATCCTAACATGACGGTTCAGATATGGCATTTTCCGCCTGACAAGGCCTCCCGGGCTTGACCACTTGCTCTCCTGTACTCGCAAAGAGACTTTTCATCCTCATGATGTTGACAACCTCTATCGAAATGCCGAGCGGCCTGATGGGCACGTTTACGAGTCGTACAAGTTACCTCTGGTAGTTCATGATCTTCGTACCAACTTTTTCTAGGGAAGAACACACTCTATCGGCACCCCCAACAATGTCGATGGCCATTTTTGCACGACACGTCCAGGCCGAACAATCATCAATCACCTGGTTAGGGCGTTTTTGTTATTTTATCTGTATTTTTCATTCTAAGCGCATTATTCGGACTTGACACAGCGCCTTTGTTAACGTGGCTGGGGACCCGAAAATTTTGATAACACGTCAGCCGGGTGAAGAAGAAATTAATCCCAGAGATTCCCTAGCAGCTAGTGGCTTATACGTTCTACCAACCTTGTTAGAATATCTTGTTAGGTAGATTTAAGATCTAATAATACGATAGCGGAGAAAAGGCAGGGAAATTATCAAGTCCGATTTTTCTATATTGGCTATCGAGTTTTACAAATCATACCCGGGTCTCGCGCGGCAAATGATGGATCTTGCATCTTTAATTTCCTCAGGCGTTGTGCAAGCGCAAAAGCGTCAGTTGTGCTGTTGTGCCAATAAAAGGCCAGAATCTTGATCAAACGATAGAAATTCTGATTTAACCGCCAATTTACAATGTAATCATACAACTGCCGCTGGTAGAATTTGCGTGTCTGCTATTTGCTGAGAGGATGATCTGACCCGTTCTACAACCGTGATCTTCCATTTGTCTACTTTGCACAGACACTGGATGCTACTCATCATGGCATATTACAGTCTCATATAATCCCATCAGGATAAAGATTACCGGAAGGCAACTGAAATCAAACCATTGGCTCTGGTTTTCGTTATCCCGCTGGTCTGCCCTGGGGCTGATCTATAAGAGGGCATAATAGCAATCGAAATTCCCCAGAAAAGGTACGTCTGGTGTAATTTTTTACTAGACGGTATGCACTTATGGAGTTTATCGCTCCTATTTGTATTTAGGACTATGAATAAATATAATCCTTTAGGAGATTAGGAATTTGAATTTCACAACCTGCCTGGAACATACCTATGAGATACAGTTATTGTCCAGGCCCGATACTCGTCTGGTCGCAATTTATTTGTCGATAGGAGTGATGCTTGCATTAAATCCTTGTCGTGTAAGCCAACAGCGCGTTAACGCTTGATCGACTTCATAGCTTTCCCAGCGTGACTGACAGCGTTGGCAAAATGAGCCCATTTCTATCAGCCTTGAAAGGAATGTTGATCCAATCTGCCTTGCTTTACTACTATTATTAGAAGGGTGCTGTAGGAATATTTACAAGTTGCGCCGCTGCTGGGCATGGACCAGACAACCTAAGAGGTCAATTCTCACTGATACTCTTGAATCAGCTATCATTAGCTGGATGATGCCATACAGATAAGAGCACCGGTGTCGTTCGCAAGTACAACGTCTCCTACGGTTCACAACGTCTTATCCCCCTGAACCATGACTTACCCAAAGCAACAGTCAACCAACTCTGACGGGCATTCCCCCCAAAATTCCAATCTCTCACCGCCGCGCATAGGGAAGAAATCTTTGATGAAAACTCTGCTCCAAACGCCGCCATCAAAACCCTCGTCAACGGAACTGGGAGGTAACAAGTCAGTTTTAATGGTTCTAAGAGTATAGATACTGCGGGGGACACTGGGCTGTAGAATGGAGAAACTCGTACCAGAAAACATGGAGGAATCTTTTAATTCTGGAGCGTTGTCCTTCAGCTGGCTTCCATAAAACATATCCTCACACGCCGTATGTGTCGTGTTTCTCAAATCTCCTACACCCCCTTCCCAACTGCACCGCCAAGTCCCGAAAGTCCGGTTCCGGCGAGGAGATTCCCGAGCTGTCCAAGACACTAACTCAACACGATCAGATCAGGTCTTGCGGCTTCACATTCCCACATTCCTTCAAAGAGGGGGGTAGGGTGTGAGGGAATTCCCATGGCTTGTACGTTCCGTGAGTGGCGGGTCCGGAATGAGGCGACTCCAAAGCGTCAGGCCGCATGAATTTAGGTATGGACGCGTCACCTTCCCGCTGAATGTGATTGTTTCCATGTGTCATTTTCTCCCTTTCTCTCAGGATGACCTCGTCGAATCGAGGTACTGTCACTAAAGAGGACTCTACGTATGTGTGGGTGGGAGGCAACGAGTATGGAAAACGGATGTGGGTATAAACTCGTTGCTTGAGGAATTCGGCACATACCAAAGTCCCCCAGACATTTGATCCATATGCGCCCTATGCACGACGCCGACGCCGCCAATAGACTTTCCATCATGCCATACGCGAGGTGGATGAGTAGGAGCACGGCTCCATGATATGATAGTGTCATGAAGGGGTGGATACCGTGGCACCACATGTCGGCCGGCATGGGATACTTGGAGGTGACGGCTCAAATTTGGGATGCGTTGGATGTTGGGTGGCGAAGAAGAAGCCGTGATGTTCGTTCAGAGCTCCTCGTAAAGCTCGATGAGTGCTTGCCGCGGCTCGTTTGTGAGCTTTCGACTGTCGCTGCCCGACTGCGTGCCAATCTCAATGCACTTGGACTCCACCATGACCAGACCGGCATGGATGGCCTTCACCTCGGCACTCGAAGCTCCTTGGGGGACTGGGCAAGTTGCAGGCTCTGCAGTGGTGGGGGGGGTTTCGGGGCTCGACGAGCTCATCGTGGAAGGCTCTTGGGCCGGGGGATAAAATTGAACGGCAATCTGGAAAAGCGCTCGAGAGAAACCGCGCCACCAGCCAGGGGCGTTTTCCCTGACCTTCCCTGGGAGGATGGCGGCAAAAGATCCCAATGACGGAGCCTGCGATGGTGTCTAAGGGTTGGCTTGAGGCAACACTTCGAACCTTGTAAGTGGTAGGCCAATCTCAGGTGGCAGCTTCCTCGACGACGACTCCCAGAGAAGGCCGATAGTGATTGAGAAAGGGAGGGACGAGACTCTGAGGCCGAGAGCAAAGGCAAGGACTATCCACAACGCAAAGGGAACCAGAAAAGTGAACGGGGATTTTCTGGACGGGACAGGTCTTGGATCAGCATTCGCCAAGACCAGGCCGCATCGCGGGCCGTGGGAAAGGGCTCAGACGGCCCGAGATTTGAATCCGTACCTGAGAGGCCACTGGCGGTAGGCAAGGAGGCCACCTAAAAGAGCCCAGATAGCTACACACCTGGGAGGCGCAAGAGCATAACGTAAGACGAGGGTCTTTTTCCCATATAACATGAATGTGAAATGCAAATGCGAGACCATAAACTTACGCGTGGCCAGCCCAAAGGGTCGAAACGCAGGCGGGAATGTTTGAATCGTTGGTGCTGATATTGCTCCCTTCGTCTTTGAGTATGATGATGAGGATCGAGAAAATGGCTTGAACCGACACGATGAAATCCAATGAGAGCATCATTCGATCGATCGAGCTCGAGCCGACTATCGAGCAGCACAAAAGCTAGGCGCAATAGATGGGGTGCTTCAAGAGGACAGGGTCATATTGTGAGGTAGGAGAGGCAGTGTCACTAAATATAATGCCACTGATATCGTGAGGTAGGAGAGGAAGTGTCATTAAATATAATGCCAGTGATATTGTGAGGTAGGAGAGGCAGTGTCATTAAATATAATGCCAGTGTGGCTGACGGGAAGGGGTGCTTCCGCGTATGGTGCCCTACCAGACAGTTTGGGATACTTATCTAAAAGAGACGCAGGTTGAGGTCAACGGTTCGAACCACGGCCTATGCAGTATTGTAAATCGTCCGGTACGTATCAGAAGGGGCGCCGATGCCCGAGTCCTCGTTCATTGGGTCTCTGCAAGCCATATCACCGCGTGAGATGCACGCTGATATCATGAGGCTTGTTCAGCTGAAAGGCAAATTCATTGCTGGCGATGGACGGGAATGGCCTTGTTTGCCTTTCAGTGTATGTGCGAGTCGTCTGCGACTGGAGCTGTTCCTGGTTTATACAGGCTGTCCTGGCCGTAGAGTCCAGCGTTTATTGATATTGTTGGATCCTGAGATCGCCCATCTCAATGTCCATTGCCGGCGGGATCTGAATCACCGCAATCATAAATTTCATCTTCACATTCATCTTCGCAATACACACCAGAAATGCCAAGAGTCGTCAACGCTGTTGTTTCGAACGAGCGCGAACGAGCTTGCAACCACGACGAGGATCCGGGCCGCCTTTCCAGACCTGAGGACTTTGATGCGAGGCGCCAAGCTCCGATCAGTCCGAGAGCCGACGAACTCGATGCCCAACAAGTTACCCAGACCGGTGGCGGGCATAGCTCCCGTCAGTCCCGTGCGACGTGTCCCATCATCTGGCCACTGACCCATCTTTTGCATCGTGTATCCGCGCCAGAGATTTCACAGCCGACGGCTTCAAGTCCAGGTAGGCGCCTTGGCCCCGAGGTGAAAACTGGTGTTTCAAAACACGGCTTCATGGCAACGGCGGTCGAACGCGACCACGCCTGGTGGTCTGCCTCCGAGACCGAGGATGGTTGCTGGGACGACTTCTCTCTCTTGCGCCCTTTCGCTATCACGAAGCGATCAGGCTGCGCCACAACCTTGGAAAAGGAGGTGTCAGATAGGCTCCATCGTACGACATCTTTGCTGTTGACGGGAGCCGCGGGCATGGGTCTTGTGAACCTGCTCATGGTCCAGGTACTGCGCCAGCCTTTAGACGTGAATATCAACCTTTCTCCGGTGGGTCAGCACAAGAATGCGTTTTCTAATAGCCAGCAGGAATACGGCAACATGGAACCTGGGCTTTGCGACAACACCTTGCGAGAGAAGGTCTTGGCACTCGTTGCTGCCTTGGCCGCTGCACACTTGATCACTTTATATACAATACTCAAGCTCGGTCGGCTCCTCGATAATGCGAACAGTCAGCAAACGGTCGTCCAATGCATGTTGGGCTGTGCTATAACCTCCACACTCGTGTCGTCAGACGCTGTCATGGTGTTCGCGGTTGTGCAGCCTCTGCTTGCCGATGTCTTGGTCGCCTGGGGGATGGTGACGGCCGTTATGCAGCGACGCAGGACTGCCGAGGGATGACGGCCGTTATATGGCGATGGAGGATACGGTTGTGACAGCGCTGGGTTGATGACGGCCAGCATGCCTCTCTCTGTTCAGACTGCGTACGTTGGCAGAATAAATTGTGGAACAACAGATTCGAATCGGCCGGTCAGATCACCTTCACGGCACAAGCCACATCTTTTATCAGTCTTTTTGAATGTTTCTTAGCTTCAGCATTCTTATCTATACGTTAACAGCTCAAGGCATGCGGGATCAGCCCCAGTGTATTCGTAATATTTTGTCCATTCTTATTCCAAGAGAGAAATAATGCCAGCGAGGCCCTCGATACTTGGACCCATATGCCAGTCTATTACCCGGCGGAAGAAAGCATACAAGTCCATACTGTATCCTTCCTCAACTTATTAATAGTCAGACTGGTGCTTGCGGTTGCGTATCTGATCAGGAATAGGCTTCGTGATTTACACTACTCGTTGGTAAAAGCACTACTATGAACAGAACAACCACCCCTAACAGATACAACCCTAGTTTGATTAAAACAACAGACACAAGTGCCAGAAAGCCCAAGTGTTATGAATGGTATCCAGGCCCGCCTTGTTGATACTGCCACGGCCATTGTCTTGATGTAGTTAGTTAAAGATGACAGGAGAGCATACTCTACCTAAAAAAGAACCCATGTAATCCCGCAAGTAATACCACCAACCTATAAACAATACTGCCCCATCCCCCCGATCTGCCACTCCTGAAAAACGCCGATGCTAATGGTTGGTTGTGATGCCCCGTCCTCTTGCCTGTCGCCGCTAAACAAAAGGAAACAGATAGAAAAGTGCCCAGCTCGCGTACGCGCCAAGTTACCGGCTCACCTGGCTCGCAAAAGGTGCAAATTACCCCTTTGAGGCTTCCTTTGTAAGCGATGACGGCGAAACCAATGCAGACCCCAAATTCAAAGACAAAGCAGATGTTAGACAAAGCAGATGTTCTTCTTGTGCCCGAGCCATACACACACAGCATGGAATAAGCCCCTCCCTCCAAATAAAAAAGAGAAAAAGCGTGACAACGAAAGGGACTGAACCGTTTTCGACCCTTCCTGTCTGATTAACTTTGAATTCTCCCCCAAGGTCCTTGCGCTCTTAAAAATCTAAAGTAAACATGCACACCGAAAAGACACGAAAAAAGGGGTATAAGGTCCGGCGTGCATGGTAGTGTGGTATTGATCCAAGTTGAGAGAAGCGAGAAATGAAGAGCCGGCACATGGAGAAATGACGACGAGCGTTGACGATAAGATCTGTGTATGCGAGTTTGGTGGCGGAACGGTGAAATGCTTTCGAACAGGGGGAGCCACAACATCCTACATGGCCGACGTCGGCTCAGTGGCCTCGGTGCAGTGGTTGTAGAGGATTCCCGACCAGACCCTCCAGTGCAGAACGCCAAGGTGTGCGACCCGAGTAGCCATATCCTCCATGCCTGCGTCATCACGCGCTTCAGGTGACGCAGAAGAAGAGCCTCCAAGACGCAGAGGGGGCACGCCGCTTTCCCAGGCCCGGTTCTGTCCGTGACCAAGCACACGACCGCCTGTGGCGACGCTGAAAAGGTTGACGGCAGTGAGACCCTTGAATTCCGAGACCCTGCGGGAAAGCTCCGTCATCAAGCGAACGTGGAACTGGGCCTCGACCTCCTGGAACAGGCCGGATGTGGTGTCACAGACATGCGATGCAAGCTCCGACTCAAGAGCGGGCAGGAGATCCAGAGAAGCGCTGGTGGAGCGTAGAATCTGGAGAGCCATGTCAGGGGCGAGCGATTGCCAGCGTGACGTGTGGGCGGCTACTGCGGGAGCGGTATGCGCAAGGGCGACCAGAGAGTTGTAGAGGGTGCGAGCCTTGGGAGAGTCGGCGGTGGAAGCGGCAAGGGGAGGGGTGAAGACGATTGAAGACCGGGGGGAGGAGTTCATGGAGCCAGCATCGCTGTAGACGATGCTCGACGGGCGTGAGTTCTGCGAAGGCGCCTGGAGCAAGGAGTTGTAGTTGAGGTTCATTTCGCGCGACCAGGAGAGCAGAGTCCCATCGTCGTCGGAGATGGGCAGCGAGAGCGAGCTGGAGAAAGGGCTGTCGTTCTGCTGGTGGTGGTGGTGGTGGTGGTGGTGGTGGTGGTGGTGCTGCTGCTGCTGCTGCTGCTGCTGCTGCTTCTGGTGGCTGCGGCACCGCGCCTCGAGCTCCTCCCAGGTGCGCATGCAGATCTCGAGGTTTATGGCATCGAGGATGTCGGCACGCAGCTTGCTTATCCGGTCCTCGTCAAACTGGAACACCTGAAGACGAGAGATGCGACTCGACTCGACCGACGGCATCATGAGCCTGCCGAGGGCCTCGAAGAAGATGGCCATCTCGCCAAAGTCGTGCTTTGACGAGCGGGAGCCCGAGAAGCGTCTCGTCTCGGCCTGGTACCAGGCGATGGCCTCGGTGGTGTCCATCTTCATCTTGGGCTGGCACATGCGCTTAGCGTGGTACTTTTGCTCAAAGTGGACCGTGTCCTCGATGAGGACGGGGCGAAGGCAGCGGATCTGGTGGTTGGCGACATCGAGCTTCATGGCCTCGAGGACGCTAAGCAGGCTGCGCATGCCCTTGACCAGCTCGGCAAGGTCGTTGTTCCGGTTGCCGTTGCTGAGCTGGGTGTACATTTCGTCGACCCAGTCGTCGCGCATCGGGGCGCAGTGCGACTTGAGGACACCCGAGAGCCACAACGCCAACTTCTCCAGATCCGCAGTGCCCTTATCGAACTGCTGCATGAGCAGTTCGACATCGAGGCCCTCGTCCAGATATGCCCTATCACGCACCGGGACCAGGGTCTGGATTATCTCCTTGACCGCACGCAGCAGCAGCGGCAAGCACCACTCGGCCTTGCCGTGGGTTGCGACAAAAGCCGGCCTGTCGGCAACAAACAGTGCCAGCTGCTCCAGCAACGCCGACCAGAACTGGTTCGCCTTTTCGTTCTTCTTCCTGCCCTTGACACCGTCCATGTTGGGGCGGAAGTGCAGCTCGGGATCAAAGTTGATGTCGTGGCGCAGCTTGGGGTTCATGAGGATCTTGTTGACGTCGAGCTCGCTGAGGGTGGCTTTGGTGACCGGAGGTTCGAGGGTCTGGTGTTTGTGTGAGTGTTGGCTTGATTGTGACGGCTGTGGCTGGGGCGGGCGGCGAGAGGAGGACGGCGAGGCGCTCGAGAAGTGCACCTCGGATTCTGTGGTGACCTGCACCGACATGGTGGAGCAGTTTGAGGGGTTTCTGGAAAGCGGTGTGGGTTGCGAGGAGCTGGGCGCCGACGGCGTGCTGTAGCGTCTTGGGAGCTGGCCGATCTTGTCGTCGTAGTTTGTTTGCTCGCTCTGTTCGGTGGTGGTGACGATCTTGGACTTGGAGTCGTTCTCGGAAAGGGGTTCGGCCTCGCTATTAGGCCGGACCTGTCTGCGGTTGCTCTCGATCCCGCCTCCGCGCTGTTCACTTGCCATGGTGTCAAGCGTAATCAACCGCAAACTCTGGAGAGAGAGAGAGAGAGAGTATGTGTGTGTGTGTGAGAGAGAGAGAGAGAACGAGAGAGAGAGAGATGAGAGATCAGATCGCACGCTACCCGACGGGGTCAGCACCTCCTCAGACCACGCGATCCCGATCCGGCCAGGTGGTCGACACCTGATCAAAGAGCGAGATGTGCGTGTGTACACCTGCTCTCGTCGTCCTTACAGGCAAGGCAGCAGCACAACTCTTTTTGCCTACTGGGTTGACGGGCTTTCAAACGCGTGAGGAACAAAGGAGCAAATCGAAAATCGAATATAAAAGAGTAAAAAGGCCGGGAGAAGGTCGAGCGAGTATGGGGCTCTTTATGTCTCTGTGTCTGGTTATCGGCGGCGACGGTCGGTTTTGGATAGCATGTGTGTGGTCTGCATCTGGTAAGTGACTGTACAACAGCGTTTGCGGTAGCGTGCAGCTGGTAGCACGAGCGTGCGGTTGACAGATAGAAGCTGGGCGCTCGATGTTTGCCAGATGAGGTAAGTTGGACGGAATGGTTTAAAGAAAGGAAGGACGAGGAAATCCAGACACTCACCCCTTAACCGGGAGGACGGGAATAATATGTCAGTAGCCGGAAATCACGATTTGGGGGGGGGCGTCCCAGGGGTAAGGCGTTAAAAAGTCGACGAGATCGGAGTGGTATGACGGGAGGGGTGTGGACAACAATATCTGTATGGTGGCCAGCAGACCAGAACAAAAAAGGACAAGGTGTGTTGGGTGAAGGGAAGAGGGAAAACAGAGTTTATTGGCGGGGAAGGGCAAGAGAGGAAGAAGGGAACAAAACAAAAAGGTCGAAATGACGAGAACTTAACGATATGAAGGGTCGTTATTAGGCGCCAAACGGAAGGAAGGGAAAAAGAACAGAAGGAGGGCGAAAGAGAAAAACAGCGGAACTCCCCTTCCCTCCCTCTTTCTCTGCAGATGCAACTTGACTTATGCACACACAAGTCGTTGATCCTTGTTGTGGTCTTCCCTTCCCTTGGGTCCCTGGGTCCCCTATCTCATGCCATCTCATGCCAATCCGTCTCCCCTTGGCAGCCTGTCAGACATGGGGGGTGTAGGGATGGATGGATACATGGAATTACATGGACCTGGGGAGGGAAGAAGACGTCAAGGATTCTGCTTCAGTGTTCCTGCTGTTTTTGAGCGAGTCGCGCCAGCCTAGAACAAAAAGGAACGGCAGGAGCAACTATCGTCGACTTTCCTTTGGTGGCTGTGTGGATGTTACTTTTTATGGTTTTCTTCTTCTTTTTTATATACGTACATATATATTACTATTATTATTATTTGATTTTTTACCTCTTTCTTCTTGGTCCTTTGGGTGTAGTGACAGGTGGGCGTGAGTTGTGTTTCGGTCGGTCTTTCTGCGCGAGGGGGGCGTGGCTTGTTTCGCCAGAAACCAACACGCAAACAACCTCGCTGCCACTTTTTTGCGTTGGTATTGACTGGCGCTACCCCAATCTGCACCACGGTAACAACCACTTATTAGCACACAGTCCACAGTCACGACGAATCCACTACACTTGACCGCCCACCAACTATCTGGAGCCTTTTCTCTCTCAACTCACTCTCTCCCCCCCCTCTTTTTTGTCTGGCGCCTGTGGTTAGACGCAATCGTGACGGGCCATTATCGTCGCTAGTCCATGGGGGTACAGGGCCCTCGCCTTTCGTCTTCAGCTCGAGGTCCACGTCCACGACCGATGAAAAGGCTTGCGACCTGACCTGCACGCCGCCGCTGCTATCATGTATCAATGTATTGCTGATCCGCGCCGGCTGACCCAACAGTGCATGGAACATGCAGACGAGTTGAAGCATCGCACACCCAAGTAACTGAACTGCCTATCTTGGTCAAAGTGTATTACTGCTGTGCTTCTCCGCATTTCAGTCGTTGCCACATTATGTAACACCGCGTTGGGCGATGCTGAAATTACATTACTCAGGCCTGGACCAACTGCATGTGGGAGATTGCGTCCTCTTGCTTCAATCTTGAGTGCGGTAACCCATCATTACCACGCGCACACCCACCCACCTTTATACGATACGATGGTGGGCAGATACTACAAGTCGTGATTATAGCACCAGGTCACACTTCTTCCTGATCATAAGGGTGCAAGTATGTTTGTTTATATGTATATAGATAAATATTCGAATCCAGGGCACAGTCATGATAAAGATGGAACGGTTCTCCAGCTTAATCTGGAGGGATGATGAGATCCGATCCCGTTATCGATCGATCCCTTGGAGTCATGACCAAAAGAAAAATTGATCAGATATCTAGCAAACTGGACCCAAGGATGTACCTAAGCCATGTGGGATTGGCCCTTGGAACACTCGTAAGGCGTGTAAAGCGTGTAAAGCGACCAATCTCATGTGAAGGGGGCGATGTTGTACGTATCGTATAACAACTCATCTCCACCATTATCCACAACCCGCCATCATCAGCCCTGGGACCACCGGTCCGTACGGCCGGCGGCAGTTGCTTTTGCTACTCATGCACGCGCGCGAAATTTCCCTCACTCTCTAATCTCTCTCTCTCTCTCTCTCCCAAGTCGCCAGCGTGCCTGGCGATCCGGCTCCATCTGCGCCTTCACTTCGCGCTGGGATGGCTGGCCCACTGAGCATCACATTGTCCTTTTGCGAGACCAAATCAAAACCAACAATAAAGCCCCCCATCTCCCAACACGGTTCCGTCAGCCTACTGTAGCAACCCATGTGCCATAACAATCTGCTGTTATGCTCCGCCTCCGCCCCGGTCTCAGCCAAGGTCAGTCAGTGATCTGTGATGTTTGATCCATATGCGGAAGCGTAATGCATTCAGAGAGAACGTGGCGGTTCGGGACGCTTCGTGTTGGTCAGCAGTTTAGCTGGGCGTTGGGTTGGGAAGAACAAATCGGCTCCGAACTTTGGCTCGGCAGATCGGATCATGTATCGACTTGTGTTCGGTTGGCTATTGCCGAGTTCGGCCACCCGTCATTCGAGCTTATTACTCGCCGAGTTATTTTGGGGGGATGAGAAGCTTCTAGATAATCGCTCGCTGGCAGAGAGCTAGGGTTTTAGGAACCGGTTGTGGATGGATCCGGGTTCTCATATATCCCTAGCATGTTATAATCCAACGCACGTGTCAGTTGGCAGGGCTAATACGCTTCGCTTGCTTTTGGGCAAACCGACATAGTACGCATGGCGTATTTAGGCACACACCCATCCATAGTCATCATCGGGACAATAGGGCTTTGAATACGGCTCCGACTGAAATCGGCAGAGCATGTGAGGGGCAACAAAAAGTCTGGTTGGGTACGAGGGAGGAGCGAGTGGTCAAACGGAGGGAGGGACGCCGGGCTGGGAGACGGCCCGGCTGACGTCAAGCCCAAGGCTCCTCATTTCGTGACAAAATCCTTCATATGCTGGAGGAAGAGGGGTTGAGTAAACAAATCCCCAAGAGTGTGCGCATGTAAACGCGCCGACTTCTCAGGCATCCGCTGCCCCGATTGCCGCCGCATCCGTCTGTGCCAGCCACACCTGCAACTGCAGGCAGTCAGATGATGATTTTCCTCCAGAGTCTTTGCTTTGAAGATGGCATGCGCACTTGCTGCTTAGCAGACGTCAGATATGCATGTTCGGGTATGGGTATCACTTCTGGTGCTGCTCACCTCACCTCACCTTACCTGGGTTAATAATAACAGCGGTCAGCTACAGCGCCTACGCCAGGGGGTGTGGGCGCATTATTGATCCAGCTCGCGCCTGGCCCTGAAGCCCTGTTTCCGCCGTCTCGCCTCGCGTCGGACCTCGGGACCGGATCGATCAGATTGGCTTGATTCTGATTTGCCAGGCGAGAAAATCAAATGGAGATTTCTCTCCATTGTTTGACCCGATTAGCCAATTGATCCACCTTTTCCGCTAGCTCACATCTCACCCCGCACCATCGTGAAAGTACCGCTATGAATTCTTTATTGTGTTGCCCCAGGTTAATATCGTTTGCAATAAAAACACAAGATACATAATAATCCCTTCCCCTATCTCAGACCAACTACGGAAAGCCAGCACCCATTTAATGCGCCTCAGTATTGCATCGTGCAGGCGGTACGGTCAAGGCATGTATTTCGCTGCATGTATTTCGTTTTCTATTACGCACCGAGATAGCGTATTCCATCTCGTATCTCGTGAAAAAAAAAAAAGTAAAAAAGCCCATCACGTCACACGGCATTGCCTCAAGTCCTCAAATTAACGAATGCACGTGGTTAGCCGAACTGTCACACGAAGCAATCAATATCTATCCACCCACCCACTGGACTCCTCATCTACGACAGGACACCTGGTCTTTTCTTTCCTTTTGGCTGGCTTGTGCGTGCAGCAACAACACGCCTGCTGCACTTCTCGCCTTGATGCTTGATGCTTGACTGCCCAACATCGTGATTGCCTGCCTCGGCGACGGCCACAAAGCAGCAGCCCGACAGTAATAAGCCAGCCCAAGCATCACGACGCCAAAGCATGACGACGCAACCATGTAGGCGCGTCCAGAGGAGCACGCACATGACTGCGCAGCGCACGTCCCCTACGGGGATGCTGTGCTGGGGCGAACAACCCGACCACCAACCCGCAGGTTGCCATGCAGTTCTCCCCGGGATCTTTCTGTCACCGCCAGTATTGGGTCTCCTCTCATTCTCTCGTCACAGGAATTCGTGCCTTGACTACGGGGTTATGCCAACGATAATCAGGAGATCTTGTCTGGCCAACCAATCCTCGAGAGAAACCCATCTTTCCCTCACACGACGCCCCAAAAAAGTGGAGATATCAAAGGACATACAGAATCTGTTGGAACATTGGAACCTCTCTCGACCCGTGCTGGACGTTTGCTCGTCCAGGGTGTTTGTCGTTGGTCTGTCTGCATGACTCGACTCGACGTCTTCCGTGCATCTCATTTGTCATTTCGTGCCGGTGCGGCCATGATGCCGCGCCTTGATAACCATTCTTACACATGTGGCCCTCCTTCCAAGCGCTCTCTCACGGGTGGGGTCTCGCGCAAGCAGCGCATAACGAGCCATCGAGCCATCACCATCGCACGGCAGGCATGTATGCGCACGCAGGACTCAGCAGTCGGGCAGCAAACAAACAGATCAGTTGGATCAGTTGGATCAGTCGCCAAGTTGAACGGCACTTTCCCTCCTGCCTCTGCCTGCCTCTGCATTATGCCCGCTCACCTCGGCTCCAACTCGTCCGACATTGCTCATTGCTGCTCCCACCATGCGTCTTGTCCTGCAATGTGACCTCCGTCAAGCGTTTATTGCCAGTAAACGGTGGCGCTGCACTCGCCGGCCGGCAAATGGTGTCATGCTGTTGTTGTGTATGCCTGACACGTCGACGGGTCCGCTTCACCGCTTTCACCGACCGCCGAATCGGAGCCTGAATCCGGACTACATCCAGCCTACGCCCCATCCGTTGGTCTTGCCATCCAGCGCGACGATCTGCAGCGCAGGTGCGCAGAGAGTACATAAAAGAAGCCCTCACCGCGCTATCCTGATAGGTATGGGGGCCACGCTAACTTATCCATGTGCGTCGTACTTGGCTTTCGGTGGGAAGGGTTTTGGCCGTTGCAAATGAGGGCAAAAGCCGTTTCTTCAATCCGGCCCAGCACGGATTCTTTCCCCCCCTCTCTCTGTGTGTGTTTGTGTCTGTGTGTTTTCTTGTTCCTAATCACCTCAATCTGTTCGGGCACCCTCATAATCAAGCACGATTGCCATTTGCCAGTAGCAGGGCCATCGGCCAGCCCGGTGTGCAGCTGGCGCCATGTTTTTATTGCCAGAAGAAGGAGAAGCATCTCCCCGCCGTGCCTTTTGCACTGGGTGATGACCATCGCATGAATCAGATACCAAGCCTGTGCTATCCGAGCACCATTCTATGAGCGAATACTTTGGGCCAAGTCCGCCTTTGGGCACGGCTGCTACCCCAGAAATGTCATCAATGATACAATTCTCCAGACCATTGGACGAACCGCCGCCCAGAGCTTGGGTATCAACAAGGTGAGCGGTTGCGTGAGAGCCAAACAAGCTGGTGGCATGCACAAATTGACGACATTGTGTTGGACTTGTGACGCAAGTCTTGAGCACAGCGGGAACGTTGTCCTGGTGCAAGCTGGGTGTGGCCTTGTTTTGTTCGTTCCTGGATCCGGAGGGCTGCTTCATCCAAACCCATACGGCCCCGTGGTCCGATTTCACTAGTCAGCCATAAGACTGCACCACGTAAAGCACGGGAAGGGCTCTATTCATGCGAGCTAATGCCTCCCAGCTATGTATGTTCCTTAGTAGTTTCCTCAATAGACCGACGCCATCACCACGACCCCCAACGCCGGATAGTAGATGCAGTGCCACCAGCCGCGGCGAGAAAAGAAAAATCTCTTGATGCGAAGGGGTCAAGGCTCTGCCCCCAGCCTTTCTATCGCCCGACGCTATTCTTCAAACTTCCCTCGCTGGCATGCCAACTCAGCGCAGGTCGCATGTATAGCAAATCTATCGTCCCGCTAGATCGTATGGCGTAGAGATGCACGCAGCGTGGCCATCACATGGTAAAACCGAAGCGATAGATGCGAGGGTGGCTCAAGGGTGCGCGCGGGGCAAAAGTCGAGGCCAAGATATCGTGAGCTAGTTCAAGAAGATGGAGATCTTGACCGTGTCAGTGACCAAATAACCAAATCGATACGGGACGAGGGCCACGGGCAGGCACAACACACCGACATGAGGACGCAACATATGCTGATGTATGGGCTCATTCGCTCGCCTATCCTTGCTGCTTTCCAGAACACGCCCAAGACCCTGTGGCCCAACTGTTAATCCCAGACAACGTCACCATGTCCCCTCATTCTCACACGACAATCATCAAGTCACCAAAACGTCTGGGCTTGAGGCATGCAACGTACCCTCCTCTTCGGTTATCCAAGATGCTGGGGAAGAGATAGTGCACATATGTACACGCGCAGATGAGGAGGAGGAGGACGAGGAGGAGCGACTGGAAATTGAAGAGCGCAGACTATCGGAGCATCAAAGCTTGTTGTTAGCTGGAAGGGAAACTTGATCGTGGGGGTTGCGCACCATGGTAATGGTAGGTGAGTTGAGCTTAGTCGTAATAGCCAAAGCAGTTACTTTGCTGCTTTGAGAGGAACGTGATGAACTGCGACTGATCCAGGATTGCGCGAGGTTGTTCTTGTTGGTGGAGCGATGTGATCCCGAAATAAGGCTGCGAGAGTGGGGCTACGGATCTCGAATGCTATGATTGGCCACCCGTGGAGCTCCACATGACCGAACCTCGATCGCGAAGCCCGTCAGTACAGCGAACGCGCACATCCTCTTTTATTACGTCGCCGCTTCCAGTCCCCCGCCAAGATAACCCACAGATTACGTTTACGCCGTCATCGTGATTGAGCCTATTCGCCGGGATGGAGCCCAGGGTGCGTGCCGGCAAAAATGTCGGCAAGATGAGCTTCACGCATAATGAGCGTACGAAACCCCCCCCCCCCCCCCCCCCCCCCACTTTGGCCTGTTGCGATCAGTTTCTGAACCTTTATTCCCTGGCACAGTAGCGCAGCTCCTGTACGCGCATGGCGACGTCAAACACCCGCTGCCCGAGACGGTGCGTGTGCTCGACGAGATCCTTACCGACTTCATCCAGAGCGTCGCCTTCGACGCCGCACGCGCGGGCCACTACGCCGGCCGCCAGAAGCTCAAGTTCGAGGACTTTGAGTTTGCCATGCGCAAGAACCCGACGTTTCTCGGCAAAATCCAAGAGGTGTTTGAGAAGAAGGCCGACATCGAGAAAGCGAAGAAGGCATTCAACGCAGATGACGTCGAGGTCGCCAAGGATACCGTGACAGACACGGATGGAGGCGCGGCGGCTGGAGCATCATCGAAAGGCCGCGGTGGCGGTGGCAGTGGCAGCGCGAGATCCGGAGGAGGAAGGAGAATAGTTGATGATGAGGAGCTGGGAGATGCGGACGATGACATGGACGTGGAGAATGCCATTGGCATCAAGATGTGACGCATCATGATGAAATGGATTGCATGCATTGGCGGTGTTTTGGTGTTTCAAGCATGCGATCGGAGTTGACAGGAATGGCTTTGCAGCCAAGAGTGACCAGGCTCGCGGTCCTGGATGTGGGTGGCGACAAGTTCCAAACGAGCACATATGGGATAATCAGGGGTGCATGACGCAGTCGGCTTTTGTATTAATTGGCAGAATTTGCCCTCTGGCCAAGGCCATGTATGAGACAGGATATATATCTGGATATCCTGGCCCATCTGGCCGCCTGCGGGCTGTCCTCAACCAGCACAGTCCTTCTGCAGACCACCTACTGGCCAGTCAGATAGTCCAGATTCCACCCAGACAGACTTAATAATGTCCTGGTAGTGCATGGCAAGATGTTAACGATCTCGATCACAGATTAATGAGTGAACGCGAAGTCACATGATACATATACGCCCCCAAAGCCCTGCTCGAATCCGACCCACTTCTTTTCGCGACCCAAACTTCTTCACCAAGACGACGAGGATACGAGACAGACGCCCTCCCCGCGAATCTAGCCATCTAATCCGAAACCTCCCCTTCCGATATCGACACTCGGTCGAAGAAAATGGTCCAGATTAGCGAAGTAAAAGGTAACAAACGCGACAACCGCACCGCCGCGCACACGCACATCAAGGGTCTTGGTCTCAGGCTAGATGGATACGCAGAGAAGCAGGCGGCCGGCTTTGTCGGCCAGATAACAGCGAGAGAAGTGAGCATCTCCTCCTGTCTCCTGTTGTCCTCAGGTGTACCACTGACGCTCTGTTGTTGTCCAGGCATGTGGTGTTGTGGCAGACTTGATCCGCGCCCAAAAGATGGCCGGCCGCGGCGTCCTCCTCGCTGGCGGTCCGGGGACCGGCAAGACAGCCCTCGCTTTCGGCATCAGCCAGGAGCTCGGAACCAAGATTCCCTTTTGCCCCATTGTCGGCAGCGAGATATATTCCGCCGAGGTCAAGAAGACCGAGGCGCTCATGGAGAACTTTCGGCGCGCCATCGGGCTCAAGGTCCGCGAGACCAAGGAAGTCTACGAAGGCGAGGTGACGGAACTCACGCCCGAAGAGGCCGAGAACCCGCTCGGAGGTTACGGCAAAACCATCAGCACACTGCTCATCGGTCTCAAGACGGCAAGGGGCCAGAAGAAACTGCGTCTCGACCCGAGCATCTACGAGGCCATCCAGAAGGAGCGCGTCACGGTCGGCGATGTCATTTACATCGAGGCCAACACAGGCGCGTGCAAGCGCGTTGGCAGGTCGGACGCTTATGCGACCGAGTTCGACCTCGAGGCGGAGGAGTACGTGCCCATCCCCAAGGGCGAGGTGCACAAGAAGAAGGAGGTGGTGCAGGACGTGACCTTGCACGATCTTGATGTCGCCAACGCGCGGCCCCAGGGCGGTCAGGATATCATGAGCATGATGGGCCAGCTCATGAAGCCGCGCATGACCGAGATCACCGACAAGCTGCGCGGAGAGATCAACAAGGTCGTGAGCAAGTACATTGACCAGGGCGTGGCTGAGCTGGTACCAGGCGTGTTGTTCATCGACGAGGTAAGGCTGAGCGGGGCTTGCTTGCTCTCATCGGCAATGGTTTTTTTTTTTTTTTTCAGTTTGAGAGACAGTGCACTGAAAAGCATCCTCCCAGGCCCACATGCTTGATATCGAGTGCTTCACATACCTCAACCGCGCCCTGGAATCCCCGTTATCCCCCATCGTCGTCTTGGCTTCCAACCGCGGCATGTGCAAGATCCGTGGCACCGACGACATCATAGCGGCTCATGGTATCCCTCCTGACTTCCTCGCCCGGCTCCTGATCATCCCCACAGAGCCCTACCAAGGAGACGACATCAAGCGCATCGTCCGGATACGGTCCACAACAGAAGCCGTTCAAATTACGGATGCGGCCTTGGATAAGATTGCCGAGCATGGCGTGCGCATCAGCTTGCGGTACGGCCTACAGCTCCTGACTCCGGCAAGGTAAGGACTACACCCTACCACTATCTTGATTCCATGTCGTGCTGACGGAAAACAAATGGCAAACAGCATTCTCGCCAAAGCTGGCGGGCGAAGCGAAATCGACGTCCAGGATGTGGCTGAGTGTGAAGAGCTTTTTCTTGACTCCCGGCGTAGTGCCACCCTCATGACGGGTGAGAGCGGGCGGGGGTATCTTCCGTGATTGGCTCCTTCGCCTCTCAAATATTTAATGATAAATAATAATAAAAATAATAAAAATACATAAGCACCGCCTACCCACACCGAAGCTGTCATCACTCTTCAGCCTTCTTCAGCGTCCACATTTGTGCGTTCGTTCACGATAGCTTCTTTATGCGTTGTGGTCACGTGCCACGCAGCTGGTTCCGGCTGCTGGCCATTGTGGAGATGGCGGCCGCACCCTCATCAAATCGGCACAGATTTGCCGATGCGAGACGGTGATGATGCGTATGCCATCGTATCGCGAGCAACCTGTTGACCAATTGATAACAGAGGATGACGGGCGCCGGCACGAAAAACCGGCCGGCCACCCGAAAACACCCGATACTGATGGAAATGGTCGCCTCTGTTGGGTCGCACCGTACGAAGGATGATTTTCTGATATCTCGTGCATACAAAAGCCGCTTATGGCGTTCTGTGCCCGTAATCAGTTCTAATCTGCTCGTTTGATGCACTGTCCTCCTAGTGAGACTCCGCCCCTCATAACCTCGCCGATGCCCCTTTTATCCCGCCTCCAGCTCTTCCCTTCTAGTCCGTCCATCTGGCATATTAAGGTGTGGACCGCTAACTTCGAACTTATTAGTATATTAGTATATCTGGATATCTAGATATCTACTCTACTCTACCCCACCTTATTAACTTTTACCCCACGCCAACACCAACTTTGATCTAGCAACGAAGCCATGGAAGGTTCCCACCCCATCAGGAGGTTCAGCATAAACCGGCACACGGGCGTGCCCAGGATCTCGCAGGCACGCCGTTTCTCCATCGGCGAGCCTGGATTGACTGGTGAGTTCACTGACTTCTTCTCCTCCTCTTCTTCTTCTCCTCTTCTTCTCCTCCTGACGCCTCCTCTTCCTGTAGAGGCTCGTTCCAAGGTGCACGCCGAGTTCAGAGCCTCCCATGAGGGCCACCAAGCGCACGCCGGCCTCGATGCCTCGCGGTCGTCCACCGGTGTCGTCTGGTGCACCGAACGCGCCGCCGAATATGGCTACATGGACGAGCCCGAGGAGTGGGCAAACCTGGGCCAAGGCGCGCCCGAGGTCGAGGACGACATTGAAGGTTGCTTCCCTCGCCCTACCACCATCGACATCACCATGGCAGGGCGCGAGTACGGCCCGACCGCCGGCATAAAGCCTCTGCGCGAGGCTGTCGCAAAGATGTACAATACTTTCCACAGGCAGGACAAGGCCTCCCAGTACACCTGGGAAAACGTCGCCATCGTTCCGGGTATGATGAGCCACCCTGCCCCTGAACCGCAGACGAGTCACTGTGCTTATTCTTTCTCTCTAGGCGGGAGAGCTGGCCTCATCAGGATCGCCGCCGTCCTGGGGAACTCGTACCTGTCGTTCTTCATGCCCGACTACACCGCCTACAACGAGATGCTGTCTCTCTTCAAGAATGCAAGTAACACGTCTTCTCCAGACTCATGCTGAGGCCAAGCGCGCTTACCGCCATGCCAGTTCGCCGCCATCCCCGTCCCCCTTTCCGAGGATGACCACTATCACATCCACCCCGACAAGATCGCAGAGGAGATCTCTCGCGGGAGCTCTGTCATCCTGACGAGCAACCCGCGCAACCCGACGGGCCGTGTCGTCTGCAACCCGGAGCTCGAGGAGATCCAGGACATTTGCCGCGGCCGCGCCACCTTCATCAGCGACGAGTTCTACTCCGGCTACAACTACACCAGCGACTGCGACGGGAGCATCATAAGCGCCGCCGAGAACGTCGAGGACGTGGACGAGGACGACTGCATAATCATCGACGGCCTCACGAAGCGCTTCCGCCTCCCGGGGTTCCGCTTGGCCTGGATACTTGGGCCCAAGGAGTGGATCAAGGCAATCGGCTCGTGCGGCAGTTACTTGTGAGTTTGCGTACACGTTGGATCTGAGAGATGACGACGACTAATATAACATGACAGGGACGGAGGGGCAAGCCACCCTTTCCAGGAAGCCGCCATACCGATGCTCGAGCCCGGCCTCGTCAGGCAAGAGATGATTGCCCTGCAAAAGCATTTCCGTGACAAGCGGGACTACGTCATCAAGCGCCTGCGCGAGATCGGCTTCGTTATCCGCATCGTTCCCAACAGCACGTTTTACTTGTGGTTGAATCTCGAGTGCCTGCCGCCGTCCATCTCGGACGGTCTCAACTTCTTCCAGGCCTGCCTCCAGGAGAAGGTTATCGTCGTGCCGGGCATCTTCTTCGACCTCAACCCCTCCAAGAGGCGGGATCTCTTTGATTCTCCGGCCCACCATTACGTGCGCCTGTCGTACGGCCCCAAGCTGGACGTCCTGACAAAGGGCTGCGACGGGATCGCCAGGGTTGTGCAAAAGGCCCGTGAAGCCCAGGCTGGGAGGGGCTGAGAAGATGTTCAACTTAGATATATGCTGTAGAGAATACATATGTGAGCCTTTTGAACCCACGCCGGCCTGATCGCATGGTGTTATAAAGTTTGTGGGTAGATGCTGGCATCTTTTTTTGATATGATTCGAGGTCGAAAAACAACGCCTAGGATGAGCTGAGATACCTCCTTCCTGCACCAAAGTAATCAATCACGTGCAACGGGACAAAATTCACTTCTTGTTTGTTCCTCTTCTTGTGTTTCCTTTCCTCAACAAACACCAACCAGGCACCCAGGTAAAAGTAAGCCAAAAAAAAGAAGATTTTCTTCCTACGCGAGCCATTATCTCTTTCTCCACCTCCACTACTGTGATCGACGCGTGCGCCCTCTTTTACGATTTTGCGATACAAGGCTCACGATCGGCCAGATGAATCGTACATTCTATATGCAGAAAGCTGAAGATCTTCAACAACATGGCTTAAAAGGAGATACTCCCGAACTTCCCAGACGTCCTCCCAAGTCCAGCAAATTGAGGAATGTAAGTACATGTGCAGCAACGCCATATCGAGAGTCGACAGGCTGACTTGAGAACAGTCGCAGTCCCGAGCACGCAAGAGGGCCCGTCGGCGGCGCCAACTGGAGCAGGCTCAACAGCAGGCTCAACAACAGGCTCAACAACAGGGGCAACAACAGGGGCAACAACAAGAGGGACAACAACAACAACAACAACAACAACCACTGCCACAAAAAGTGCTACAAGAAGTGCTGCTTCAGCTGCCTCGACGACAACCGGACCGTCAGAAGCGTCGGAAGGAACCGGCTTTCCCTCCCCCCCCGTACGACCTCCCCTCTCGCCCCTGCGCTCTCCCTCCGCTCCCTGGCTGGTTCTTTGGGAGGGTGACGACGGTGTCGCCACCAGTGCGGCGGCTCCCTGAGGAGGATATCCATGTAAATTCTGGTGATTGAACAAGATAGCGAGAATATTATGTTAACATGGCCGGCACCCTCGTTTGGTGAGTTTTTCTTGCTCTTGCGTCTTTATATTGAAATAAACAGCATTCACCACCACCCCAGAGTGATGGTTCAACGTGTCAGGACTTCATATCTTGATACATACGCACGATGGAGCAATTGAGGCCAAATACAAGATAACACAACACCGCCGATGCAAAAAAAACTCGCACGCTTTTCTCACAACCTCTCCTTTGGATGTGGGAACTCGTCCTCCATCTGCAGCCGCACGCCAACGTTCATACTGATGAGCTCCTGCACCAGCAGCTTGGCCGCGTACGGCATGGTCATCTGGTACACGCCCCGCGTGCTCTTGCAGGTGTGGCAGAAGCCCTTGTACCCAAACAGGCCGCAGCGCTGGCACACGTCGATGTTGGTGCCGTCGGAGCTGTGCATGAGCCTCTCCATGATGAGCTGCGACGCGCCGTAGGCGATCAGACAGTCGCGCTCCATCTCGCCGAGACGGAGACCGCCGTCGCGCGCGCGGCCCTCGGTCGGCTGGCGGGTCAGGATGGCGCGCGGGCCGCGTGCTCGCGAGTGCATCTTGTCCTGGACCATGTGCTTGAGGCGCTGGTAGTAGATGGGCCCGTTGAAGATGTAGGCCTCGAGCGGCTCGCCCGTGATGCCCGAGGTGAAGTAGTCCTTGCCCTCCCACGAGAAGCCGTGGTCGACGAGCACCTTGCTCATCTCCTTTACCGGGTGCGAGCGGAACGCGTCGCCGTAGCCGTAGTCTCTGCGTCCGTCCACCACGGCCGCCTTGCCGGTGAGGCACTCCATCAGCTTCCCGACGGTCATGCGAGAGGGGAACCCGTGCGGGTTCATGATCATGTCCGGCACCAGCCCGCTGTCGGAGAAGGGCATGTCCTCCTGCTCGGCGATGATGCCGACGACGCCCTTTTGCCCGTGGCGGGACGAGAACTTGTCCCCGATCTCGGGCCGCCGCGTCTGCCTGACCTGCACCTTGACCAGCAGGTTCTCGCGCTCGTTGTACGAGAGCATGACCTTGTCGATGTAGGCCGGGTCCGCGGTGCGGTACGTCACGGGCGCGTCGCGATAATCGCTCGAGGCGGCTCCCCTCTCGAGCCCGCCGGGCAAGGTGGACGTGTCGAGGGGGACCTGCTTCTGCACCATGACCTGGCCCGACCTGACCGGGAGCCCGACGGCGGCCAGGCCGTCCCTGTCGAGAATCGCGTGCTTGGCGATGGGCGCGGCCGGCCCGTCGTCGCCGGCGCGCTCGGCCTGGGGCGCGCCGAGCCGGTCTCTGCGCGTCGGGCTGTACTTGGAGAATTCGGCCACGTGCTTCTTGAAAACCTGGCAGCGCCCGTAGCCGCGGTCGCACGAGGCCTTGTTCAGCACCAGCGCGTCCTCGATGTCGTATCCAGAGTACGACATAACCACGACGGTGGCGTTCTGGCCGGCGGGGAGCTTGTCGTAGTGCACCAGCTCGATGGTCTTGCTGATGACCATTGGCCTCTGGGGGTACACGAGCGTGTAGAGCAGCGTGTCGATGCGGTTGAACTGGTTGGACGCGATGGCGCCGATGGCCTGCTTGCCCATGGCGCACTGGTACGTGTTCCTGGGCGACTGGTTGTGGTGGGGGAACGGGATCAGGCCGGCGACGGCCCCGAGGATGGTGAAGGGCTCGATCTCGAGATGGGTGGTCGCCTTGGTGACGTCCTGCTCGTACAGCGCGACGAGCGCGTCGTTCTCCTCGTTGACGTCCAGGTACTCGACGATGCCGTTGATGAGGAAGTCGTCAAACGAGGCCTTTCCGAGCTGCAGCAGCCTCAGGTGTTCTGCCCTGATCTTGGGCGCGCCGTTCTTGACGATGATGTAGGGCCGGCAGATGCGTCCCTCGTCGGTGGCAATGTGGACCGCGTTGAAGTGCCTGTTGAGGTTGATGCTGACAAAGGGCGAGATCCAGCCCTTGCGACGCATGGCGCGGAAGCGGTGGGCGAATCGTTTGGGGAACCGCGTCAGGGCGAACGGGGTGCCGTTGACGTGGACGACGTGCGACGTCTCGCGGTGGATCTCGGCCCCGGAGAAGTTGCGCAGCGGCTCGACGCCCGAGTCGAGCGTGAAGATCCAGCGCCTGACGGGCGCCTCGTCGACGTTGGTGGTGATGTGCGTCATGAGGGCGAGGTTCTTGACCAGCCCGCACGCCTCGCCCTCGGGCGTGTCCGACGGGCAGAGCATGCCCCACTGCGACGGCTGGAGGGCGCGGGGCCCGCTGACCTTGCGTGTCTTTTCGAACTGGCTGCTGATTCGCGTCATCATGCCGAGGGCGGCGATGTAGCTGAGCCGGCTCAGCACGTGCGTGACGCCGGCGCGGTTCATGCCGAAGCGCTTGATGTTCCAGTTGCCCGTCTGGATGGCGCGGTTGATGCCCTGCCCGATGTTGTTGGCGTGGTTGCTGATGTGGTTGATGGCGTCGAGCGGGGCGCCGCGGTTCTGCCTGCGGAGGAAGTTGTCGACGCTCATGCGCACGTCGCCCGTGAACTTTTTGAAGAGGTCCTCAAAGAGAAGGGCCAGCAGCTGGCCGGCCAGCTCCAGGCGCTTGTTCCCGACGAAGTCGCGGTCATCGACGAGCCTGGGGTTCTGGGCCGCCATCAGGACACGCCGCGTCATCAGGGCCACGTACATGGCCTTGGGGTAGAAGTCGAGGCCGTCGATGGGGACGTGCGCGATGACCAGGTTGGAGAGGGCGTCGAGCCCTTCCTCGACGGCGTTCCTGCGCGGCAGGGGGCCGTAGGCGGGCCTGCGCATGCCCATCCTCACGCGCGTGCCAATGTACTCGAGCGCCTGCTGCTGCGTCGAGACGCCGTTCCTGGTGGCCTCGTCGAAGTTGATGAGGAAGTCGTCCTGGTACCTGCCGTCGGACCCGGCCACGAGCTGCATGATCTCGTAGTCGGAGAGGCCGCCCAGCGCCTTGAGCACGATGACGATGGGCACGGGCTCGGTGAGGGTGTTGTGGGTGAGGTGGATGCGCTCCTTCTTCATGACGACGTACGTCTTGGACTTGCGCTCGTGCGTCGAGCTCGTGACCGACGCCGTGATGATGTTGTTCTTCTCGTCGGCCTCGACGATGACGCGGTTCTTGCTCAGCTGCTCCTGGATGAGGATCACCTTTTCGGTGCCGTGCACGATGAAGTACCCGCCCGGGTCGAGTGGGCACTCGTTCATGGCCTCCATCTTGGCGTTGGTGGCGCCGCTCAGCCAGCACTTGGCGCTGCGGAGCATGACGGGCATGCGCCCGAGCTGCACGTTTCTGCGGATCACCTTGGACTTGTCGCGGATGTAGGCGATGTCGACGTATATCGGTGCCGCGTACGTCATGTCGCGCAGCCGAGCCTCCATGGGCGTGAGCTTGGATGCTGTCTGCACATCCTGGGTGTCGACGCGGATCGGCTTGCCGACGCGGATGTCTGTGAACCTGCAGCAGTCAGCGGTATATATATAGAGAGAGATCTATATATATGTGTAGTGTAATACATACTCCAGCCAGAAAGCATCGTTGACATCACTCTTGATCATGCGGTTTGTCCGCACAATCTCCTTGATTTCATGTTCGATAAAGTAGTTGTACGAGTCGATATGCCTTGGACACCAGATATCAGATACCAGATACCAGAATGCGATGCGTCACAAGTCATTTATCAGGGCACAAACTGCTTTACCAGGCCTGCGTGCGTGCAGCTTGTTAGCAAACGTCCAAAGCGGGCATACGAGGGCCATCGCACCACACCTTTGACCTTGAGGAAGGCGGGCAGCAGCTCGAACTTGTCCTTTGCTGTGTTTATGGGGTCGGTGAGCTTCTTGCCGTTGTAAAAAGGCTCGAGTAGGGCCTCGAAGCCGTCGTCGATAGGCATTTCAGGGTTGCTGTTGTTTGGATGCTTGGACGAGATATCAAGGTGGAAAATTAAACCCATGCCTGACAGCTGGCGTTTAGCGATAGCTGGCAGCGGGATGTCATCGTTTCACGTGCTCATATTTATAACATATTCACGTGTCAGGTATTACGACAAGTTTTACAACCCAAGCAAGTTGGCTGTTTTATTGACAAACATCCCATCAAAACAACTCTTTGCAACCAGTCACACCAGCTTGATAGCGACAGACTTGTTGTGCACGTAGTTGGCAAGGGCGGCCTCTCCCAGCTCGCGGCCGATGCCGGATTCCTTGTACCCGCCAAAAGGCAACGCGTGCGAGAATTGGTTGTAGCAGTTGACCCAGACGGTCCCCGCCTTGAGCGCGTTGCTGGCTTTGATGGCCGTGTTCAGGTCCTTTGTGTGCAGCCCGGCAGCGAGCCCATATGCGCTGTCGTTTGCCATGCGGATCGCGTCGTCCACGTCCCTGAACTTGGCGATGGCGCACACGGGGCCAAAGATCTCCTCGCGCATGATGCGCATGTCTTCGGTCACGTCCTTGAAGATGGTGGGCTGGATGAAGTAGCCGCGGTCGCCGTGCCGGGCGCCGCCGGTCACGAGGTTTGCGCCTTCTTTCTTGCCAATGTCGATGTAGTTCATGATGCGGTCGTACTGCTGCTTGCTGACCTGCGGGCCCTGGAAGGTGTCGGGGTGGAATGGGTCGCCGACCTGGTGCTCCTGGCTGCGCTTCTGGAACGCCTCGACAAACTTGTCGTAGATGCTTTCCTGGCAGTAGATCCTGGTCCCGGCCGCGCAGCACTGGCCGTGGTTGTAGTAGATGCCGTAGTTGACCCAGTCGATGGCGGACTCGATGTCGGCGTCCTCAAACACGATGTTCGGAGACTTTCCTCCGAGCTCCAGCGTTACCGCTTTCAGGTTGGACTCTGCTGCCGCCTTCATGATGGACCGGCCCACGACGGTCGAGCCCGTGAAGGCTATCTTGTCCACGTCCATGTGCGACGCCAGGGCGGCGCCTGCAATCTTGCCATAGCCGCTTATGAGGTTGAAAACACCTGCCGGCAAGCCGCACTGCCGGACGTACTGGCAAAACACGAGGGCGGAGAGGGGGGTCTGCTCTGCCGTCTTCATCACCACCGTGTTCCCGGTGGCGAGGGCGGGGCCGATCTTCCATCTGGAGACTGTCAGTAAGAATTTGAATTAAAAATACAAATATAATAAAACAAAACAAAACAAAACTCTTGTCCAAGCAGAAAAGGTACAAACGAACGCAAGCATGAGCAGCGGAAAGTTCCAAGGGATGATTTGGGCGCAGACACCGAGCTTGGGCACGTCAGTAAGTATATTGCAGGTGATTGAATGGCTTGGGACAGCGAGCGAGCGTACCGGCTCCTGGCGCGTGTAGTGAAACATATCCGTCTGGATGTCGATGGTCTTTCCTTGGATCTTGTCGGCCCATCCGCCGTAGTATCTGATGCAGGCTGCCACGGCGCCCACGTCCCCTTTGGCGTCGGTGATGCTCTTTCCGTTGTCGAGGGTTTCCACGGCAGCCAGAGTATCAAGGTTCTCCTCGATAAGATCGGCCAGACGAGTCATGTACTTGCCGCGCTGCTGGGGAGTGGTGTCCTTCCATGTTGTCTCGAAAGCAGTTCTTGCCGCCTTGACGGCGACGTCGACATCCTTCTCAGTAGCCTCGCATACCGAGCAGATGACGTCCTCGGTGGTGGGGTTGATGACTTCGAATTTCTTCTTGTCGATGCCCTCGACAAACTGATTGTTGATGAAGCTTTGTCGGGGGGGGGCGATGGGTTGGTTGGGTTAGCCTGGCTGGCATAAAGGTGGGGGGGGAGAGAAAGCGTACAGTCCAATGGGCTGGCGGTAGGTGCCCGTGACGGGCGTCTCGAGGTCGATGAAGAGCATCTTTTCGTTCTCGGGGTTGTGTTCGAGGTTGGGACTGTGGTTGAAGTTGGCAATGCTTGGGGGTGTTGGTTGAGGAGAACCACAAGCCATATATCAAAGGCCTGACGTATGTTCAGGGATGGTAACGAAGCTGAACGAGGAGGGGCATTATGACGTGAATAGTGTGTGGGATATAAAGTCTTGAGATTGTGAGGTAGCACAGCAAGAAAAAGAGCTGCCGCTTGACTTTGCAGCTTGGCAACAAGTTACGTACAAGATAAGGACAAGACGCCACGCCAGCGATCCCTAATACCAATAAGCCGTGCGTATCCGCGCCTCGAGAGCGGGGTAGACTATCCAAGGGTTTTAATTGAAGCCATGTGCGCAGAGGCGATCATGTGCCTATTGGTACTGTGATTTACTGTTCGGATACTGTATTATTAATCATCGAATATGTACATGTAATAGTTTAGCCGGATACGTCCGACAAGACGCGATAACGTCCTTTGAATGCTTTCTGGGTACCAATCGTTCTATATAATACTACACATGGACTTTAATCATTATTACTCATACCTTTACCCCAGACAAATACGGACTTGATATCCATCACATCGACGACGGCTGGGAGCACCTTGCTGGTAAAGAAGCGACTCCTCGATTACTCACTACAAGGCTGATACAAGGCTGATTGTCGAGCTCATTATATCAACACCTCGTCTTTTGTAATCTTTGAATTGGCGTAATGTTACCGCACTGCATCAAGTCATCAGACTGCCTGCCGCAGAGTTCAGCTGGCCTTGTCCGTGTTTTCGATGCTACTCCTGGCGTTGTGGCTGATCCCTCTGAGACCAGCCCCGGTCACTTCAAACTCAACGGCCCCGTCAAGAACCCCTCCCGTGGCAGCAACATGCGGCGCAAACACCACCTTCATCCATCGCCTCCACGACCCCCCCGTCACGTTGACCACGCCCACGGCTGCGCTCGCTGCTCCTCCTCCCCCTCCTGCCTCGCCGCTCAGGGCCCGCCTCTTGGCACTGCCACCACCGCCATAGGCCGGCGTCTTGAGCAGCGCTACACGGCAAGCCACCTGCGTGGACCACACAAGACCCAGACTAGGGGTCTTGAGATGCTCTTCCGTGGCTTCGTCCCCGCCGTCGCTCGTGGCCACGCACTCGTCGCCCCAGCCCGTGAACCACCGTTGCTGGTGGTCCAGGAGCAGCGCCGGGTGCGTGTTTGCGTCAGGGTCATCCGGCGAGAAGGAAAAGGCGGGTGGGGGGGTCGGCTCCGGAATCGACGAAAAGGGGACGCCGCCGGGGAAGGCCGGAGGGCGGGAACGTGAGGCCAGCGGGCTTTCTTGGGTCAGCATCGACAGCATCTGCGTCGAGGTCGGCGGGGTGAGATGCCGGAGCACGAAGCCTGTCTGGCTCCGCGAGGGGCCAAGCAGAGTCGCAGTGGTAGTGGAGGAGGAGGCGGCGGCGGTGGAGGAGGAGATGCGATCCGATACTTGGTTGGAGACCACGACGGCGAGGTTATGCTTGCGCGCCAGGTTGTGGAGGAGGGCGCCCAGCCGGACGAGCTCGTTGCCTCGAGCAGCCATGTTGGGAGCGTTTGCGCCGCTTGCACTGCTGCCGCCGCCCAGCGTGTTGTCGTCGTCCCTCGCCGGTCCCGTCGTCCCCTTGGGGTCACGCCTCGAGCCGCCGCCGCGCCTTGGTTGCATCTCGTATTCGGCGCGATAATTCGCAGCCACCGAGTCCAGCACGAGCAGTCCAATATTGCGCCTCTCGATTTCCACGGGGACCTGGTACGTGAGAATGTGATCCTGCGACTCGAGGTCCGGCGTGGCCGTGCTGACAATGTTGTCGAGCGTCACGTCCATCATGGGCTCGTCGTCGTCGTCGTCGTCGTCGTCGTCGTCGTCCTTGTCGGCCGCGATGATGCGCTGCACCCGACACTGCTTGCGGTGCTCCGCCAGGATCGGGTGTGTTGAGAGGATCTGCGCAAGACGCGTGGTGGCAAGAGACGCCTCGGTCGAGAGGTAGAGCGCCGGCCGGCCGAGGCCTCGTGGCGGCGGCAGCTGGACGGCAAGCAGGAGCGTGAGCAGGAGCTGCGTTTTGGCGGCGCCAGATTCGCCCGTGACCTCGCTCACGTAGCCGGTTGGGAAGCCGCCGCCGAGGGCGCTATCGAGGGAGTCATCGAGCGTAGAGATAAAGTCGACTGGGAGCTCGGGGACTTGATGATGATGATGATGATGATTCACCGCATGCCCGTCCCCCCCCCGGCTTGCATCTTTCTCTGCTGAACCATCTTCCGTCTTTGCTATTCCCGGCCCCGGCGGAAACGGCGTCGGCCTGATGCTCTCGTGAAGCGCTGCCGTGATTGCCGCACACAGACGGCGGACATCGGTCACCGGTGCCTGTTGGAGCGTGCGTTTGTGAATCTCGGTCGCGTCCAGCGAGAGCACGTCCGACGTGGTTATGGTGTGGCGTTCAAGGATTGGTAGGAGCGAGACAAACGTTCGCGTCGGGAAGGCCGGGAGGATCCGCTGGATATCGGTCATGGAGGACGAAGCATCTGGGGCGGTTGATAATAATAACAATATCGGTTTCGACTTTTCCAAGATATGTACAAAATATACTTACACGTAAGCACCCAGCCACGTGACTACACGACAGCACGTGACTCGCCTTCTGAAAATGCTTCTCTCCCTTCTCAATACTCAACAAGTCTCAGTTTCTTGCCCACCTCACGCCTGCGTGCCTTTACCACCCCCCGCTCCAATGGCGTCCTTGCGCCCGCGTCCTCCTCCTCCTCTTCCCTCGCCTTGAGTGCTTGCATCAGCATGCCTGCGTCAAAGAATCCGTCTGGAACAGACAGTCAGCAATCAACCCGTCGTGAGCAGTGTTGAGAAATACGAATACCAGGATGGCACTTACATCCTCCCAGTTCCGGGTCTTCTTGGGCCGACACGTCATCCTGCCTTGGCGTTGTGTGTCCGCCGGTCAACGTGATCAGTCTCCCTCGCGACTTGACTCTTGCCATCGCATACGGCCGCTCCACTTGGTGGCCGTTTTCGGCTGCTTCTCTTGCCTTGGTGGGTTCTATCGGCGCCTGTGTCCCTGTGGCAGCGACCGTCCCAGCCGCCGCCTTCACGTGGGAGGTGAGCCGCAGCACCCGCCGGATCTCGAGCAAGTAGCTCTCGAGCGCGTCCACGAACCGCTTCGTCTGCCTGTGCCTGCTCGATACGCAAAACGACAGGCAGTCGTCCTTGATGATGTACCCGATGCCGAACCCGTTTCCCGACGTGGGGCCAAACCCAAAGTGCCGGAGGCTGGGGTTGCCGCAGTTTGATGTCGAGATGACCGTGTTGTTGAGTTTGTCCCATCCACTGTCTGCAAACAGAGTGGGGAGATGGACGTAGCCGTTGTTGTTGTTGGAGTCGCTGGAGAGGGTGTGGCCGTGATGCTTGGCAGGGTTTTTATCCGATTCTGACTCGGACGAGGCCGGGGTTGACGGTCGGAGTTCGTCCTTTTGCCACACGCAGAGGAGCGCATACAGGTGCCGGTCACATCCCTTGGCACTGGCGCATTCCCTTGTCGTCGACACGTGCTTCTGGCAGGCCTTTCTCAGGGCCCGGACCTTTTGATCGAGTGGGTTATCACCCCAGAATGTCTGCACAAAGTCGACCGACTCGTCAGATGCAGTCCGGATGGCCTCGGTCCTGCCGTGAAGGAAGAACTTGGTCATGGCCGGCTCGTACGTGCACTCGACCCTCCCGTACAGGCCGTAGTAGGCTGCCTGGAAGGCCATCTGCACAAAGGCATCCGGAGAGAAGCCCATTGACGTGATGAAGAGCTTCCCGTAGGCTGGGAAGTCGAGGCACCGAAACTCGTTTTGGTCAATCAGATCGGCCAGCCTGGTCTCGGCAAAGCGAACCGCTATGCTGAGCTCGGGCGTCATGTCCCACTCGAGCTTCCGAGGCGTGGGGTTGGCATCCCCGAAGCTGTCCGGGTCGCGCCGCGACGGGTCGGGGCTGGTGGAAGCCCACAGCGTCGGAGCCTGGCCGTTGATGGTCTTTGCGAAGCGAAGGATTGTGTCGGTGTAGACATCGCTGGCGAACCTCAGCACCGTGTGGCCGTCAACGCCCGTGTGCTCAAAGTTGATGCCTGCACTCCCGTTCTTGCAGACCAGGATCTGCAGCTTGTCGTACCATCTGTTGGTGCACGTTCCCGTCTGCACGCCCTTCTCGACGACGCTGGTGCCGCAGAGCATGTTCTGCGACAAGGCGTCAATGTCGGCCGGTTCGGTGTAGTCGAGGCAGAGCACAAAGAGCGCCGAGTCGACGATCCCGAGACAGTCGGCATTGTTGGATCCGGGCTCTGCGAGCAGGACATCACGCAAGCCGGACCAGACTTTGCGGTTCTCGGTGCTCAGCACGCCGAGCGCGCCCTTGGCCGCCTCCTGGATCGGGGTTTGCAAGGCATCGCCGACAATGGTTTGCAGGTTGACGGCAAGATCCTTTTCCGACATGATGACGTCCGAGTTGTCGTCGAGGACGTCGAACCAGTAAAACTGGCCGTGGCACATGACGATAATGTGTTTGGATGCAGGGTCCAGTTCCATGTAGCATCCGGATTCGGTAGGGACACGGGCGGTACCAAAGAGGCGCGAGTACTGGTCCATGCAGAGAGGCTTCCCCTTGACCTTGTCGGGCGGGAGCTCCTCCTTGCGAACGGCCCTGACAAACTCGAGGGCCGAAACCACAAGGGAGGCAGCGCGCGTCACTTGGTTGTTGCGTGCCGGGGTGGGGTCGTCCTGGAGAAGGAAGAAGGGGTTGAGGTTGAGCACGACAGGATTATCAAAGTTGAGGTATGAATCGTACCCTGAGAGTCGGCATCAGAAAGGGGGTTCGGTTCGGTGCTATGGAGATGGAGACAGATTACCACCCCCCACCTACTTACAAAACTGCTCAATGTAGCTCGTCTTGTCCGAGGCGTACTTTTTGAGCGTATCCTGAAGTCCAGGGCCGTCGCTCCTGAGAAACTCGGCAACGGCGTCCCGGGTCTGAGCGTGCTCCTTGGCCGTCTGCAAAGGATGCAACGTCTCGAGGTACCGGTGGCATGTCTGCTCCAGCTCGGGAATCGGGAGCTTGGGCAGGGAACCCTGTCCGGCAAAGGTGATTCCACCTCGCGCAGGCTGGTGTTTGTTATCCTGGCACGCAGTCATGACGGTCTGGGTGGACGAGTGATGAGGAGTGGAAGAAGACTGGGGAAGAGGGATGGGAGCAGCACGTTCAAACTGGACAGCTTCTCGGCGAGCGATTAGGGTGGCGCAAATGCCCGAACCTGGGCCTTCATCCTGATTAGCAATAAGCAACGCAACTTATAGGATAGATCTTCAGCGTGGGAAATCCGGGGTAGCGCCAAGGGAGGTGGGAGCGAAAGTGGGGAGCCAGAAAGCCAGAAATCAGGAGAATCCGGGGAAATCACATGATGCGACTGGGAATACAAGATGAAGATGGAAGGAACTCGGAAGGAAAGGAGGGAACTTGCCTCGGTTGCGCAGGACAACAGCAGTGAGCAAATGGAGGTCTGGGTCTGGTCATGAAAGGGCGTCTATGAAAACAGACGAAGGACGAAAGACGTCCAGTGTAGTAAGAAGCAGAGTCGCAACTGATATCGTGATCGTCATAATGGGCGTGTCTCAGGCTGCACGATGGAAACAAAGATGGCGGGGTGCGTCCATGTGACGATGTGACATCCAACTTGCACTGCCATGCTTGAGCCGGCAGGAACCGAGGGATGTGATCTGGATCATCAGACCATCAGATGCTGAGGAATTAATCCGAGTTGGGCATGCAGACTACTGGACGTCTTGATACTATACTATGCCAACGTCTTTAGTATAGACGCCGGCTGTTTGCCATCCCATCCACGACTCATGATCAAAAACATCTATACTTTGCAAGTCTCTGATCTTGTTCTTCTTGCTCCTCTTTATTTTTACATAAAAAAACAAATAAAAAAAATAGGGAAAAAAAAAGGCTCCGGACATATGAGTCTTATCTTTCACATGCTCATCTCTCATCTCCACGTGATGCTGCCACGTGATGCTCATTCTACACTATGCTCCCTCAAGCTCCCCGCCCCTCATCCCCCCCAAAAGCCAGTCCGTCAGGCCGACCATGCGCGCACCAATGCCCATCTCCCAGCCATGTCCCGTTTGCGCGTGCTCGATGGTGTGGCTCAGCACGCGGCCCTCGGTGTCAAACTGAAAGATGAAGAGGCCTGTAAATTCCTTCTTCTTCTCCACGTCCTCGGCGGCGCCGCCATGGCCGTTTCCGTTTTTCTTCTCCATCGTCCGCCACCGTACAATGAGCTTCTCCGAGACGGCGCCCGTGCGCTGCGGCCCGCCAAACGGCAGCGGCTCGCGCGTCATGCGCTCCGAGATGATGTGCAGTCGCACGTTGCCGACGAGCGGCAGACGGTTCCACGCAATGGGCGACGTCCACAGCGCGGCGTTGTAGGCGACCCGCCCGGACACGGTGGGCAGGTGCGGGTGCGTCGAGGGGAAGAGGTGTAGCGAGATGCGGGGCGAGAGGATCTCTTGCGGGAGCGGGGACTGGAGGAGCGTGGCCATGCGTTCTTGAAGGATGCGCAGCGCTGTGAGGCACAAACACACACACACACATGTCAAGCCAGTCAGTCACAAGGTGGCCTGCAGGAACCATCATGGCTTACTCTTTCCCAATCTTGTCTTGTTGGGGTCGTCGGGCTTCTCGCCCTCCAGTGTCGGGCCCGTAAAGAACAGGATCCCTCGTCCTGTCCGTGAATTAAAGTATATTTCCGGGAGCCCCGGGGCTGCTGCTGCTGCTGCTACCACCGCCCCTCGTGCCCCCCCTCCACGTTGGCATTGCGCTCCAAACACCGCCAGATGCTGCTGCTGCTGCTGCTCCTTCTCAAAGACGACGAGGGCCCTCTGCTCGCTCGCACACCAGGGGCCTGGAGGGATCGGCGGCCATAGGCTTCGGCTACGGACGAGCGCCGTCGCCGGACACAGGCCGCGTGCGAGGTGATGTCGGGCAGCGGCCGACAGCGCGGCTGAGGTTGCCATCAGTGCATATCTGAAGCCTTTTTTTTCTTGTGGGTGTTTTGTAGATATGAGAGAGTGATGGCTTGTTTGCAGATAGATTTGGGTTTCATATTTATTATATAATTAGTTCGTTTTTGAACAACTGGGGTACTGAATAGCGCTGCGCAAATACAGCGTGAGGAAAATTTAATTATCAGATATTTATAATAAAATCAAGCTAACTAATATAATAAATTTTTATACTTATATAATTACTTTTATAATTATACAATATAAGCTATATAGAGATACTTTCTGGGCCGCTAATTATAAAATTATTACGGGGTAAGACCGTTGGACTGAGAGTATAGATTATATAATATAAACTTTAGTATTATATAATATTATTAGCGAGTCACGATTAGCTAATATCTAGGGGTAGGTAAACTATTTATAACCCCTACCTTATCGGTAATCTCCAAGTGATGGTACAACCTCAAATTCTCACACACGTTCCATACTCAATTAACTGCTGTCCAACGATAATTGCACTGCCGATCGCAGGCACGCCATAGCTTAATATTACAACGGCCAGATTGAAGGAAATCCAGTTGGTCACTAAACTCACCAGTTGACTAGATGTTATGAGTCGACTAGATGTTATTATGTTGGCCACAAGACTAAGGCTGGTATATATTATGCCGAATACTTTTTGCAGCAATCTGGAACGGATGATTAAAAAGACGTTCAGCCCCATGGTGACCCCACATGCAAGCCAGGCCATAGTAAAACTTCGCTGTATGCGTGTGCTTGAATCGCCAGAATCAAAACTAGAGAGCGCGCCGATTATGACGAAAGGGATAACCCCAACCAGCATGCCCAGATACGTTGAAATTGCAAAACGAACCAATTGCCAATCTCGAAATATGTGGGTCTGAGCTTCCCACTTTCTTGATATGTCGTTTCGCCAGACGTAGATAATTGAGTATGTTCCGGGATTAGGAATCAGAATCAGTTTGGCGATAGTCCCAGAAAATCCAGGCTCGTCTATCCTATCGTATAGTATTGTAGGAGATCCGGCCTCTCTCAGATAATGTCCTCTCAGTTCGATATTCGGGGGCATTGGCCGCGGCAGTGATGTGGATTCCAAATGACAGGATTCTCTGATTTCGCCGTCAGCAACAACTGGGTGCGAACGCCGAACTTCATAGTGATTCTGGGGGGTAAGGTTAGGGTTGAATTCTGCTCGAAGGACGCCGGCTCCATCTGTGTTGAACGAGACCGTGACCCACGTAGTTGACGAGAAAGAAAACCGCAACGTCAGTCCATGTTGTAGGGGTGCAGATGAGGTCATGGTCTCGCTTCCAGTATGACATAGTGAAATGCTCGAAATGTTTCGAATGATTAGTACTTGGAGCAATTAGATAATATTTATTTGAATACGAAAAAGGCAGTTATTGAGCTTGCAGTGAAATTTATATATAAGAGCGAGGTTTAACGGCGTTTCTCTGATTATTAGACGGATATATATCACCGGGAAATCAAGGTAATCTATTCAAGGGAGCGGCTGCATATAACGTCACAGTGACTCCTGCAAGTTAATCTATTCAGCCGCGAGGAAGAGTCGAGAAGTCAGTCCCAAACGTTCTCGTCCGTATCACCCAAAAGTAGCACGATTATTTTCGATCACGTGGGGATGTAAAAAAGTTGTTAAGCGGGGTAGAGACTGCCCCCTAATCCATTTTTGTTCTGCAAGAATATTGTAGCCCTCCGGCATGGCTGCCAACGGAATCGACACGAATGGCACCACCGCCACTCACACGCCCTCCCAGCGGTACCTGAGCACGCGGGGTGAAGATCAAGACGTAGGTGGGGGTTCCTCTCCGTTTGTTTGTAAAAGGCCAGGTCTGCTCACTCAACAGGCATAGTTCTCGTTCGAGGAAGTGGTCCTCAAAGGCCTCGCCTCGGACGGCGGCTTGTTCATCCCCCAAGAGATCCCCAAGGCCGCAGACTGGCAGTCGTTCAAAGACCTCTCGTTCCAGGACCTTGCCTTCGAAATCATCTCGCTCTATGTCTCGCCGTCCGAGATTGCGCCAAACGACCTCAGAGGCATCATTGGGCGCAGCTATGCCACCTTCCGCACCCCCGAGATCACACCGGTTGTGAAGCTCCGCGAGGGCCTTTTCCTGCTTGAACTCTTCCACGGCCCCACGTTTGCGTTTAAGGACGTGGCCTTGCAGTTCCTGGGGAACCTGTTTGAATTCTTTCTTGTGAGGAGAAACGAGGGCAAGGTCGGCCGAGGTAGGCCGCCCATACTCCTCCTCCTCCTCCTCCATGAACGTGTCCGCTGACAGATACATGCATCTCAGAGAGGCACCATCTGACTGTGGTTGGCGCCACCAGCGGAGACACTGGGTCTGCCGCCATCTACGGCCTGCGTGGGAAAAAGGATGTTTCCGTCTTTATCCTCCACCCCGAGGGTCGGGTCAGTCCCATCCAAGAGGCGCAAATGACCACCGTGTTGGATAGAAACGTCCACAACATTGCCCTCAAGGGCACTTTTGATGACTGCCAGGTATGATGACCTTTATTTTGGAAGAAAAAATAAAAATAAAAATAAACTAAAAACCTCACGCTCGCAGGACATTGTCAAGGCGCTCTTCGCCGACCCCGAAACAAATCGGATCCTCAAACTTGGCGCCATCAACTCGATAAACTGGGCCCGCATTCTCGCCCAGATCGTCTACTACTACCACTCGTACTTCACCCTCGTGCGGCGATCCGCCATCCAGCTCGGCGACAAGATCCGCTTCGTCGTGCCGACCGGCAACTTTGGCGACGTGCTTGCCGGGTACTTTGCGCTACGCATGGGCCTCCCCATCGAGAAGCTCGTCATCGGCACCAACGAAAACGACATTCTTGACCGGTTCTGGAAAACGGGCCGGTACGAAAAGGACGGCGGCGTCAAGGCCACACTCAGCCCCGCCATGGACATTCTTGTCTCGAGCAACTTTGAGCGTCTGCTGTGGTTCCTGGCCTACGAGTTTGCTTCCACGGTCGGCATGGACGACGAGTGGAACAAGAAGCAGGCCGGCCAGCAGGTGGTGGCATGGCTGCGAGACCTGAAGGGCAAGGGAGGCTTCGGCCCGGTCGGCGACGAGGTCCTCGCGAGCGCGCGCCGCGACTTTGAGACGGAGCGCGTCAGCGACCCGCAGATCGCCGACACCATCAGGGGCTTCTACAGGCCCGGAGACGACGACGACGACGACGGCTGCATTCTCGACCCCCACACCGCCGTGGGCGTCGCCACGGCGCTGCGCTCGCTCGACAAGGCCCCGTCCACCAAGCACATTTCACTGTCGACCGCGCATCCCGCCAAGTTTGCCGAGGCGGTCGACAAGGCCCTCCATGGCATCGAGGGCTTCAGCTTTGAGGAGAAGGTCCTTCCCAAGGAGCTCGAGGGGCTGGACAGGCTGGAGAAGCGGGTCACAAGGGTGGATGGCGGTTGGGAAAGGGTGGGAGAGATCGTGCGAGCCCAGGTCGAGGAGGAGCTGCGGGAGGCATACATAGTGGAACCTCAATCTAACATATGATCTTTGCATACTATTCTCTGTAACTCTATCTAAACATGTAGCGAGGATTTATGTTGCAATCGAGGTTCCACTGTAACCTAGATAATACAGCCCCTTCCCCTGACACGTGAAACGATCAATCACCGTGGGGAAACGATCCGCAGGCACTTCTATCAATGTACAATCACGTGCCGGGTCAACCTCGAGAAAGGGCGCTAGACCTACAATGTACCGCAGCTGTCCACTGAAGCGCACGTGAGTGATAACTTGATGAATCAATCCATCCATCCACCGTGTCCACTGCTTCGCATGCTCTCTTTTGAAACAAATAAGAAGATACATGAAAAGAAGAAACAGAGTCCAGATCTATACACCTTGCCAACTGATTAAGACTGCCTTTTTCGGCCACATCCCAGAGACAAGACAAAGACAGAGAAACCTAAAAGAGAATTATCCCCGCCCGCCTGACAGTTGACAAGACAGGTCACGCAACGCTGCAGCAGCTGCACTGCGTTCACTGATCACTCACTGGCCCCCACTGATCAACTCACTCTTTGTGTCAACGACTGCCAGCCAGAGCATTTGTCCACCGACATCGTCATCAACTCGCTCTCTTCTTCTCTTCTCTTCTCTTTTCCTCATATTACAAACACACCAACCACCACAACATCGACCAACTTGTCTCTGCCGCCTCCGTCCAGCATCGGCCCTGAAAACCAATACAAAGACACAGCCGCCTTTTTGTCATTTCCACCCCGGCCGACGCAGCACGTCCGTCGTCCGCCATCACCATGAACCCTGAGTAGTGCGTCACCCGCCCCCCATCATCGCCCATTCGTTTCGTATCGCCACCCGCGAAGGCGGCAGTAGGATGGTCATTGCTAGCGCTTGCTAACGCTTTGCTGACGCTCGCTTGCCAGAGTTGTTGTTGATCCCACCCATGCACGATGGGTGACAACTACCGACGGTCCGCCGCCCACGCGACTCACAGTGACTGACTGACTTGGTTTGGCTTCCCTAGATACGATTACCTCTTCAAGCTCCTCCTCATTGGAGACTCCGGCGTCGGCAAGTCCTGTCTTTTGCTCCGTTTCGCCGACGATACCTACACCGAGTCTTATATCTCCACAATCGGTGTCGACTTTGTACGTTATCATGCATCCCCCACTCCCTCACATGAACATGGGCATGGCTCATACGTGCTCTGTCTGCTGCTCCAGAAAATACGCACGATAGAACTCGATGGCAAGACTGTCAAACTCCAGATCGTAAGTCGGACCCGCCCGCCACCGTGATGAGCCTCGTTGGCCGTCGCACCGACTGACTTGGCTGCGCTCCAGTGGGATACAGCCGGTCAGGAGCGGTTCCGCACCATCACGTCGTCCTACTATCGCGGCGCGCACGGTATATGTGTCGTGTACGATGTTACCGACATGGATTCCTTCAACAACGTGAAACAGTGGCTGCAGGAGATTGACCGCTACGCCACCGAGGGCGTCAACAAGCTCCTCGTCGGCAACAAGAGCGATATGGCAGACAAGAAGGTGGTGGAGTACACAGTGGCAAAGGTGCGAGCGGCCTTTTTTTTTACCCCGTGGGCCCAAATCCGCATAGACTGACATCCTCCCAGGAGTTCGCCGACAGCCTTGGCATCCCCTTCCTTGAGACATCGGCCAAAAACGCCAGCAACGTCGAACAGGCCTTTTTGACCATGGCTCGTCAGATCAAGGAGCGTATGGGCACCACGACGGCGACCAATGCAAAGGCGGGCGTCCAGGTCGGTCCCGGCGCCGGCGTGTCCACGAAACAGGACAGCAGCTGCTGCTAAGCATCGTTTCAAGCAAGACCCACGACCGATTCACGAACGGACGAACTGACTGCCACCCACACCCACCTACACACACACACACAAAGAGTGAGAGATGGATGGTCCTTGAACCCTGTTGGTTTTTTTTTCCCCGGAGAGGTCTCGTAATGAATGTAGAAGGGGTGATGGGGCTGGCTGGCTTGGGCAGGCCGGGCGACACGCGGCCATGGTGTGGATGGATGGATGGATGGATGGATCAGAGAATACACACAGGATCAAGCTATGAATTCCGAGAATGGGGGCATCTAATCGATCTCTTTCACCAGGAGTGGGGTGAGGTGATACAGGCCGCATGGAAATATGGATTGTTTCGGAAACATTGGCGAGGATGGATGGGATGGATGGGATGGATGGGATTCTTTCCGGACGGTCCGCCCTGTTATGACGTTGCACGTGTCTCTTGTTCCTTTTTATCTTGCAAGTTGCCATACTCTCTCTTTGCACATGGTTATTGGTATGAATAGAACTGGAGAAGACAAGGTGTGTTCACGCCCGTGTGGGTCCATGCGAGACTGCGTGTATGATATTCATTTTGAGAGGATAACGAGGTGAGTTTTGGTATAGTGTTTGCATTACATCCGGGATGAACTGAGCGCTGGGCCAAAGTGACGAGCGAAGATGAAGAGAATAAATAGAAACAAGATGTGGCGTGACATGACATGACAATACAACAACCCAACAACATAGCAACATCTTTTATATGGATATATGGCTGCAACATCAGCGTTTGCTTTCCCCGCATCACGCAAGGCCCAGGAACTTGAGCGCCTTGCGACTGTTTCCCCGGGGCGGTCTCTTGAGAAACATGGGCATGAGCCGCCTCTCCTCGGGATCCAGCTCGCTCTCCAGGTCCGAGTCGGCGTCCTCAGGGGTCGAGGGGCGTCGTCGGCTGTGGCTGTGCGATCTGTAAACGCTCTCGTGGCGACTCTTTGGCCGGGAGTAGCTGTCGCCACCGGCGCTGGCCAGATAGCGTCGGCCAGACCTCCCCGAACGAATGGTGAGATTGTCGTCCATCAGGGACGCCCCGCGCGCCGGGATTGGAAGGGGTGGTGGCGGGCTGCTGCTCGTGGGAATGGGCGGCGGCAGCAGCGGCAGAGAGCTGAGCGTCGAGGATGACGACGCTGCAGCGGCAGAGGCCAGAGCGGCGGTGGCCGAGGTTGTCGACGGGAACCGGGACGCGAGGGGCGAGGAAGGCGGACTATACTGGCTCGGGGGGACGCGTGGGAAGGCACTAAAGGTGCTGGCGCCGCCGCCACCGCCTCCGGCGAGGGTGGGTTTGGGGCGAGAGACGGTGGACATGGCGCGCTTTGCCATGGCCGTGTTGACGGTCAGGGCCTTTGTGGTTTGCAGCGCCGACATGGACGGTGAAGCGGAGAGCACGGGAGCCGACTTGGATGGGCTGCCGTCGGGGATGTACCAGGATGAGATGTCCATGAGCATCTTGAAGATGGTGGAGATGAAGATTGAGATTTCACAGTCGGTTGCCGACGCCGTGAGGAGGTAGTTGGCCTTTGAGATCTTGAGGTTCTCGGGGGCAGGCAGCACGGGAGTCGGAGGCAAGGGCCGCGCGCCGTTGGAGGCGGAGGTGGAGGAGGAGGAGGAGGCCTCGGCCTTGGAGCCGCTTATGGAGCCGCCCCTGAGGTGGTTGAAGGGGAGTGGCTGCTTCGCGTTGGGCTCGACAACCTGGGCGACCTTGACAACGTCTACGCCGACGAGGCGCTGGAGCGCGAGCACGGTAGGCAGGTGGTCTGGAGGGTACTCGAGGAGGAGGAAGCGGATCTCGGGGTGTGTGGCGAGATAAGTCTCGAGGGACGGGACGATGAAGGTGGCGAGAAGGTAGGAGTTGGTGAACGGATTGTCGTTTGCCTGGTTGGCGAGCGGCTGCGTGGTGAAAGCCTGCATGGCGTTGGCGATGAGATATCTGGCATGGTATGACGAGTTAGTGGGAGTGACGAGTGAGGAGACAAGGGAACGCACCTAAAGTCGAGCCTGCCGCTACGGGTCGCGCCCGTGGGCTTCGCGCCCAGCCTCTCCAACCGGGCTGTGATGGCTGCGACGAAGCTCCTCTTGACGCAGCCCTGCGACCCGACGGCGAGGATCATGTCGACGCGGCGGTTGCCCTTTTTGTGCCCGGCCAGAGCGGTGCGCGGGCTCGTCGGCTCGGCCTCGCGAAAGATTGGGGTCCAGAGACCGCCCAGCTCAGGCAGTACTATGGGGGACATGAAGTGGCGGTAGGATCCGTCGCCCGGGGACCCGCCACACGAGGACGAGGGGAAGTAGATGTTGAGGATGGAGCGGAGGGCGTTTTGGGTCTGGACTGCGGTGGGCAGCCCGCCAATGTTGAAGTCGTGGAATCTCTCCTCCGAGTCGGACAGCGCGGGCGGCGGAGGGGTCTGCGCCGGGGTCGGCGGTGGGAGAGGCGCCGAGGAGCTGGAGATGATGGCTGGATGAGGAGGAGGAGGAGGTTCAAGTCTGGCGGCCCCCGAGCCGGAGCCTGAGAGCCAGACGGCGGGCTGGTGGTAAGCAAACGGGTCATAATCGTCGGCGCTTAGGAGAGGCGACGTCGCGTGGTCTTGGGGTGGTTCGGGTGTGGGAGAAGAAGGAGAAGAAGGAGAAGAAGGAGATGAAGGAGATGAAGATGAAGATGATGAAGAAGAGGTCACAGGACATGTGATGGTCTCGGGCACGTCGTGTTTGCAGATGCGGAAATGGTCAGGCGGCGGCGGCGCACTGACGGGATAGAGGCCAGCCTTGAAGGAAAGGATGACGTTTTGCAGGAGCCCGTCGGGCTCGTCGTTCCTGAAATAGATGACCAGGTCCTCGAGAAACGGGAGAGCCGGCTGGAAGGCCAAGTCGCCCGGCTGGGTCAAGTCCTCTGCGTCAGTGCCTCTGTCGACGTACGACAGCCTGGCTGGCCTCCGTTTGCTCTTGGGCGGCAAGGGCGGCGGCCCAAGAACGAATCCGGAGCCGAAGCCGCTGTCGGGCCTGGCCACGACCGAGAGGGGGGTGTTCTCGCCCACCACCACGGTCGTGTATGGGGAGGAGGACCGCGGTGATTTGGCGGCATTGGCGTGCTGTTGCTGTTGCTGTTGCTGCCGCCGATGCTGGGACAAGATGTGGTCGACATGGTCGCCGAGCGGGCGAATGATTCGAACGTCTCGAAAGGCTGGCTTGGCGGTTGCGAGCCGGTCCAGGGACAAGGACCTCTTGATGCGGGCGCGGGTGCCAGTGGGCGCCGGGGGGAGCTCGATGAGGGAAGCCTTGCCGTAGATGATCTTGTCGTGGGGGGGGATGGTGAAGACGTCTGATAGCGGCGACGGGCGCGGCTCTGAGCTCAGCGTGGAGAGGAGCGACGACCGCTTCTGGTGCTCGTACGTTTCGCCGACGCAGCTCGGGGTCTGCGAGAGCGCGAGCGCGTGGCTCTTGTCCTCGGGGCGACGACCGACAGAGAGGAAGGGCGCTCCGAGGCATCTCCAGTTGATGCCAAAGTCGTCAACGTCGTCGTTGTTGTTGTTGTTGTTATTGCTGTTGCTGTTCTTGTCGTCGTCGCCATCGTCATCGTCTTCCCTTGGGGCCCCAAACACGAAAAACGGCACAGTGTCGCCAAAGTGGTCGGCGAACCCGTACAGCGGCAGGCTGAGGCTCCGATGCCTCGTCATCTTTGCCGCGCTGACAAGGCTGGAGCTGGCTGGCTGGAGCGCGGCAGTGAGGCGGTCCAGGGCGTCGGCGGCCCTCATGGCGCGCGTGATGGGATCCTCGGCGCCCTCGTACGCAGGCGAGATGGCGGCGTCGGCACCCATGGCATCGGCGGCGGCGGCGAGAACGGCGGCGTCTGTGGTGGCGAGACCGTACAGGCCTCTGCTGACGAGGCGGCCAAAGGTGGTCTCGGCCTGCACGACGTTGCCGGCCGTGTCGTTGGCGGCGATTGCGCGGATGCACAGCGAGTGGGCGGCGGGGGTGCCTCCGTGCATAAAGACGAGCCTCTTGCTGCTGGGCGACGACTCGCGCAGAAACGCAAGCGCGGCCTCGTTGCGCAGGGCGGCGGCATCGTGAACGCGGCGCACATACGACGCGGCGCTGAAGTCGTGGAGCGCGTGGTCGTGGTGCGCGGCCTGGAGGTAGTTTTGGACGCTGGGCAGGATGAGGATCTGGGGGGATGTGGGGAGCAGACGGAGCTGGGTCGAGATTGTATCAGAGGGGCCCTCGAATGCCACGATGCTGCCGTGGTACGGGGGCAGGCCGGCCATGTTGGAGTCCTCTGTTTGTTCTGGTCTGTCTGCTGTGTTCTGATGTGTTCTGATAAGGTCTGCTTGTTCTGCCTGCTGTTCTGCCTGCTGTTCTGCCTGCTGTTCTGATGTGTTCTGCCTGGTCTGTTCTAATCTGTTCTGCCTGTTTCTATAAACGTGGCAGGCAAGAAAGGGAAGGAAGTCTTGGCCGTCCGTCTCTCCTGCCCTGCCACCGTCCAAAAAGAAAAGACGAATAAATTTGGATGGGCAAAAAGATGCTCGGACTACGGCATCCTGGACCAAGACAATGGCGGTGATTTGTCTTGGCGGAAGAAGCACAATGTTTGGGAGCGGGACCAGAGACGAGAGTCAGGCGGTTGGAGCAATCGCACGCGAGGCGGCGAGGCGGCGCGTCGGGTCCCGTATGGATGATATTGATACGATGGCAATGTCTCAAACGGGACGACGGCCGGAGAAGAAGAAGAAAGTCCAGTAGTCGGGTGGGGAAGGGAGGGAGTTGGAGGTGTGGCAGTATAAGATGGGGGATCGAGGAAGTCAGGGAGGCTTTCGGGAGGGCTTTTCTTTCGTCTGATTTCGTCTGATGATGGCCCGCGCGTGTGCAACGCTGAGCCGAGCCGGGCGGAAGGATGAGACGGGCAGGGGGAGATAGAGAGGGAGAGGAGGGAGAAAGATAGAGAGGGAGAGGAGGAAGAGAGGACTGACACCATGGCATACAGAGGTGCACGATGGATGGGACAAGATAATCGGTTCAGCACACTTATACCAGATGCTGTGGACACTGGCAGAAAGGCAGATACGTACGACGCACATTGCCCGGCGCGAGTGGTCGTCGGGACGACTCGACTCGACCGACGGACAAGACAAGGAGGTCACGGGGGGACAAGGTTGGGGGACACGGGCGAGGAATTCCGGAAGAGAGGACGTGGCGGGACCGATGCCCGTCTGCGAAACCAGGCGAGTGGGGATGCGTCACCGGATTCGATCTGGGATAGATGAAATATCTGCAAAGACAAAAGGCTGTGAGAGGGAAACACCAAGTGACCTTGCCTATCTACACGATCCCTCCAGGTGCTTGGGTTCCGACTCGTTCGTTCGTCCAACAAGAGAGGCAACGAAAGGCAAAGGCAGGCAAGGCCTTGTCCTCTCCCTCGAGAGGAGAGCAACATGTGAATTCATTCTCCCTGTTGGCAGCTGAGGCTCCGCGTCAGACCAACAAGGGACGGGTGGCCGCATCTCGAGCACGCCGGCGAGAGAGATGACGAGCAGCGAGCAAGAGCCAACGAATGCACCGAACGCGACGAATGCAGCGAATCCAAGACAGAAATGCTGTGCCAGGCGACGTCCGCAACACAGCACAGCACAGCACGCACAAGGCAACAACGCACAACGCTCAACGCAATCAAGGCGGGCTCTGGTCGAGGCCAAAACCAAGACGACGCGGACAGACAAGGTGCACACCACTCACTGGCTGGCATGGGCATGGCAAGAAGCCCGCCCGTGACTGTGACTGTGAGAGGGAATGCGGCAGGACGAGGAGAAAAGGATGCGGTAAGAGATGCTGTGCAGCGTCGCACCTGTTACCGGTACACGGTTGTACTGCGGCCGGAGCACGCTCGTTCCAACGAGGTTGTATAATACATGGGCTGTATCAGCAATCCAGACGTCCAGAGAGAGAGGACGACCGAGAGAGGACGACCGAGAGAGGACGACCGACGACCGAGAGACCGAGAGCACCACCCGCCAGAGCCAAGGGGTCACGGGTAAAAAGCCTCGAGGCCCACCGTGATCGCGTCGTCGTGAATGGCCATTCCCGTTTGAGCGCCTGCGGGCTGCGCTTCCAGCTAACGCGACAACCCGAGGCTCCCGCTTACCTGCGTGTTTCGTCGGTCCTCGGTTCATTTCGCGGCCTCCTCGCAAATCTATTTCGTTCATCTGGCCAGCCAACCAGCTGCCATTAATCTATCACAGCTGAGTTCCCAAACTCGCCGCGGAGGTTGCCGCAAAAGGTGCAATCAGCAATCAACCAGACGTTGGACTGCAAGGCTGGCTTGGTTGCGCCGTTTGATGGGATGCGGTGATCTGATGCTGCCGTGTTTGCTTCTTTTTCTTTTTTTTTTCTTTTTCTTTTTCTTTTTCTTCTTTTTCTTCTTCTTCTTCTTCTTCTTCTTCTTCTTTTTCTTTTTCTTTTTCTTCTTCTTCTTCCTCTTCTTCTCTTCCTCCTCTTCTTCTCTTCCTCCTCTTCTTCTCTTCCTTTGGAGTCAGTCCTCCTGGTGGCGCAAAAGGTTCGCCGCGACAAGACGAATCGACGAACCAGATCTCCAGGGCATGACGAGATTGCGTGATGCGCGCATCTGGACGCTCACAAGCAATCAGTGAGTGACTGGGGGAGACAAGAAACATGGCGCACGTCGAGGGTTTCGACCGACTCGGCGAGCATCTATGTATTGCTGGGGCAATATGCGATTGGGTCATCTCTCCCGCTCGTCCCGTTTCCTGGTTGATAGTACGGCGCCACTTGTCCTCGACTTGTGCTCGAGTCGAGCAGGCCGCAGAAGCAAGAATAATATCACAGGGAGCGGCTGACGGGTGCATGACGCACCCGTCATCTCGCAAATTGTAAGCATGTTGGCATGTTGCTGGCTTCCTGCACGTAATTGATTGGAGGGCCCGTGATATAACAACTTGGCTTGTCCGTCAGCTCCCCAGCACAAAGTCCTCCAGCTCCTTGTACGCCCTTTCCAGATCGTCATTCACAATCACCCGGTCGAACAGGCCCTCCTGCTTGGCAGCCTCCAGCTCCTTCCTGCCCCTCTCCAGCCTCTTGGCAATGGCCTCGTCCGAATCGGTGGCCCGGCCCCGCAGGCGCTGCTCCAGCGTCTCGAACGAGGGCGGCGCCACAAACACGAACCTGGCCTCGATGCGCTTGGCCTTGATCTGCATGACGCCGTCCATCTCAATGTCGAGCACCACCACCTTGCCCTTGGCGCGCTGCTCCTCGATGGTCGCCTCCGAGGTGCCGTAGTACCTGCCGTTGTATTCCGTGTGCTCGATGAAGCCGCCCGCCGCCAGCAGGTCCTCGAACTGCGTGCGCGTCACAAAGTGGTACTGGCTGCCGTCGACCTCGCCGGGGCGCGCCGCGCGCGTCGTGTGCGAGACCGAAAACGCAAACGTGGACGGGTGCCGCGTGAAGAGGAGGTTGGTCAGGGTGCCCTTGCCGACGCCGGACGGGCCGCTGATGATGAGCGGGAGGGTGGATTTGAGAATCGGCGTCATGGCGCGCTCGGTGAGAGGTGAGGATCGTGCATCGTTTTACGCGGATCGTGGATCGTGGAGATGAGTTTGTTGCACAGCTCTCTGTATTAGGTAATCATCGCCATTCCGATCCAGGCATGGTTTTTTTTAAGTATCAAAGCTCATTATACTAAGAACAATTGATAATTATGTTCAAACGTGGAAGAAATTCTCATTACCCTCAGACTGAAGCATCGTCAGAAAGCACTGCAGCGTTGTCGAATATGCCCTCTCCGCCAACATCCAGATTCTAGCTTGTGCTTGGCTTTTTAAATAGTGCTTTGTGCCTCCATCAGAATGCTTTAATAAAATAAACTTTCTCAATCACGATCAAATCTGGATATAAGGTCGTCCTGATGGCATTCTATTTTCCCCCTCACTGAAATTGTGAGTTGAAAATCGTGAGTAGACTCCTCCACCCTCCCGCTCTGGTGTCGACTACAATTACTGATACGAGGTATAAAAAATCCCCAGATTGCATTTTTCACCTCTCATCGTGATACCACAACAATTTGACAGGTCGTAACGGATTTTGTGGTTAGTAAACTCCAACTCCCTCCGCCCTGGCATCGACCACATATGAAGCACTGCTTATGCGCTCGGTATAACAATCTCTGATACCAAAAAAATATCCTCAGACCAATTTTGCTAGTCACTAATCGTGATCAGAGACCAGGATTGATAAGTATGCGCCGCAGTCCTTGAGGTGATTCTGGGCCATGTCAATTGTACAGGCATTATATCGCGTCATGGCGAGAACTCATCGGCGAGGAACGAGAAATTGAGCAGTGCGGGATATCGTATCCAATGAAGCACTTTACACAATCCAACGAAGCACTTTACACAATCCAACGAAGCACTTTACACAAGACCCAAGTGTCGTTAAGAATGACGGTTGCGCGGCGCGTGTTTGAGTGTCCGGTCTTGGTAGAATCCATGCTTCGGTCACTCGCAGCAAACAACACGATATACGAAGAAAAGACTGTTGACGGCATGCGTCATGAGAGCACCTCCTACAAGTCCTCAAATCGGACATCCACTCTGATTCTACCAGTCTTGTCGTGCCCTCCAGAGACGGTGGCGCCTTGCAAGAAGCACACTTTGCTTGAGGCAAGATGGCCATATGCTGTAGACGGCCCATTTCCCATGATCTTTTTGCCTATCACAAGAAATTACGAGAGTATTTGGACACGAAATACTACCACAACCATGTTGCAGTTGTGATCCATTCCTCATACGGCTGCTCCAACAACCGGCATTGCCATGACGTATAAACGATATATCAGATCCAGCTCAGGCCTCGCTTGGCTATCTTTTTCATTCGAACAATGACGTCCGCTGACGCTCAGCCAATCCCTTGTCACGTGTGCCGTGATTTCCGGCCTGGCCGGCAAACACGGCACCGACAGCCCCGCCGGCACGGCGCCACTCGACTCACGTCGCTTCCCCCGCCCTTGATTCCATCTCCACTCCAATGGGAAACTTGCATCGCCTCATCAGACGATGGCGCAGACCGGTTTTGGGTGTGAACCGGCCTTGCAGGATAGCTGGCACCTGTAGAGCCAACTGGCAGCGAGTCGTCTCTCGTGGCAATGACGTGCCGTGACGTGACGTGCCGTTTCGGGACGTGCCGGCTTTTCCATCAACATCGCATATATAAGATCGATTGCTTCCTTCCTGTTCCCTCTCTCCATACTCCACAACTCGTCTTGCACATTAACATCTTGTTCAAACAATCCTAAAAGTTTCCCTATAAACATAAACTTGCACAGACCTAATCACCACCTTGCCAAGATGGTTTTCGGTTGGAGTGGGTTCCAGATTCATGTCCCATATCGTGTTTCCAGCTGACGCCTCAAATCCAGACGAATCCCGCGACGCGTACAGGAACGTCACGTCCGACGACGACCTGCCGCAGCACGACTCCAGCCTCGCCCACGAGCTCCTTGCCGGGGGCGCAGCCTTTGCCGGCTTCAAGGCTTTCGAGGACCACCAGCGTCGTGAGGGTAATAACACACCACACACCACACCAGCACTCTCTCTCCAACACTCTCAACACTCTCCAACACTCTCTCCAATACTCTCTCTCCAACACTCTCTCTCCAACTAACGCCCTCCAACACACTCTCCAACTAACACCCTCCAACACTCTCTCCAACTAACACCCTCCAACTAACACCCTCCCAGGCAAACAAGTCAGCCACGCCTTCGCCAAGGAGGCCCTCGGCGCCTTCGCCGCCGCCGAGGTCGACAAGCTCGCCGAGACAAAGGGCGCCGACTGGATCGACCGCGAGCGCGCAAAGAGAATGGCCCGCAACAACGCCGAGAAGATGTACGACGAGCACTACGGCGACCGCGAGCAGTACCGGCCGCACGACGAGCAGCCGCGCTACATTCGGGAGGAGTTTGTCGAGTCGCAATACTAGACTGGGAACAAATCAATAGCCGTTTCAGACAGTTGTAGATCAAGATCAATCACAAGACATTAGAAGGTGCATATTTGTGTCCATAGCTGTGCATTATAGTACTTTATCATGTCCACTGATAAGGATAAGGTGGGGCCGTCTTATCGTGTCCAGACTGATATTTCCAGCTTTGATATCCTCAATTCGCCAACCATCGCCACCATGCCCTCCCTCCCCCTCGCACCCGACCGCACCACGCTCCTCAACCGAATCAACCTCCTCCTCTCGGCGCACGACTCCAAAGCCAAATCCCTCCTCTACCCAAACGCCGGTGCAAATGCGCCAACCGCACCCGCACCCGCACACGCAGACCACGACGACGAACACGACGACGGCACACTCCTCCGCGGCCTCGGCACCGCCAATCTCGGCGTCGGCTACGTCCCCAAAGCAGACCAGCTGGCCGCCCAGGCGAAAAGGACAACCGACGACAAGCTGAAGCGGCGACTGCTCGGCAAGCGACGGCGCAGCTGGGACGAGGACGCGACAGGCACACCTCGAGAGAGCCATGATGGCGATGACGACGACGAGGAAACCATCGGGCGAAGCGCCGTGGGCCGCGACAAGAGAGCCAGAGTTGTTCCACACCAAGAACAAGCCCTCCGCGTAGGAGCTGTCGAGCTGGACACGCAATCGTCTCATCAGGTCGAGAATGATAACCCCGGAGAGGAGCGGATCCGTGCACATCCATCCATCAACACAGCTGATCCCAGCGCAAAGAAAAGAAAGCCCAAGGCAAAAAGGAAGAGCAAGACCACGTCAGCTGCGCACGGCAGTCAAACATGAATACACCAAATGTGACCACGCTTTATTCGTCAATGTCTGGGCCTCGTCGATGCTAACAGATTATATAGCGCAACTCCTGCATCAACCGAAACAAAGAAGGAGCCTGCCCCGATAACACAATGTCATGCAAACAACCGCCTACAAGTCATCCAAGACAAGCATACTCCTCCCATGCGTCCAGTTCAGCATCTGGCAAGTCTCCGCATCCCGCCGAGTGCAAATGCTTTCCTAGGCCAACGCTTCATCCTCCCGCCAGAAAATGGTAGTCGACATGCCGCCGCAAACAAGGCTGTAAACAAGAAAAGCGTCGCTCCTCAATAAATCTTATGGGGAAATCGGCCGTTATATGGTGTCGTTTTGTCGTAAACATGTAAGAATGAAATGGGAAATCACAAATCGTCGAGATAGACTGGTTGATAAATGCCGTAAAAGTGCTGGTGCTGCGTCGCGTGCCCGCCTCAGCCCAGCCGTTTCCTCTTTCTGTCCTCTTCGCCGCGAGGATCGTCGTCTTCGTCGTCCCTCTCGGCCGTGTCCGACGGGTTGAGGATGTGTGCCATGCTGCCTCGCCTGGTCGACGGCGCGGAGCCGTCCCGTAGACCCAGCCCTTTCCCGTCGCTTCGGATGGCAGAGTTCCAGGACCAGCCGCCAAAAGCGTCACCCGGAGCGCCGCCGTTGCCACCATTACCACCATTGGCGCCATTGGAGTAGGGAGGGAGCGTGGGCGTCGTCGGACGTGACCGGGGCTGCGAGGCCGTCTGCAGCGAGTACGTCGATAGCGACTCGCGGATGCGTTGATCGTCGGGCAGGGGCGGTGCGCGGCTGGGCGACGACGGCCACTGACCGCTCGTCTGCGAGCCTGCCTGGCCGAACGGCGGTGTTGCCGACTGCTGCCAGTGGGCTCGAATGTCGGCAGAAGTGTGTCTCCTCGGGAGGCTGCTGGGCGGCTCGGCAACTGTGATGGGATGCAGTGCCGGCGGGGGAGGTGGCAGGTTATTCCTGAGAGGAGACAGCTGCGAGTTCCCGCCGATTGAGCCGTAGGGCCTCCGAGTGCTGATGGAAAGGTTGGAAGGTATCGGGGGTTTGTAGTAGTTGCCGGCGGGTGCCCCCCTCGGCTGAGGCACGGCGAGGGTTGGGCGTCTGGGGTCGTCTTGGGCGAGCTGGCGCGGCGACACTGGGGGGTTTTCAATGTTTGAAAAGAAATGGCGCGCGCCCGAGAAGGGCGGCTCCTGCGAGTCCTCGAGCGAGCGGATAATTTCCGTATGGCGCTGGATCTCGCCCTGCAACTGGAGAACTAGTGGTGGGTGTACAACATTTGTTATCAGCGGTGTGTGTGTGTGGAGGCGCAAAACGCAAAACAGGTGCGGCGCTTGAGTACAAACCGTCTCGGTAGACTGGATTATCCGGAGTGGTCAGGGACGTCATGTTGCGGCAGATATCGTGAGTGAAGCGCAGCAGGTGACTTGTTGACTCTACGAGGGCATGGTTCTTGACGTTCATGTAGTGGGCATTCTCCTCGCTCCTGGCAAGCCGCGCGTTGAGGTCATAGATTGTGTGCTCAATGTTGGCAAGCCTGGCTTCGGTGGTGTCGTGGGTGGCAGGATGCGGCGGCATGGGCATGGGCTCGGCGGGAGTGCCGGGCTGCGAGGGGCTGGGCTTCTGGCCGTTGTATTCACGGTGAACCAAGGCGTGCCGGGAAGCCCGTCGTTTGATCTCGCGCAGGCTGGCGACGTCTCCGCGTCTAAAGTTTCCGCTCCCATGCTTGAACTCCCACAGTGAGGACTCGGGACTGGTGGTGTGGAAGACGTCACTGACTAGAGCTTTTGTGAGCTTTTCTGGGCCGGCCGGCGCAGAGGGAGGGAAGGTGATGACGATTCGTACCTTTGTGGAAGCCGTACATGTTGAGCTGGCGCACAAACGAGGAGATGTTGGTGTGTTTGAAATATTGTCTAGAACAGACAGACAGTCAGTCAGTTGGTCTGTGTCGAGGTCGAGTGTCGAGTCCAGGGGAGGGGGGGAGGCGAACGCAAGGACTTTGGAAAAGTCTTGGGAGGGCGACATGACGAAGCTCTCCCCATTCTGCGTCCACGAGATCAGGTGCTGTATGGTCTGGTCTTCCAACATGCTGAGGAGCTGGTCAGTACCTGCTTGAAGTGCTGGTGCGCGTTTGGTGGGCGACACTCACTTGTAGAGCTTATGGATGAATGCGGTCTGGACGATCTTGGGCTGAGAGACGGCGGCGGCGGCAGCAGCTGGAGGCGCCGGCATGGTGGCATGGGTTTGCGAGGTGTTGTCGGTGACGGAACCGCCGCTGGGGGATGACGCTTTGGATTGATCGGCGGCATTGGGTTCTGGGCTCTTGCGCGCAGACGGCGGGAGTGTGGCGGACGTGGGAGTGGTGATCTCCATGGGCTCTCCGGGCGACGGGGCCGAGGTCTGTATGGTGGGGGTCGGGATAGGAACGATGCGCGAGCCGGGGCCAATGCCGCCCATGGGCTCGTCGTGCGGGATATGATGGCCGTGGTGCTGGAGGTGATGCTGGTGGCGATGGCCAGAGCCTGGCATGTTGGGGGTGCGGTGCGGGCTCTCAGTCATTGTAGCCATTTGTGCTGCTTCTGCAGACGCCGAAATGACGTCTACGGTCAGCGCTATGTTTATTATTGCTCTGGACCGGGAGGGAACAAGGGGGGGGGAGTGGAAAATGGCGACAGATATATATCCCTGGGCGCATCGTGCTGGTACGGAGGTCGACAACACACACACCACACACACATGGCAACAGCTATGCCACTATCTTGTGTGTGTAGAAAAAGACGTACCTCATGTCAACAAGCCAGTAAGATTCGCACAAAGAGTTTAGCTATCGGTAGCAAGGCCCGACCGGGTGACGTCGTGACTTTGGGGGGAGGATAGGGTTGGTCTTTGATCAGATCAGAGGGCAGGCAGGCACACAGTTGTCGTCGGCTCGTGACAGGCACTGGACCCCCTCTTTCTAATAACGCTACTGACCCAACCAAGATTTGGTGCGGTGCCTTGGCCGTTGTCGTTCAGGTGTAACTGACGGAGAGAGGGACGTTGGGGAGGCGACGATGGCACAACCAGTTTTCCTGCTCCTTTATCAACACCAAAAATATAAATTAGGTAGGCATAGGTAGGTAGGTAGGTAGGTAGAGAGGTAGGTAGGTAGATAGGTAGGTAGATAGGTAGGTAGATAGTAGGTAGGTATAGGAAGGGAGGTATAGGAAGGTATAGGTAGGTATATATATCAGGGGTGTTTACACGGTACAGGTGTTGCGGGCGGAGCTCGGTGGCGCCGGAGGGGGTCAACAGCAGCCGTCTGGTATCAGTGACCTTGGGGTTGGAGGTCACGGTCCTCGTAACCGGTGGCGGGTCGTGGGTCGTGGGGTTGGCAGAAGAAAAGCTCGGCCGGCGGCAGCAGCTCTCAGCAAGGTTGCAGCAGTGACTCGAGAACTTGCTCCCCAGGTTCGGCGGATGAGGGGAGGAACACGAGGGAAAATGCGGCTAGTCGAGGGGGGACGCAATGGGTGATCATAACAAGAGCCTGGATGGAGACGGAGACGAGGTTGCGACTGGATTGGCCGTCGAATGACGGAATCGAGCGGGTTGGAAGAAGGATCCCATAAACCGGTGGGGAGCGAATGAGGCGTGGTCGTGGCCGAGAGGGAGAAGGAAAAAAGAAAACAAAAAAAACTCGAAATGCGATGCGGACCCGGGATGCAAGAAAATGCCGGTGAGAGGAGGTAGAGGAGGACGGGAGGAGACCGGAGAGACGATCTGGATTGGCCAGAAATAAAAAAACAGGTGGATCGTGGGTGGTTGTGTTGTTATGTGTTATGTGTGTGGTGTGTGTGTGTGTATTATGTGTGTGTGTGGTGTCGTGCGCGAGGAGGGGCTGAACAAACGGGCTCAGCAGTCCCTTGGAATCCCTTGGAAGTCCCAGAAGTCCCAGAAGTCCCAAAAGACCCAGTCTAATAAAAAGGTATAATGATCACTGGCGGCGGTGTTGCTGATGATGCTCGGGGCAGATTCCCAGGAATAGGAGAAGGAGAAGTTAGGACGAGGGGACGGGAGGAAGGAGCGGTACATGCGCTTTGCGGTGCCTGCGTCGGTGTCTGCCAGATGAATAATAATTAGAGGATATACGAGTAAGTAAGTACATGTACCTGCACCCAGAGGTAGGCGCTACAACCGCGACCGATTCCGTATAACTACATATAAATATACATTTACATACAAGATAGATAGATAGACAGACAGACAGATAGACAAGACAGATGGATAGACAGATAGGCAGATAGATAGATAGAGAGAGAGAGAGAGAGCTTAATACGTCTTGTTATTATATGTGTATACATGCATGTATATACACATGCAATTGCAGTGAGCTGACGAAACGATGCATCTTGGATTTCCTCGTCTCATGAGGCCAAGACCAAAACGAGATGGGGCCCGCCTCCACGCCGCCGAGGAACCTGCTCCATCATCTACCTGCTACCAGTGTATTTCACTCCATAAGCAGAAAAAGTCGGGTCAGGGGCAAATCAGGGCGCGGCGTGGCGCGGCACGACACCATACATACATCCCGTATCCACAGACCATCCAACTGATGACCACCCACTTCCCACTTCCCTCTTCCCACTTCCACGGGCCGCCGGATCAATGTTCCAGCCAGATCTTGTCACGGTACCACGGTATCTCGGTTCTGTCGTCTCAGCCACAGTCCGTTTTGGTCGAGGTGGCTCTTGACATGTCGTGATACCTGATGCCGTATTCTCAGCAACACGACGTGCCCGAGGCCTTGGGTTATACCGCAATGGGAACTGCTTGCATCGCTGCCTATCGCTGTGCGACATGCTGTCTTTTGCTGTCTTTTGCTGTCTCTCTCTTGGTCTCTCGCTCTCTCTCTCTCTCGCTCTCGCTCTCGCTCTCTCTCGCTCTCTCTCCCTCTTCCTCCCGCTCTCTCTCTCTTCACAATGACACCCCAATGTACATACCTCCCCCTTTCAGATAATCCCTCAAGGCGAGTGATAACATTCCTGAGGCCAGATGACCACAAGACCATCAGAACAGCCCCGATCACTTATATCAGGTCGGGCAGCCTCCAGCCGTTTGCCAGGGGCCACCGGGGTTGGCCTCCCATTCTTCTTTTTTCTCTTCCTTTCCCTTCCCCGCAATGCCACCATACGTCACCGTAGCCTCGAGTCCCTCCCTTCCTATCTTGGCTACCCGGCCCCTTTGGACCGGCCTTGTCTCGCGTCTCGTGCCGACGAGACCAAGCAACAGACCCTGTGCATTATATCATATGTATGGTATTGCACGTACTTGGCTGATTCGCAGCGCTGCTACTACCCTCAAACGTCATCCCGGCCTGCGCATGTACGGGCCATGCGTTGTTGCCACTCGGCCCGTACGTATCTCTCCTTGGGCAGATAAAAAAAACGAGGGGCGTGGCCGGCCAGCAACGACCACACATCGCACGAGGACACATACCGCACGAGGATTATCCTCCCCTGGAACCTTCCAGAGGGGGCTAATGTATAGAAGCCCGGGAGAAGGAAAAAAGTTAAAAAAAGAGGGGACGGCCCACCAACACGAAGCCTGTATCGGGCATCGCGAGCAACTCCAGGATTCGCCGGATAACTCAACCCAGCTCAATCGGGTGTTTGTGTGCGTGTGTACAATAATCTCTCGGCAAAAATGTCTTCGAATGTCTGATCCAGCTGGCTTGGAGATTTCGTTCTCGTGGTTATTTTGTACGCCATGACTTCCGAGAGCAGTCTGGTTGGTGGGACCCAGAATGGGCCGCCAGAGAAGCTTCATTTGCAGTGTGTTAGATAGATGGAAGATAGATGGATACATGGTGTAGTGGATATTGGTGTAGTGCACGATCCTCCGCGCCCAGGCGCAGTTTCACAACATCACCAATAAAGGTGTGGCGAGGCTGGTGCTCTACCATCAACATCGACCTATGTATTACGTGCCATACACACGCTCATTGCCCATCATCATCGTCCTCATCCTCCTCCGCGACTCTGCGCTCCGCGACTTGGCGAATCTTTTCGCCCAGAACCGTCCGCCCGTACCGCTCGGCAACCTTGCCGGCCGCCATCATCATCTTGCCGGTCCCGTCGCGCATCAGCTCGACCAGTTCGAGCGCGCGCATGCCGCGCTCCTCGCCGCCGCGGCACTCGGCCGCTAGCATCTGCAGGAGCACCTTGTCGAGATCCAGCTCCAGCCGGCCCAGCCTGGCGCGCACTTCGTAGCGCCCTGCCCCCGCGGCCGTCGCGTCGACGAGGTCGCGCAGCTGTGACACCTCAATGCCCTTGAGGAGAAGCTGCTGCTCGAGCCGCCGCGCCTCGGCCTCCTCGTCGTTCTTATCCGCGACTGCTGCAGTGTCGCCGTCGTCGTCGTCGTCGTCGTCGTCATCGCCAACCTCGGCGTCGGCGTCGGCCATCTCAGCATCGCCGTTGACGTCGCCCGAGGGCTTCTTCTTCTTCCTGTTGCTGCTGCTCTTCCCTTCCTTGATGGGAGCAGAGGTGAGCGGCACCGAGAACTCAAACTCGGAGAGGAGAGGACGCGGAAAGTATGGGTACTGGTCGCCGCCCTTGAGGATGATGCAGTGGAACTTGTTGTCGGCCACGGCAATGGGGTAGTAGGATTCGGTCTTGCGGCCGGATGCCAGGCGGGACAGGAGTTTGGTGTCAAGAAGAGGGACCCAGGTGGCACGGCCCGGACGTCTCCAGTGGAGGAGGGTGAGCAGGGTGCCTGTTGAGTCGTAGATGCAGGGGTCCTGTAATTTTTATTTTTATTTGCTCGTTAATAAAAGACTCTCTCTATTCGACAAAGTCTCAAAACTCACGCCCATATCCGAGAAAAAGACACTCTTGACGGTTGCCCCGAGAGGCAGTGCAACCGTGTCTTCGTTCTGGCAAATCTCGTCGCGCTTCATGTTCTCGATGGTGTAGAGCAGCCTCGTAGTGCCGTCTGCTCCCATCGGGCCGTTGCCCATGGTGAGCACGTAGTCCCGCCAAGACGCACATGTGACCATGGGCGTGCTCTTGGCCCTGTACACCCTGTGCGGAACGCCAAAGAGGGTGTAGACGCGCACGTAGTCGGCTGTGGTGGTGACGGTGATGAAGGACTCGCCGAGCGACATTGCCGTGACGGCCTCGCCCGCGGGAAGGTCGATGCGCCAGTCGCTGCGTTGGGTCCACGTCTCGTGTGGGCGGTAAAAGAGGGTGGCGGGCCGCCTGCTCCCGTCCTGGCGAGGGGGGCAAGCAAATAGGGTGCCGTTGTTGGTGAGGCACGCCTTGTCGTAGAGAAAAGTATCGGTAAAGTGGAAGTCTCGGTGCAGTTCGCCGTCATAAAACTCGACCGTGACCGTGTGGTGGGAGTCCTGGTCGACGGTCCACACGAACCCGACGAGGTTGAGGCAGAGATATTTGCGGTTCCCACGCCAGGGGGTGGAGCCGGGCTGAAACGGCTCATGGAATGTCGGCTCGAGCATCCGACGTTTCGACGGCCGGTCCAGTCCGGATATCGGGTCCGTCTCGGCCCCGCGCTTGCGGCCGTTGGCAGCAGCAGTCCCGGCATAGCCCGCGCCGTCGTCGTCGACGACGAATCCATCATCGTACTCGTCGTCCCCGTCATCTGCGGCACCGCCGGTCCCAAGCCACGATTCGATGCTCCCCAGGGATTCACGGCGCGGGCGCTGCGCCAGGGGCTTGTGTCGGTTATTGCTATTTTGCTGCTGCTGCTGTTGCTGTTGAGCCAAGGGGTCGTGGATAAAGGGCGCGGGCTGCCTGGGCAGCCGCAAAAGAGCGGCAAACTGATCCGAGACCACGTCAGGGTAGATGTAGACCTCGCCATCGGAGGTGGTGATGGAGATGAGATTCTCGGTGGGGTGCCAGGCGAGGTCGACGACGTTTAGGTAGTCGTACCTCTGGACGACGCTCTGGGTCTTGGTCTCCCAAAGCAGCACGTGGCCATCCCTGGCGGCGGTGGCGAGAAGAGCGCCGTTTGGCGACCAGGCCAGGGCGGTAATGTCGCCCGTGTGGCCGCCGGAAAAGCACCGCTGCTTCTCCCAATCGTTCTTGGATATGACCTGGACGTCCCGCATGGGGGTCGGGGCGGCAAACGCCCTGCCGTCAGGGTGCCAGGCCACCTTGCTCGACGCCTCGGCCGCGGCGTCCAGCAAGCCGATGACGCCGTCGACCTTGTGTATCAGCTCGGGCTGCTCGGCCGTCAGCGAGTAGACGTAGATGATGCCGTCGCTGCACGACACCGCCAGCAGGCCGCCCCTGGGGTCAAAGGCCACGTTGGTGGCGGGGCGGCCGTGCTCGCTGAGCGTGCGCACGTTTATCTTGTCCTGGACGCTGACGAGCTTGACGGTGAGCTCGTCGCTGGCAACGGCGCACCACTTGTGTTCGGGCGAGAGGGCGACGTCGCGGACGGGCAGCGACGTGCGGATGACGAAGCCGTCGAACGAGAAGGACGACAGCGAGTACCGGCTGACGGTGCCGTCGGCGGAGCCCACGAGGAAGAACGTCGGGCCGGCCGCGATGGCGACGTTGTCCTCGGGGCAGTCGTCGATGTTGGTGGGCTCGCCATCGTGGCCGGTGCGGTACAGGCGGATGGTGTTGTTGGAGCCGACCGTGACGAGGCGGCCGCCGTCGGGTGTGTAGGCGCACCGCGTGATGCCCATGGTGTGAGCCGGGCGGGCTCGGGGACGGATGGCAGCCATACTGTACTGCACAGACTGCACAGACTTGGGTTGGGCTTGGGGCCAAAGAACTTGGACGTGGAAGTGAGTTGAAGTGGGGGCGACACGAGACGCGTCAGGCGCGTTGGCCAAATGCTTACCTCAGCATTACTTTTATTGAGATAGATATGTACAGTGGGGAGACACGTGAAACGATCGCTCCCACGGCCATAGTCGCACCTACAGCGATCGTTTCACGTGTCAGGGGACTGTAATACATAACATAAAATACAACATTCTACTCCTCACGGTACAGCAAGCACACCGACAGCTTCTTCAAAGTCGGTACGCTTGTGCGTCCGAATAATGGCGCCCAATGTGGACGTCAACCGAGTTTCCTGTGAGATCATCAAGGAGGGCCCACAACTGATAACAGCTGTGCTGTGCTCTGGTATTATATAGATATGCCTCAGCAACTTCATTCTGAGGACCAAAGACCACCACAACTGCCACATCAACATCATGAGGACCTCGTCCAACCAGCAACACTTTTTTGAGACCGAGTGAGCGTTATCCATATCTCTCTATATATCTATATATCTGTCCATCCATCCATCCACCCATCTATACAGTAACCATGGGCTTGGCTGGCTGACCAAGACCGTCCGTCAGCGCTTCCCAGGCTCGTCGAACTCGCAAAGATGCCAAGGCCGGGAATAAACATGGCAGACCCATCGAGCTTCAGTCAAAGCTCAACGCCGTGATCGCCGACCCAGCTGCTCCGTATTCGGGCGTCCTCGTCGCCGAGTCCGCCGGAAACGTGCGCAGAATAAACGTCGAGGTACCGTCTCATCTCCAAACAGACCACACCAGGAGCCGTTCTCGATTAACCACCACCACCTCATCCTCCTCCTCCTCCTCCTCCTCTGCAGTCCGGGGAAAGCAAGACGGTCTATAGAGGCCCAAAGGCCCCCCTCACATGCGTGGCTACTGGCGGCACCGACAACACGCTCCTTTTCGCCGGGTGCTGGGACAAGGCCATCTGGTCGTGGCAGCTTTCGTCGGCGGCGCCGGCACGCAAGTACGAGGGCCACTCGGACTTCGTCAAGGCGGTCGTCTGCGTCACCCTGTCGGGCACGCCACTCTTGGTGAGCGGCGGGGCGGACAAGAAGATCATTGTGTGGGAGGTGGCGACGGGGAAGCGCCTGCACGTGCTCCAGGACACGCTGGCGCCCGTGCCCATGATGGCAGTGCAGCACCTGGCCATCGATCCGGTCCTCACAACGCGCAGCGAAGCCGTCATGGTCAGTGCCGGGAGCGACCCGCACATCCGGCGCTGGAAGTTCTCCCTGGCCAGCACCGAGAAGCTCGCGATGCCGCCCGAGCGCGACGGCGAGCCGGAGCGCCACACCATCCTCGAGCACGAGACGGGCGTGTTCCGGCTCCTCTTTGACACCACCAGCCAAGACTGCGATCTCTGGACCGCCAGCGCCGACGGCACCGCAAAGTGTCTGTTGCGCGCCCGCGGCTTTGCGGCCGAGGAGGTGCTCCAGCACGGCGACTACGTGCGCGCCGTCGCCGCCGCCGACCGCTGGGTCGTCACGGCGGGGCGCAGCGAGGACGTCAAGGTCTGGGACCGCGTCATGGGGGACATCAAGTACGTGCTCGAGGGCCACTACGACGAGGTGTCGGACATGGTGCTGCTGAGGGATGATAGCAAGGAGAGGCTGGTCAGCGTGAGCATCGACGGAACAGTGCGCACGTGGGACTTGAATGATGCCCACCTGGAGGCGGCGGCCAGGCAGATGAGAGAGGACAGGGAAGGCAAGAGGAAACCGGACCAGGAGGAGGAGCACAAGGAGAGGAAAGAGGGCGCGCTGACGGCAGAAGAGGAGGCGGAACTGGCGGAGCTGATGGACGGCGACGATTAATCATGAGTTGGGAGACGGCAAGTAGGATAGTAGACTTGCACACGTACATAGTATCGTTTAATCTTAATCTGCAACCACCTATCGATGCCTCAGACTTCCAGATAGCTACAATAAAGAATAGGGTGGGCAGTATGATCACGTGTCTCGAGGTTCAGTAGACAAGTCATAATGAAGTTGTTCAAGATTATAAATATTACACAGCAAAAAAGATGCATCCAAGAGTGGCCGCGCAGGCCCTGCTCCACTACTCCAAGTACAGACAAGCCGTGCAATGCCAGATTCCTCTCCAAAAGACGCCGCTGCCATGCTGGTAATATCCTGGTTTAAATCCATCCTGCACAGCAACGACACACATACCGCACATACCGCACATACTGTACAACGGACGACGAGTGGCCGTCACGCTCCGCTCCCCGTGATAACAAACGGCAGCCCGGCTGTATCCTCACCGTCCATGGCAAGCCGGATGACCGACCCGCTCCTCCCATAGCTGCCGGATCTGTGCGTCAGAAAGGACTGCGCGATGGACCCGGACCTGGACAGGGCGCTGCTGGACTTTGCAGACGTTGCAGACTTGGCAGACATTCCCGAGTACTGGCTCGCCGAGTACGGTTTCCTGCTCCGCGCAAAGAACCGGCTGCTCGGAGACGACGCCACGGGCGAGGACGACGTCAGCGGCAGCGGCGCGGTGCGGGCGGTACGCATCCTGGGCATCGGCATCGGCGTCGCCGGCGGGGCTGGTGATTCGTCCTTGGATGTCCCCAGCGCGGTGCGAAGTTGATGAAGATTATGAAGATTATGATGGTGGTGATGGTGATGATGATGATGATGGCGAGTGTGCCACGTGTTGGCCAAAGAGCTGCGCATCCCAAGGGCGCGCGGATGGCCCAGGCCGGTGGGGAACATGACGTTGTCGTGGCCACTGCGATTCGCGCTTCGGGGAGTACTCGGACTGCCATGTGATGCGGGCGCGTCGTCGTCAATGTCGCCGTCGTCAAAAGAAGAGCCGCCGTCGTACGACGCGCCCCCAAACTGCTCCTCAAAGGCGCTCGTGATCTTGGCGGCATCGGGGTTTCTCATGCACGTAAGCATCTCGCCAAACAGGTGCATGAGCTCGCGGAACCGGTCCCCCGATACCGGCCGCGTCGAGAAGCGCGCATATTCGTACAGCGAGAGGAATGAATTTGCGGTGGAGTCGAGGGAGATGACCCCCAGCCCGGCCAGGCGGTAGATGTAGTCGCGGAACGACTGGTACGGAGGACGCTGGAGGACCGCCGCCGCCGCCGCCGCGTCGACGGGGGGCTGTTGGTTGTGCGGAAAACGAAAGAAGGCGGAAGCAGAGGCAGAGGACGATGATGATGATGGTGAGGAGGAGGAGGAGGAGGAGGAGGGGGAGGAGGGGGAGGGGACCTGAGGGGCAAGAGTGAGCGCCTTTGCCTCGACGAGGGCCGGCAGCTCAGATATGACGCTATCATAGCTGAGAAGCGCAGGCAGCCATGATGTCGAGTTTGGCGACGTCCACCCGTCGTGCTCGACGTCGCCCCAGACGGGCGGCGACGGCCTCTGCGGGGGGAGCTGGATCGCAACCCCGTGAGGCGCGCTGGCACCACCGCGTGGGCCAAACGGGCCATCATTGCCGGCAACTCTCGGTCTCGCCTTCCACGCAATCTGCGCGCTCCGCTCCAGCCCTGAATCTATCACCTTGTGCACCTTTTCGCCGACATCGCTCTCGGCGACGGGCACCCAGCCCTTGGGGATGCTCGCGAGCGCAGATCCGTTGCCGTACAGGCGCAGCGCGTAGACAAACGTGAGGATCGCCACGGTGAGTATGCAGCACACGGCGACGACCCAGATGATGTAGTACTGGTGCTCGCGGGGGGCCCGGAGCGCCTGATCGATCGAATCCGCCGGGGTGATGAGGAGGAGGGCGAGAGTGACCACGTATATGAGCGCGTAGAGCGTGCGGTACAGGAATCGGGATAGAGGACGACGCAGCGACGTCATCCTTGGGATGGCCAAAGCCGACTTATCAAACGTCTCGACGCTGGGTGGTGAGCCAGGAGATATACAAGATTGCTAGCTATGCAGATGGCTCATCAGGGGGAGTTTGTTGTTTGTTTCGTTTCGCTGCTTGGGATCGTCGGTGCGATGACGCCAGGGCAAAGGCGCAGGCTTGCGGGTGAATCAGTTACGCCGATGCTGTTTCGAGGGAGCATGCTGTGCTGGCATTGGTCGCGAGGCCACACGCCATGGGATTCAAAGCATTGGATGCCCATGGTGATGGGAAGAGAAGCAAGCTCACGACAAGTCGAATGACCCTGGATCTGCCCTTGGATGATCTACATTAGACGCCTGGGGCGCTGTGCCGGGACGCTGTGCTGGGACGCTGTGCTGGGATTAGGGCTCCGCTATCGTACTTGTGCAGCGCACCCAAATCTGGTTCACTGCATAGCATCTAGATACACTACAGATGGCTACAGGATATGGAGGCCGTCCTAAGATCTGGCCGCAATGGCCGGCTTCCTTTGCTTCTTTACCTCCTCCATCTCTGGCTTGCGCGATTTATGACGCTCCTCACGACGCTGCTCAAGACGCTGTTCAAGACGCTGCTCAAGACGCTGTTCAAGACGCTGCTCAAGACGCTGTTCAAGACGCTCCTCACGACGCTCCTCATGATGCTCCTCCTGTCTCCGGTCTGCCCTTTCCGAAGCCCGCTCGTGGACCCTCCCCGTCGTTCCGTTTGCTGATGGCGGATCCGGCTGCTTGGTGGGCACTGGAAGTGCGGGCTTCGGCTGAGGCGCTCTCGCCGCCTCCTTGGCCGCCTTGATGTCAAGGTCCGTCAGCTTCAGGTCCCTCTTGTACTTTTCGAATCGGTCCACAATCTGCAAAAGAGCTGCTCGGTATGCTGCCACCACGTCGTCAACCTCGGGTGTCTCCATCACGCCCGACCCGTTGGCAACAAAGATGGCCCTCAGCTGCTCGATCCTGGTGATGATGGTCGTGAGGGTGCGGACCATGGCGGGCACGTCGCGGTGCACGTTGCCAAACTGGTCCTCGGCAAGACTGTGCACGGCCAGCTGGCCAAGGACATGGGCGGCGTTGATGTACAACGTCTTCTCGGCATACGGCTCCCCAAGGACAATGGCTGTGAACCTGTGCTGCGCCGCCTCGGCTGTGCTGCACAGGGGCCATGATTCGGGGATGAGCGAGTTGCGGTTCGATCCAAGGGCCATGCGTATGACGGGCATCCTGGAGACGTGGTCGTACGTCGCCGCCACCTTCCCCTCGCCCACAGTCTTCTCTTCCAGGGAGCTAAAGGCCTTGCGGACATAGGGCGCGTACCGCGAAGCCGGCGTGTGGCCGGGCGACCTGGCAAAGTTGCTGATGGCCATGCCGAGCTCGTTTTTGAGGATATCCCGCGGCGTCTGCGCCGAGGCGAGGGGCTGCGACAAAGGAGGTGCCTCGACATGCACCAGCGCGTTTTCCTTGCCCTCCAAAGGCGTCTCGGGCTGCTTGAGGGCCTCGTCCATCCTCGGCTCGGTGCTCCTGATGATGTCGTTGCAAATGGCAAACACCTGCTGCCACATTGGTCCGTCCCTGCGATCAATGTCGTCGTAGATGGCCCTGCGTCTCTGAGTGCTCTCCTTTTCAGAGACGACCGCGCCAACAACAGGGCTGTCGGTGATGTACCGGAGCTCCCACATTGCGAAGCACTGCATCATCATCACCTCGTCGTCAGTAGTGTGTTGCCGATTTGATGAGAGTGCGGGCGGGACTTGCCTGTTGGGAAAGCTTTTTGGACCTGAGGCCGCTGAGAAGCGTACCGTTGGCGTCCTTGGAGTCCGAAGTCAGAGGCTTGTCGTTTTTGACCGGCTGCCTGACCATAAAGTGTGCAAAGGCGCGGTTCGCCGTGAGCCACATGAAGATCAAGTGACCGGAGACGTATGCCATGCGGAGCAAGAAAGCCGTGGTAAAGGGAAATTTGGCGGGAGTGACGTTCCTGGAAATAGTGAACCAAGGGCGGAGCAGTGCGAGAGACCATGCTCGCCCCGTTCCGCGGAGAAGGAACAGGTACGCGGGAGTCATCATGAACATCCCCAACACACCCTTGACCGTGGCCGAGATCAAGAGTTCGGGCAGATCCTTGGGCAGCAAGCTGACAAGAGCTCGGCTGGTCCTGTTAAGAACCATGGCAACAGACTCGGGCAGCCACTGGCGAGCGCACGCCTCCACCAGCCCGCCCACCCATTTTGCCACGTTTCGCGGGGCATCAGATGTGTTCTCGGCACGGGGCAGCAGGCGGTCCATGTGCAGGCGGTCCTGGTCCCAGAAGCGGTGTGTAAACGTATGCCACAACGCCTGCCCCAAGACCAGGCAGACGAAAAACACGGGATTCTCGTTGAGGGCGGCTCGCTTCGAGGGCAGATACGTGACCAGCTGCAAGCCGGCGCTTTCCGGGGCCGACAGCATGTAGACGACGATGAAGACGGCAGCGGACAGTGTGTAGTAGAACAACGTCCAGAGAGTCTGCCAGTTCAAAAAGTGGACGCAGATGCTCTTGAGGGGCGACCTGGCCGACCAGATGCCGACGTGATAGTTGGCGAAGCGGCACACGAGTATGGCAAGACCGCTGAAGAAGAGGAAAACGGCGCGGATACCGACGGGGCCAAACGGCGATGCCCACCAGACTACCATTTGTTTTGTCAGCTTGCAAACGACGATATTGCGAGCGAGCGACGTACGGAACCACCAGAATGACAGAGGCGGCCAGTTACCCAGGACGAGCGCCTGAAGATAGCTGTCCACCAGGAGGAAGCCCATGGTCTGGATGAAGCGCCTCTGGAGGGCTGCCTGGAGAAAATCCTTGTACCGGGAACTTCGCGCCATTGTCGCGGCGCATCATCGGGCTTGCAGTAAATAAAAAAAATCTCCCAGCGATGCAGGACGCGACGAAACGAAAAGCGATGACGGGCATGATAAGCCACGCCCTGTCACGTGCGGTGTTTGTGGCTTGTTTACGAATAATCTATCGTGTTGGTTAATTGGCCAGGGGTTCGTCACCTTTTGTCGCCTCATCATCACGGATCCAACAACCCCGACGCTCTTTGATTCCGGTTTTGATTGTGGTTCTATTGTTGATTGTGATTGTGTGCACCGTCTTGTGACAGCGCTGCCAACATGTCCAGCTTCGATCGGCTCTCCTCCCTCGAGTCGCAATCCAGGACCAACCAACCATATAGCGACGACCCGAGCTTCAAGGGTCTGCACCAGGACCTCGTTGGCCGGCTCATCGAGCTCCGGCGGAACATTTCAAAGCTTGCGACCGATGTGAACCTCTTGGGAACGAGGCGCGACACGGCGCGCGTGCGGGAGCGGACGCATGACGTGCTCGAGAAGAGCACGCAGCTGTGCAAGGAGATTGGAGAGGGCGTCAAGAAGCTGCAGACATGGGACGACCTTTCTGTAAGTACGCCGACATGTCAAGTGTGCGTGTGTGTGGTGTCTAAATAAACAGAAACAACAAAAATACGAGCAATCCAAACTGTCTGCCGAGTTCCAGACCGCCCTCCAGGATTTCCAGGATCTCCAGCGCAAGGCCCTCGACCGACAACGGGCGTCGGTGACGGCTGCGCGCGCCGCCCAGGAGACGGAGCAGCACGGCATCGGCGCCAGCGAGGCGGGCGACCAGTCGGCCCAGCAGCAGCAGCAGCAGCGGCAAGAAACCATGCGCCTGGCGAACCAGGACGAGGTCGACTTCCAAGAGTCGCTGATTGTGCAGCGCGAGGACGAGATCCAGGCCATCGAGCAGGGCGTCAGCGACCTCAACGTGCTCTTCCGCCAGGTCGCGCAAATAGTCAGCGAGCAGGGCGACCAGCTGTACACCATCTCGGACCGCATCGAGAACGTGCGCGACGACACGCAGGCGGCCGAGCGCGAGAACAGGCAGGCCGCGAGGTACCAGAAGGCGGCTCGCAACAAGAGCTGCTGCCTGCTTCTGGTCATGTCTGTCATCCTCACCATCGTGCTCCTCGCCATTTTCCTTGGCTAAGTCGGGATGGTATCATGGGCTCGGAACGCTGGTGCCCAGGGTGGGTTTTTCATTGCGGACGGAGTTGGGCTTGGCGTTTATGCGGCATCCATGTACATGAGCACAACAAGGGAGGCTTGAGGTTCAATATACCACCTATTCCTATGATGTGCACAACTTGGTGAACCCTGGAATGCTACTCTTCTGCAGTGTTCTTGTATATACAGTCCCAACACGTGAAACGATGGCTGTGGTGAATGTATTATTATATTCAGACTCAAAATTTTGGAGCGTAACCCGGCCTGGCCAATAAGCGCTGCCAAAGTAACTTGGACGACGTCACAGCAAGCTGGGAATACGAGCGAGCTTGAGAGTGAGCAGGCAGCAAGTTGAACAAACACTGAGCTTTCATCATCCCATTTATCGTTCTTTTTCCCCATCAGAGCATCTTCCCTTTTTCCCCCATCTTCCCTTTTTCCCCCCAAGCCCAAGCGTCAACTACAAGATCGCGCTCGGCAAAAAGCTTCCATCAACCCCGCCTCGTGGACCTCAAAGCTTCCTGCCCAAAAATGGGTGGTTCCGGGAGTCCGCACATCTCCAAAAGGGACCCCACACCAAAACCATCAGTCAAAGATGCTTCGTCGACAACCAACGTCACGGCAATCGTCGTCGCGGCGGCGCTGGCGCTTTTGCCTATCCTCCTGCACTCCCTGGTGCCCCTCGCCCTGCGCGTCCTAGGCGCGGTTGTAGGCTGGGTCCTGCGCAAAAAGACCCAAGGTCGACGCGAACACCTGCTGCAGCTCATGGACGAGGATGATCAGGAATACAGGAGGAATGCTGGCGAGGGGGAGGTGGAGGATGAGAAGAAGGCTCGTGCGAGCGCGGATGCAGGAGCTCAGTGGGACGGGATCGTAGGGTTCTTCCACCCCTTTTGGTATGGCACAAAACAACACGTTCTTCCTCTTGTTCTCGCGGTGGCTGACGCGGTGGGCGAGCAGCAATGCCGGCGGAGGTGGCGAGAGGGTCCTGTGGGCAGCAATTCGGGCGACGCAAGAGAGATGGCCCAAGGCCAGGTGCGTCGTGTACACTGGCGACCATGATGCCAGCAAGAGCCATATTCTATCGCAGGTCAAGGTAATAAATAATCGGAGGGAAAGTAAGAAAGAATGAAAGAAAGAAAGAATGAATGAATGAAAGAATAAAAGAAAGCACCTCTCTACATGATGGATTCTCTGGCTCTGACACTGGCACACAGCACAGGTTCAATATCGACCTCTACGCGCCCACCATCACGTTCCTCTACCTCAGCACCAGGCACCTGGTCATGGCGCAGACCTGGCCGCGCTTCACGCTCCTGGGACAATCGCTCGGGTCCATGGTGCTCGCGTGGGATGCGCTGTCGCTGCTTGTGCCCGATATATTCGTCGACACAATGGGCTACGCCTTTGCGCTGGGCGTCGTCGACCTCCTCTTTGGCTCGAGCGTGCCCACGGGCGCATACGTGCACTACCCAACCATATCGACCGACATGCTCGAGTCGCTGGATCCGCGGTCCTCGGTGGGCGCGCAGGGCGTCAACGCCGGCCAGGGCGTCGGGCTGCGCGGCTGGGCCAAGGGCTGGTACTGGAGCATGTTTGCGGGACTGTACTCGAGGATGGGATCGTCGGCCGATGTTGTCATGACCAACTCCACCTGGACGCAGATGCACATGCAGAAGCTCTGGGGCGCTCGCCGTGACGGCAGGCGCCAGAAGCATGCGATCCAGGTCGTTTACCCGCCTGTGGCGGTCACGGAGATGGAGGCGGCCATCGAGGTGTCGGAGGAAAGCGAGAGGCGGCGGCAGAAGCTCATTCTGTTTATCGCGCAGTTCCGGCCCGAGAAGAACCACCAGCTCATCATCAACGCGTTTTCCATCTTCCTCAAGACGGCCCCCGCCGGCGTCAGCAGCGACGCCAGGCTCGTGCTCGTGGGGAGCGTGCGCAACGACCACGACTCGAAGCGCGTGTACCGGCTCAGGCTGCTTGTCAACGAGCTCGGCATCCGGGACAGGGTGGAGTTTCACCTGGATGCGTCGTGGCCCGAAATCCTGGACTGGTCTCGCCGGTCGTACGTCGGCGTCAACGGCATGTGGAACGAGCACTTTGGCATCGGAGTCGTCGAGTATCAGGCGGCCGGGCTCATCTCGGTGGTCCACGACAGCGGCGGTCCCAAGCTGGACATTGTGACCGAGGTGGATGGCGGCATTACCGGTATGTCTCACTCCCTTTTGTCTGCCTCATGGCGTTTCTAACGTCTTGCCACGCAGGCTTCCACGCGTCATCAGCGGAGGAGTTTGCGCACGGGTTCGAGCAGGCCTTGTCTCTTCCGGACCCGCTGCAGGTCCGGCAGCGCGCACGGCGCTCGGCAAAGAGGTTTACAGAAGAAGAGTTTGCGAGAAAGTGGATAGTGCAGATGGAAAGGCTGGTGGCCATGAAATGACGTCGGTTTGACGTCCTACCTAGATACATGCACAGTTTTATCTGTAATATCTGACGATACCCCCCCCCCGCAGGTTGTATTCAAATTATCAATTATGTGCTTATGCATGCAAGCATGATCCCATCCATATTGCCGTCAAAGAGATGGACATGTCAAAAACGTTATACCGTGAAGCCAGCGCTGTTTCTCTGGCGGGGCTCGCTTGCGGCCACAAAGGAGCCGTCGAGGTCCCTGGTTATCCCTTGCACGGAGCTTAGTCCCTCTCGCACGTAGACAATGTCGTGGCCCCTGTGTCGCAAGGTTGCGGCGGTGGCGTTGTCAAAGTGGTACTCGAGCGTGGTCACGTTGGGAAGCAGCTGGTCGTGGAAGCGCGGCTGTAAGATGGCGTCGGGCATTGAGACGCCGTGCTCGAGCACGCGCCAGGCGACCTGCGACGTGGACGTGGGGATGCGCGAGCCGCCGGCGGCGCCCACGGACGCGAACAGCAGCGACGCGGGCGGGAGCGGCTCGTCGGCGACGTGGTCGATGATGATGGGGCTGATGGACGAGATGGCGCGCTTGCCGGGCCTGATGAAGTTCTCGGGCGCGGGGGAGAGGCCAAACGAGTTGGAGCGGCCGGGGACGGAAAAGTCGTCCATCTCGTTGTTGAGGATGACGCCGGTGACGGGGTCGCAGAGCCAGGACCCGAACAGGGTGTTGATGGTGGTGGTCAGCGAGGTGGCCATGCCGGACGCGTCGGTGGTCACGACGTGCGACGTGCCGTGGCTCTCGGGCGGGTAGACGGTGCCCGGCTCGTAGGCGTCGACGGGCTGGGTGGCGTTGTCCAAGATGTGGTCGTGGATGCTGCGCAGCGAGTCCTTGTCGAGCATGCGCGCCTCGAGCTCCTGGACGGAGTCGACGTATGCCGGGTCGGCGAGGTGGTGGCGCGCCGCGTAGGCGAAGCGCATGGCCTCGTTGAAGCGGTGGATGGTCAGGTTGCGCGCATCCGCGCTGGCAGCAGAGCCAAAGCGCGGGGAGGCGGCGTCGAAGAAGGGCGCCGACGGCGGGTACTGCTCCATGATCTTGAGCATCTGGAGGGCGACCGCGCCGCTGGCCGGCGCTGGCACCGTCGTGAGCCTGTACTTGCCGCGCAGGGTGGTGGAGAGGGGGGTTCGGGAGACGACTTTGTAGGACGCCAGGTCCTGGAGGGTCATGGTTCCGTTGTGCTTCTGGATCCAGTCGATCATGGCCTCGGCTGCTGGCTGTCAGCCACCACACACGGGAACGTGGCTGGATGGATGGATGGGTGGGTGGATGGGTGGATGGGCAGCCTACCGATGGGACCAGAGTAAAAGGCGTCGGGGCCGTGCTCGGCTATGGTCTCGAGGGTGCTGCACGCGGGAGTCAGTCGGGTAAACGATGGACGATGGACGAGCACTGCTCTACTCACGTGGCATAGCGCTTGCGCGTCACGACATCGCCTTCCTTGACGCGTGTGCCTGGGTATCTGCATGTCAGGTTCTGTGATTCTGTGATTCTGTGATTGTCTGTCTGAACAAACACAACACACGTACCGTTTGGCGCAAAGTCGACAGAGAATGTCGGGTCGAGGGTGAAGTAGTCGTAGCCGTCAGCGTAGTCGGTGATTGCGTATTGCATATATGTCACCATATCACTCGAGACCACGAAGCCGTCGCGAGCAACCTTGATGGCGCCCTGCATGACTGATTTCCAGGGGAGCACCTGTGGCGGGCAAGATCAGTCGAGGCCAGTCAACAACCACTGATGTGCAAATATACACCTACCCCGTATTTCTTGTGCACATACTCCAGCCCCCTCACCTCGCCCGGCACGGCGACGGCGAGCCCCCCAACCGTGCTCCCCTTGGGATTGCCCTGGAACATGTCCTCGAAGGCGCTGGCCGGGGCGTTCTCGCGGAAGTCGATGGCCTCGTACTCGCCGTTGGAGTCGCGGACGAGCATGAAGCCGCCGCCGCCGAGGCCGGAGTGGTACATGCCCGTGACGCCGACGCAGAAAACGGTGCCGACGAGGGAGTCAACGGCGTTGCCCTGGTGCGGTTGCGGCGTGTTGTCAGCGATGGGGCAGGGCGATGGGACATGGCGAACTCACACCCGACGCGATGATATCACGGCCTATGGCGCTGCATTCTATGCTCTCGCTTACAACGGCGCCCCGCGAGCCGCTGCGCTTTGTGGCCAGGACCTTTTGCGCGGCCGGGGCGGCTGCCGCGGAGTCGCAGAGGTAGGCCAGGAACAGCGACGAAGCAAAGTTGAGCGCCTCTAGAAGTTTACCGCATTAGCCTTTTCGTGCACGAACCGTGCGGCGCGCGAGGCTTGGGGGGACAGACTTACTCATCTTGGGAACGAGAGAGGCTGGGATGGAATAGGATTTCACGATAAAAGCCAAAAAGAAAGGGGTGGGGGGAGGGCACCCTTATAAATTATAGAGTTTACGGACAGCGCGCGCACGCCAAACAGCGGCTTTTACGCGACGAGCAGGGAAGATGTCTCTGTACTGTAAAACTACCGTCTACACTGTCACGATGCAGATACGAACTGCTGGTTTGTCTCTACAGCCTCACCTTGGACGATCTTTATCTTATTATTGAATGGCTGCCAGCGTCTGCCGCCAGCTGTCAGGA
>JAOYNU010000001.1:1529822-1569586 GCA_026745395.1 Tympanopsis confertula | reverse complement strand
CCAATGGCTACAGTTGCTAGTTTATTTGCTGGGCCTGGAAGTGCCACCAATTCCTCCTCATCAGTCAGTGTAAGTGTGGCCGACAAGTTCGCCACTTGAGACTGGAATGCTGACTTGCGTGGCTAGGAAAATGTAGGATTTCGATTTGTGCTCGACAAGACCGTCCGAACATTGTCTGCTCATGGAGCGCCTGACTCGGGAACCATCTCTGGGCTTCTGTTCGTGCCAGATCTGAAGCCAGAAGATCCATGCAACAGCATTGTTGATGAGTACATTCCGGCGAATGTGACTCGATATAAAGATGTGTCAGATTTTGGCTATCCGATCATTGGAATGGCGCCATGGGTTTCTGCGGAGTGCACGTTATCCTTCTTGGCTGCCTCACGCGAGGCAAGCACCAATGCTCTCGTGTTCTTCGAGCCGACAGTCAATGAAACAGGGCTACCGCCCCCACAAGATGATGCCTGCTGGGATTTAAATAATAAAGAGGACTGGACAACCCAGAATGACTATCCAGTTTTTGCAGTTCCAGGGCCTGCAGGCAAAACATTGATGCACGAACTTTCCTGGTTCTCAGACGGTCCAACCCAAAACGACACCCACAACAACTCAAAAACAGACCCTTTGAAGAGTAAAAGTGCAAGGTTATTTACCATGATTGATACAGGTACGTCTCATCCAACCCTGGAAATGGGAGTAAGTCGTTTTCCCGAGCACGATTGTTGATATATATCAGACACAACCGTCAGCGCATCTCCAAGCCTATGGAGCTTTGTACTCGCCATCCTCGGAACTATATTTGGCTTGAGTCTCGTTCTTCTTGTTCTATATCGCCTTGTTCAAAGAAGAAGACGAAATATGCTACGCCAACGGATTGATGATGGAGAAGTCGACGTGGAAAACCTAGCGTTGAATCAAATCAAAGTTCCCAAGGAGATTGTGGAAAAAATGCCGCTTTACACCTATACAAATACTCCGAGGGTGCTGGAGCCCGAAAGTGGGAAGGAAGAAATTGAGCCTCAAATGAACGTGACGGAGATTGAGCACGGAAGTCAAACGTCCTTAGCAGTATCAGATGAGGAACCCCCAGCCACGATACCACAAAGGACGCCGACTGTCACCGGATTGAGAAGACCAGCAGCTGCTATGATCAACCCTACAACAGACACTCATAAGCCTGCGTCTCAAAATCCTTACAGGCTGAGCCATACGCAGACGACATGCGCTATCTGTCTAGACGACTTTGTGGCTGGATCAACGACAGTCCGTGAACTTCCTTGTGGCCATGTATTTGACCCAGGCTGCATCGACACATTCTTGATGGAGAATAGTAGTCTATGTCCACTTTGCAAGAAGAGTGTTCTACCTCCAGGGTTGATTCATATTCCGGTCACGAACGCAATGGTTCGTCAAGATCATGCGGCGCGACATGGGCGTTGAGGCTGTATGAGAGTAGGCTGCGGCCGATTGTACATAATTTTTATGGGGTTGATTTTTGCATGCATACAAGCGACCGGGCATCTTTCTACTTTGTGAATGCGTTTCCATGCCACATCATGTACTACTAATGTGTATCTACTGGCATTGCACAGATTCCAGACATTGAGGTCAATATTACTGTCTCATCAAAAAGCGATTTTTTTTTTACAAATATAAAGTACCAGCAAGATTAAACAGTAAGCAAGAAATTCAGCGACAAGGCCCAATAAGTGCTACTCTATACTTGCAAGTTGTGCATGTCGTGCTGGGGCAAATCCCGCCGCGCTAAGGCCACAAGGCAGAAACCAGGAAACCGAAGTGGGTCCATAATCACACATGATTGGCCCACAATTCTTCGGTTAACTTGCGTCCCACACACAAAGGTCTGCTACTTTCGTTCCCTCTCGAACTTTTTCAGTTGCGACAACGACCACCGACGACCTCGTGAAGCCGACAAGGTACGACCTGCCACCACAACTCCGCATCTTTCGATCCCATCGTTACAATTACTAACTTGCGTTCTTGCAATTCTCCAGATGGGTGCCCTTAAGTACGTCGAAGAGATTCAGAAGAAGAAGCAGTCCGATGTCATTCGGTTCTTGCTCCGCGTTCGCTGCTGGGAGGTGAGATAGAATTCCCTTCAACCCCTCGATTGCCTAACATTCCCGCCGAGCGCTCGTCTGTGAATACAGCCATAAATCCCTGATTCCTGGTGTAAAATGGGTGGCTCGAACGAACCTTTGGCGGAAATGGTTGTGGCACGCAAGAGATTTTGTCTCGTTGTGTCTTGCTATACACTCGTTGAACTTTGCTGAGAGTGCATCAATATAGCTTCGCCAGTTGAACGCCATCCACCGTGCTTCGCGCCCCTCTCGCCCCGACAAGGCCCGCCGTCTCGGTTACAAGGCCAAGCAGGGCTACGTTGTCTACCGTATCCGTGTCCGTCGCGGTGGTCGCAAGCGCCCTGCTCCTAAGGGTGCCACCTACGGCAAGCCCACCAACCAGGGTATCAACCAGCTCAAGTACCAGCGTGCTCTCGCTGCCACCGCTGAGGAGCGTGTTGGCCGCCGCTGCGCCAACTTGCGTGTCCTGAACTCCTACTGGATCAACCAGGACTCCACCTACAAGTACTTCGAGGTTATCCTTGTCGACCCCCAGCACAAGGCCATCCGCCGTGATCCCCGCATCAACTGGATCGCCAACTCCGTCCACAAGGTAAGATTGCAGAATTGTGCTACCTACGAGATCGACCGGTATACTGATGAAAATTTGTTCTATAGCACCGTGAGGCTCGTGGTCTTACCGCTACCGGCAAGAAGTCCCGTGGTATCAACAAGGGCCACCGCTACAACAACACCAAGGCTGGTCGCCGCCACACCTGGAAGCTCCAGAACACCCAGAGCCTCTGGCGCTACCGTTAAGTGCGTTGATGCACTGGCGTGGGCGGAGTATCTTGGCTGCATGTGGTTATCTTTTAAAACATTTCTCCCCCGGGTCATGTCTTGTACACTGGGTTCGAGTTTAATGCAGACCTGAAGGCTGCGTTTTTAGCCAAAAAGCCATCTTGTTTTATGTTGAATTCCCCTTGATTAACGAAGTACGACTGGTTCATATCCACACCTGGCACGTGCTGTCTTGTAGAAATATTGTAGTACATGTATTGTATACATCGACGTCCTTGTAAAATCTATTGTAAATTTGTCTGGATGATCACCTAATCCCAGCGCAGATACCGATGCCGATGCCCTGGTGTCTCATTCCGGAAACTCCTACAGGGGCCCATTTCCAAATGCCGATGGCCAGGAGTATTATTGATCCTAAGCAGCCAATTTAACATGATATAGAGCGTTAAACTTGCTTTACCATCATTCTTGCCCTATAATACACCGGTAGAGTGTGACTAGAACCCGGATGCAGGCGAAAAGTCGGACACGCAACCTCGCGGCCTGACGAACCAGGCGGCCACAGTGAGGCGGGTCAACGACTCAAACAGGGAAAGAGCGGGCCCCAATTCGTTCAGCTGCAAGGCTGACTTACGACTCTCTACATTCCTTTGTCTTGTGCTTTCTACGATTCTAACGGCTTCGATTACAGCTCACGTCAAAGGAGTCTTTGATATCGTGGGCTCTGGAAGCCCTTCTCCTCAAGATAAGAACTGCAAGGCCCTCGATAACGAAGCGCCCGCGCCTTATCGTGAACTTCCCCACGGCCGACTTCTATGTGACAACGACAAAGTCTATAGCTCCACAGCAAGAAGCTACCTGCCTCGTCTGTTACATCCCGATCGACACACCAAGATTTTCCGATTAGATGCGTCCCTATGCCGTCCCGCAACGGACATAGTACATCAATCCCCCCGAACGCCAATCCTCGCTCGGCTGCTGCTTTATCCGAATTCCCCGACCTATATCCTCCTCCGATTGTCGAGAACGCTCGTCGACGTCCTTCTCACTCGCAAAATGCTCCAGCCATGGCACCGATGAGCTCGAGTATGCCTATCAGTCCGCGGCGGGGTCACAATCGTTCCATCAGCCATCCTTTCACATCCCCATTCAGTGGACTTGGGAAGAAAAAGCCACCAGCGAAGCAAGCGGCTTGGGATTCTGATTCGGATTCAGACGAGGTCTCGTACCTTACTAAACCATCAGCAGCAAGTCCACGTAAGGATGTACCAAAAGGAAGTGCAGGGAATGATTTTATCGAAGGGAAATGCCAAACATGCAATTCAACTGTTCGATGGCCTCGGCAATCCCAAGTTTTTAGGTGCACAAACTGCTTGATGGTCACGGATCTTGACACAGAAATCCCAAAGAGAGCGAAAGAACCAGACGCAACCGATTTCTCACGCTTGAAGGGACGAGAAAAGCCACTCCCACCTGTGCCTTCCGAGGAAAAGCCAGCACCGCCATTGCCAAATGACCACAAGACAGGTATTTCTTACTTGAAAGTTTCAATGAGGCTGACCAAATTCTGACAATGGAATCTAGAAATAACTTTGTCCGTGCCTCAAACGAGACGTATGATCGACGGTTGCATTTCTGCATACTTTTCAAGCCTTCTCGATGAGCCGCACGCACGACCTGTACCTACCGACAAACGAACAGTTAGACCGAGTCCAAATACCGGAGGAAGTAACGCATCGTCTGCTCCTGGCTTTGGCCAGCTACACGTTCCGCAAGACACTCGGGGTCGAAGTACATCCGTTTCCAGCGAGCGCGAACGATCCGATTCAGGGAAAGAAAATGCTGAATTCTTGTTTCCGCGCAAGCCTCACCGAGAACGCAAAGAGCTTCCAATGCGAGACCGCGCTGCATCGGATGTAGACAATAGTGTCAATAAAGCACACCATGCTCCCAACGGAACGACGCCAGTCAATCCTGAACACAGGGAGCATGAGATCTCGTCAATTTTCAGGAAATTGGAGGATCATATCATTGCTGCTTTCAGGGGATGCGGACCTCTCAATTCGTCCTTCCCTGTTTACCATCAGTCTGCTCGATCCGCCAGTCACGGTAACCTTCCGAAGATGAAAGCCAAACCAGCCGCTCCAGAAACGGACTATACCTCGCAAGTATTCGAACCAGACGCCAAAACTTTGCTCCTAGGAGATGTTCACGAAAATTCAACCTGGTGGATGCTTGAATGGACAAAGACAGAGGGCCAGGCTCAAACTGCCAAAGAAAACACTTCTTCGAAATCACGGCCTGTTTCATCAAGAAGCCCACGGATAAATTGGGCAGAAGTCAGTCAATGGTATCAGCTCGTATTGCTCGCTGGAAGCAATTGGGCAGAGAAATGGTCTGATAGAAAGCCCGAGGCGTTGGGTTCAGAAACAGATCTGGCTCGAAGTAAGAGATGGGATACCATCGATATCTCTATGATTGAAAAGGACATAATCTGCTCCCGTATCCATCTTCAAAGAACTTTGATGAAAGCCTCCGAAAACCTCTTAAAACGCCCACGGCATGTGCTCAAAAGACCGGAGGATACCAGATTTCTATTTATCCTACTAACTAACCCCATGTTATCATCGCCAGGCTTGTATCTGAGCAAAACATCTACAACTTCTCATCGCGATGATCGTCGGCCATCACACCCGAAAGACCTACATCGATCGACAAGAGATGGTAAATCTCCACGGAAAGAACCGCATTCATCTAATGCTCGCTCCAAGGATGCTGGTCATCATTACGGACCGCTGAAGAGAATCTTGGGGTTGATGTCAAATCTTCCAAACGACTGCCACCATTACTTCGTGTCTTGGATGTCACGCTTCCCGCCTGCCCAGCTGGAGCGACTTGTTGATCTAGTCGGTGGATTTGTTACGTATCGATTGACTCGTCAACATGGTACCCGCAAACGCAGTGAAGTCAAAGATGTTGATGAATTGATTCCCAGCTTTGCAAGTGCGTCTGGAAACACACCTGCTGAGCTACATGCTGCCATCAATCGTCGCAGCCCAAACAGACAATCTTCCAAGAAGAAGGATGCACCCGTTGTGTATGCCGAGGACTGGCAGATACGAGCAGCTGCGCGGGTGATGTCCTTGATATTCACTGCGAATCTATCAAGTCTAACCCGCAAGCCCGATGGAAGCCTTGGTGATGCTAGAGCGCAGTTTCCAGCTTCTCTGAACCAGCCTGGACGTAGTCATGGCTATTCAGTCCCAATCAGCTCATTCTACAACACGCTTTTGGACTATTCAGATTTGATTGGAGATTTCGAAACTTGGGAATCGAAGAGCTCCAAATTTGCCTTTTCTCAATATCCGTTCTTCCTGAGTATATGGGCAAAAATCCACATTCTTGAGCATGATGCCCGTCGCCAGATGGAAGTGAGAGCCCGAGAGGCTTTCTTTAACAGCATTCTAAATCGTCGTGCTGTCAGCCAGTATCTTGTGTTGAAGGTGCGTCGAGATTGCTTGGTTGAGGATAGCCTTCGTGGAGTAAGCGAGGTTGTTGGCTCAAGCCGAGAGGACATCAAGAAGGGACTTCGCATTGAGTTTACGGGAGAGGAGGGAATCGACGCAGGAGGTCTACGTAAGGAGTGGTTCCTCCTGCTCGTTCGGGAGATCTTTGATCCCCATCATGGTACGTGCAAGCATTATCTCTCTATTGCGATTTCATCTCACACTGGACAGGTTTATTCACCTATGACGAGGATTCCAAATACTGCTACTTCAACCCGTTCTGTTTTGAGTCCTCAGAGCAGTTTTTCTTAGTGGGAGTCCTACTTGGCCTTGCTATCTATAATTCGACCATCTTGGATATTGATCTACCGCCATTTGCATTCAGAAAGCTGCTGGCAGCGTCTCCGTTGACAACCAACCCCAAAGCTTTGGCAGGCCACCAAATAAAATTCAAATGCACTCTTGACGACCTTGCTGAGTATCGGCCAGCACTTGCAAGAGGACTTCGACTTCTTCTTGATTTCGATGGTGACGTCGCTGAAACCTTCTGCTATGATTTTGTTGCCCAAGTTGATCGATATGGAGAAGTTGTCAACGTGCCTCTTTGCCCCGGAGGCGAGAAGCGGCCCGTAACGAACGAAAACCGACGCGAATTTGTTGACCTCTACGTCTTTTATCTCCTGGACACTGCTGTCGCTAGGCAATTCGAGCCGTTCAAGCGTGGGTTCTTCACCGTCTGTGGCGGCAATGCACTGTCGCTCTTCCGACCCGAGGAGATTGAACAACTTGTACGAGGATCCGATGAGCCCCTCGACGTGAGCTCTCTAAGAGCAGTGGCAACCTACGACAATTGGTCACATCCTCAACCAGAATCAATCCCTGTCGTTCAGTGGTTTTGGTCATTTTTCGAGACATCACCTGTTGATGTGCAACGAAAGATTTTGTCTTTCATCACTGGCAGTGATCGCATCCCCGCTATGGGCGCCACAAGCCTCTCTATCAGACTTGCCTGTCTTGGCGACGACGGACCCCGGTACCCAATCGCCAGGACTTGCTTCAACACCCTTGGCCTCTATCGCTACTCGTCACGAGAAAGATTTCAACGACTGCTTTGGGATGCAGTCGCGAATAGCGAGGGATTCGGACTGAAGTAGTCGCCTATCGCGCTTTCTCACTTTTTGTATCTTCATATTGGCTACAGCCAGACACACGCCGACGCTGGACGTTGTGGCCCGGAGCCTTTCATTCTATCTTGTTTCTAGCGCATCTCCGATTCTTTTCTCTAGTTCATTTCACGCAGACTGGTATTCTGCCAGTGCATTACTCATAAGACAAATTCATAGAATCAAATTAGCCGGAAATTGCTCTCCTCCCAATAATGGTCTAAAATACTCACTAACCCAGACGTAATGCCTTGGTCTGTCATCTATTAGTCAGTCCAGTGACACTTATCACCCGGTTGTTCCTGGACCGAAGAATTCCTGCGCCCCATAGATACCGAGATAATTGCCTAGCTCCGTTATACGCAATGCCGGACACTCCCAAGCCGGGCCTATTTCCTACTCTATGCCTCGTGCCGACGATGCCGTGCTCTAACGCCACGGGACCGAGCGTAACTAGATGCCCAATGTTCTTGGATCATCGCGGGCCCACTAGTCCGGGCTTGCTTGGTACTCAAGGCTTCGTGGGGGAAACTCGTCAGGAACAAGACCTTTACGGAGCTTCAAGTCGATATTATTTCTTTAGAATCATTCTTTGTGATATATTGTATCTTTACAGCCGTCTCCTACTCGAGGTAAGAATGTTCTCACATCCTTGCAACCCCGGGTTTTGTTGGATGAGCCCCGCAATATCAAGGATTTCTCCCCACACCGAAAAGCCCTAAAGCCCCTGGAGCCCCCACACGATCCCTTAAGCATCCAAACAGGGTTATGTGACCGGAAATTCCCCGGGCTCTACTCAGCTAGAGGCATTTCGGTCTAGTCTCGGATGACCCGGGGACTCCCACGCCTCATCCACAGCCGAAATGCTTGTCTAGATTATACTGTTCGTCAAGTCTGTCACAGTGAGATGAGCATAGTGTCTCCTGGTACTGTATAAATAAATAATCATGTAAATAAATATAGTCAAGTGTTTCGAGAAGCCCAGATGCAAGGCTCGGGGTTCTCCCCGCTGTTTACCCACGACTGACTCGACGGCAAGAATTACCCCGAAGTTTACCCATATTTCGAGGCCGAGCAGACACCAATGAGGAAATGGGGCCCCGTGGAGAGAAAATACCTCAACCCCCAGAACGCACAGACATTGAATGAGTGGTTTCCTCTTTGTTTGACTCTCGCGTGGCGGCCCGCTAATGAGAATATAGTCTGAATACCCGCGAGTCAGGCAATTAATCTGCTGATCTTTCTCACCGAGCCGGATCTAAATGTTTCCATGATGAGATCACTATGGGGTAGCTCTGGAGAAAGAAGAAGAGGAGAATAGAGATGCTACTGAGATGAGGGGTATATAAAGCTGCCGATCTTCTCTCGATTTTCCAAGGTTCCCCAGACGCATAGCATCTGCCGGGTCGAGACAAGATGATTGGGAAAAAGAGTCTCGCTGTGGCTGTCCTGTCCCTTGGTGGACTTGGACATGCTGAGCAGAACATCACGTCGGATGCCTATTTCTATGGCCAATCGCCGCCTGTGTATCCATCCCGTATGTCTTGTCTTGATTTCCCTATGACATGAAGTGATTGCTAATATAGAATAGCCAATACTACTGGCACAGGTGATTGGGCCACAGCTTACCAGAAAGCTGTGGAGTTAGTCTCCAAGTTGACCCTGGAGGAGAAGGTTCGTACAATTGGCTGCTTTTACTATTGCATCTCAACTAATAAAAAGTAGAATAACCTTACCTATGGAATTGAAAATGAGAACAACAGCTGTGTTGGAAGCATTGGTGCTATTCCTCGCGTTGGCTTCCCAGGATTGTGTTTACAAGATGCTGGAAACGGTGTGCGCTCTGCAGACTTTGTCAACGCCTACCCTGCTGGTATTCATGTCTCTTCCAGGTAAACATCACACTAGGCCGCTTTGTGTCGCTCACGACTGACAATTTCATAGCTGGAATAAGACACTAGCGTACCAGCGAGGCTGGCACATGGGAGGAGAGTTCAAGACTAAGGGAGTTCAGATTGCCCTAGGACCTGTCGTGGGTCCGGTTGGAAGACTCACCACAAGTGGTCGTAACTGGGAAAGTATGTTGCTTGATTACTCAGGAAAATTTGAACTCAAGACTGATTATCTATAGGTGGTGCTGCTGATCCCTATCTTGCTGGTGTCATTGCGGCGGAAACTGTCGAAGGCACACAGGATGCAGGTGTCATGACCAGTGTTAAGGTCAGTAACGATAACCAGATCATGTCATTGCGAGAACATGCTGACAATCAGTCCAGCATTTTATCGGAAACGAGCAGGAACTTTACCGCAATCCTACTGTTGGCGATGACGGGAAGATTGCCATCGAGTCTATCTCTAGTAACATCGATGATAAGACTCTGCACGAGCTTTATCTCTGGCCTTTCCAAGATACCCTCAAATCAGGCGCTGCCAACATCATGTAAGTGATCTAGTCGTATATTTATGAGATCCCAACTAATTGAAGAAAGGTGCTCCTACAACCGGCTCAACAACTCGCATAGTTGTCAGAACAGCAAGACTCTCAATGGCATTTTGAAGACAGAACTCGGCTTCCAGGGCTTCGTCGTCACTGACTGGGGTGGTCAGCACTCCGGTGTTGCATCTGCCCTTGCTGGTCTTGATATGGCTATGCCTACTGGTGATGACTCCTGGGAGACTGGTGTCCATTTCTGGGGACCCAACTTCACCACGGCTTTCACTAATGGCAGTGTGCCTATGTCACGTTTAGATGATATGGCAACCAGGTATGTTAAGATTAAGCCCTTCATTACTCGCTGTAGCTGACTTTCATCCATAGAATCCTTGCTTCTTGGTACAAACTGGGCCAAGACTCTCCTGATGAGCCTACACCTGGCGTTGGCATGCCACCCGATGTCAGCGCACCTCATGAGTTTGTCAACGCTCTCACAAAAGAGGCCAGACCTGTCCTCTTTGATGGAGCAGTAGAGGGCCATGTTTTGGTCAAGAACAAGAATGCCCTTCCCCTCAAGTCTCCAAAGCTGCTTGCTGTTTACGGATATGATGCTGTTGCGCCTTCCCAGCTCATTCCTAATGATGTGCTTCCTAGTGATCCTTGGGAACTGGGCTACGAACCTGTCTTCTACCAGGTCGACGCACTTGCAAACAGTGGCTACATTGTCGATGAGCCCTATGTCTACCAGATTGCTTTCAACGGCACACTTAGCGTTGGAGGTGGATCTGGCGGTAACGCTGGCCCATACCTGAGTGCTCCTCTTGATGCTCTCCAGCAGCGTGCTTATGAGGACGGCTCCATGATCCAGTGGGATACATCCAAGAACTTGACTTCACTGGGTCAAAACAGCGCAGTCGATGCCTGCCTTGTGTTCATCAACGCTTTTGCTACTGAGGGTGTTGATCGCTCTGGAACGTACGATAGCTACTCAGACAACCTTGTTTCTAAGGTTGCTTCGAACTGCTCCAACACCATTGTGACCATCCACAATGCTGGTGTTCGCATGGTGGAGTCCTTCGTAGACAACCCAAATGTCACTGCCATTATTTACGCCCATCTCCCCGGTCAAGACTCCGGCCGTGCCATCACTTCGCTTCTTTACGGAGACGAAAACTTCAGTGGCAAGCTTCCTTACACTGTTGCCAAGAACGAGTCTGATTTCCCTGTCTACTGGCACGCTCACGGCGAGGCACCCTACCAAGCCTTCCCACAGTCAAACTTCACCGAAGGAGTCTTCACTGACTACCGCCACTTCGATAAATATGACATTACCCCACGATACGAGTTCGGTTTCGGCCTTTCGTATACCACCTTCGGGTTCTCTGACATCAAGGTGTCCTCCGCAGAGAGCGGACTCGACACCTACCCCAGTGGAAAGATCGAGCAGGGTGGTGCCATCGACCTCTGGGATAACATTTCCAACGTCACTGCGACTGTCACTAACACTGGAAGCGTATCAGGTGCAGAGGTTGCTCAGCTCTATGTTGGTATCCCCGGTGGACCTGTGAGACAACTACGTGGTTTCGAGAAGGTCAACCTGGAACCTAAGGGATCCAGCCAAGTCACTTTCCCCTTAACCCGTCGTGATCTGAGTGTCTGGAATGTTGAGGCTCAGAAGTGGGAGCTTCAGAGCGGATCTTACAAGATCTACGTGGGCTCATCGAGCCGGGATCTGCCTCTCACATCTACATTGAAGGTGACCACAGACTCAAACTGATAGAGTCGATGTAGATAATGCATATATTCATTAATCTTGAAATACAATTTCTCTTATGAATTTAATTTACACCATGAATCCAAGACCTAAGTCAGAATGCAGAAGGTAGTCATATCGGATCAATCAAGCCACCTTCGCAAAGAACTGCTTCTGAGCATACCACAACAGCGAAAAGCAGCTCACATTCCCCCACCACCAAACCCACGCCCGAACCCCACCCCAAGCTGGATTGTCCGTCAATATGTAAACAGGGCCATATACCAAGCGCGCCAACGTATACGACAGTCCAGCGGCATTAATAATATGCGCCGGCACCCCAGCAGCCGTCGCTATAGCCAGACTAGAAGCCATGAAAGCGAAGTTCTCAACCGAGTTCGCATGAGCCGATTCATTGCGCTTAAGCATATCGAGTTGTTTGCGAGTGATTTTCCCCTCGCGAACGGAAGCCTCTCCGAATTTCGCTAGGTCCTCTCTCGGAGAAACCTGGTGGTCTAGACCGTACCATTGCTTCAGGGTGCGGGAGGAAAGAAGGCCATAGGCGTAGAAGAATTGCCAGCCGATGAAGATGGGGCTGTAGTTTGGGACTGCGGCAGATGGTGTGCCGAGGAGGCCGAGTGTGGTCATTAGAGATGCCATTTTAGGTGTTTAGCTGTGATGATCGGATGTGCTCGGGGTTGAGGTTATGGAGGGTGCGATGGTGGGGGCTGGACTAGTCTACATGGCATGTCGGCTTACGGCCGGTCCAATCGGTAAAGTGTGATGTTTCATGTCAGCCGAAGCCGAAGGTCAGATGTAAATAGAGCTATCGAAAATATGATATCTCAAAATATCAAGAGAGCTCCTGGTGTAGAGTGCTGCTTAAATCAAGTAGCCCTAAGTGCTGGTAAGCCCGCCCATCGTGATATGGAATGATTCAAAATGAGTATATTCCTCGTTCGCTTATTTCTTTCTATCTGTGAAGACTTTCATATAATGCTTAGGCTCGGAACCACCGTCATTAAACATACGAGCATAGGAATCAATACCAGCCCTAACTCCCGTGATAAGATCGCTCTCCTCCCATATGCTCACCAGCTTCTTCTGCTCTCGCATCGTCTTAGGCCCGTATGACGAAATCGTCGAGACAGCTTCAGCGACAATCTTCTCTAGCCGCTCAGGTGTTTCACAGCTCTGATCGACAAGACCCCATTTCTCAACCTCCTCGGTGCCATAGAACTTTGCAAAGTAAACCATCTCTTTCGTTCTTTGCCATCCGATGATATTGGCAAGAAGTCTCGCCTCAATAACCGATGGAATTCCATACTTTGTCTCGGGCATACTAAACGTCGACCTGTGAGTTGCGTATCGGAAGTCGCATGCTGCAGCCAGCTCTAAGCCGCCGCCGAGACAAAGACCGTCTATCTGTGCAATTGTCACGACTGGGATGCCGCGCATAGCTTGACAGGCTTCGTGTAGCTCGGAGATAAATTCTTTAGCTTCGTGATAGGATTGCAGCTTAGCCATTTGGAATATGTCTGCACCCGAAGTGAAAGATGGGCTTTTCGTCTCTGTAGAAGCCCCTTTGATCACAACGCATCGAAGCTCCGGATTCAAAGCCAGAGAATGCAGCGTTAAAGTGAGCTGAGCAATCGAATCTCGATTGAGACTGTTCAGTCGCCGTGGATTGGAAATAGTGATAGTAGCCTTCAGTCCTGAGGTAGAGGCCACAGGTGCTAAGTCACAGATAATATTACTTTCAGCGGGAGGCGCATCCTCGGCCTTTGCTGCTGTCTTCGGTGCATCGGATGAGAAGTTCCGCCGACTTAGACTTGGAATTCCGTTTGGTGTTTTGCACGCAGAAAAATGGCTCTGACGAGCTCCCAAGACGTCAACCTGATCTTGTAAACCTGATAATCTCACCAGGGATATCCTTCTTGAAGACCAAATTGCTGATGGCGTCGTGCGCGGTCTACCGAGGCATCTAGTGAAACTCATGATGGCAGATCTATAACAGAGAGAAAGACTTAAACCAAGGATTCTAGTCTGTAGAATAAATGAAGAAGAAACTAACCCCTCATTAAACAAAGGTAACCCTTTTCTCCGAGTTACTCCGAGTCTCGCCTTGATGCCCGTAGACTGTTGTACACTGCCGAAATGCGGGGTTATACTTCGTGTGAGGAATCCGGGCCTATGAATTGCTGGACTCGGGCCTAGAGCTGCAAGGGTGACACATAAATCAGAATCATATGACCAAGTAGTAGTAATGCATCACAAGGTCTCTCGCATTGACATTCACCTGCAGCTAGCATATACCAAATTCAGACAACTTGGTCCATAACGATACTTAGTGCCTGATAAGATAGCGATAGCGATAAGATAACGATCGTGATAACCGCATCACCGAATTCCTCCACCGCCAACCCAACCCCAACCTCATTCCTCCAAAATGGTCAAGCCCCTCACATTCAAAGGCGACAAGCCTAAAAAGCGCAAGACCAGAGATGCCGACGGCGAAAAGATCCCCAAGACCCGCAAGACAGCCGCCCCAGAAGCCGAGACAGACGATAACCCGCCCGAAGACCAGAGCTGGGTCTCTGCCGATGCGCCAAGTGACCTCGCAGGACCTATTGTGCTAGTCCTACCCTCCGATAAACCTACTTGCATTGCTAGCGATGCGAATGGTACGGTATTTGCTTCTGAGCTGGAGAATCTAGTAGATGGGGATCCGGGGACTGCGGAGCCGCATGATGTGCGGCAGGTTTGGGTTGTGACGAGGGTTGCGGGGACGGAGTCTGTTAGTTTTAAGGGGCATCATGGGAAGTATGTATAATTTCGATATTTTAGCAGGTGTAGCGAGGATGCTAATGTTTCTGTTAAGGTACTTGAGCTGCGACAATCATGGCCTCTTCAGCGCAACCGCATCGGCAGTCTCACATTACGAATCGTTCCTTGTTATACCATCACCCGAAGTGCAAGGCACATTCTCGTTACAGACACATGGCGGAGATTCAGAGTCATTCCTGTGCGTAAAGGAGAGCGCGAAAGCTAGCTCTGGTGTGGAGATCCGCGGCGACGCAAGTGTGATTTCGTTCGAGACGACTGTTCGGCTTCGCATGCAGGCACGCTTTAAGCCGCGGATCAAGGCGTCGAAGGAGTCGAAGGCATACGAGAAGATAAGCAAGAAGGAATTGGAGGAGATGGTTGGGCGGACTTTGGACGAGGATGATGTTAAAAGGTTGCGGAAGTCTAGGAAGGAGGGTAATTTCCATGAGGTGATGCTTGATGTTAAAGTTAAGGGGAAGCATGACAAATGGGCATAAAAATTCCAAACCAGGGGCTATATCATACTTCTTATGTACTGGGCCTATGGATCAAATATCAAGTAATTGCATTGACTTTTAGCCTCCACAATTTGCGTCAGCCATCAACAGATTGACAACATTACGAAACATGTAAGCATAGAGCTCTGTCAAACGCTGGATGAAATAGTTTCAATAGCAATAGGATAAGATGAATTTTCACATTGCAAAGACGGTCTCAGACTCGCAGATATAAGTGGAAACGCGCACAGCGCAAAGTCTTAGATTATAAAGACATTCTGATCATGTGGAACCGGATCTATGAGCATAAAGCAGATGAAAAGCATAGTCGAACGCAGCAAAAAACATCCAGTAACGACTGTGCGAGCAAAGAAGCCCGGGGTATGAAGATCTAGCTTGAGTAGAAGTAGTACATGGGCGCAGGTAATCAAAAAATTTCTCAGACGTGGATCTGGACAACAATCTTTCACATAGGGCGTGGAAATCTCAGTGAGCAGGATAATAGGAGCTGGTAGCAAATAAGTGTCGGTAAGGTCTAAAATGGTGAATCTCGTTCGAAGCGGTAAATAGAAAGCAAAGAGGCGAGAGTTGGTGGCGAGGTCTGGAAATTTCAAATTGTACAGAGCGAGGCGGGACGTATTGTTGGTTTAAGAGTTGAGCGATAGGCCCTGGAATCGGCCCATCCACTCACCCTGTGCCGGATGCATACGCGGCGCTCCATTGGAGCCAGCAGGATAATCAGAGAATCCTGTCTCGAGAGGTCTGTAGTTAGTCGGGGAGTAAGGAGCGAACGCATCGGGTTGGACGTCCACGCGCTGGGGCTGCACATAAGGCTGGTAGGATTCGGTGAAAGCATTTCGAAGCATTCCGACTGGGTTTGGAATGAGATCACGGCCAGACTCCGCATCTCGGGCTCCGCCATAAGGTCGGACTTCGTGTTGGTGACGACGGTCGGCCTGGGGTTCCTGGTTGTATAGCGGGTTGTTCATTCCCGCAGGGCCCGGGAGACCAGCTGTAGGAGGCGTCACAAATGAGGCGGGATTAATTGCAGACATCCAGATTCGGGTCTTGTAAATCTTGAAAAGATCCGTGACGAGCGAATTGAAATTGATGTAGGAATTGGCAAAGTAGTAGAAGGTGAGTTTCTTCCAGTCCCTGAAACATGGCAGTTAGTAACGGTCACACAACGTGCATGGAATGAAACTTACATTTGAAACTCAGCATCAAGGATCTCCATGTTAAGGCGATGCTCAACTACCTTCTGATGGCAAACTCGCTTTGCCTTGGCCTCATTCCCTTCCTTGTCACGTAGGGTAAGGATCTCGTGGTTTTGCGCAAGTCGTTTAATCAGCTTGGGCTTGATATCAGTGGTAGGCTCCTGGACACCATGTCCATGTGGGCCCATTCCACCGGTGGCGCTTCGAGCAGGAGGGGCAGCGTTGGGGTTGGTCACGTCGGAGCCCTCAAGCTGGCCCTGTCGGGAAAACATCATGAGCCACTTGTAGTGCTCTTCGGCATATTGCTGCTTGAGCTCTCGCGCCTTCTGAAGCGAGACATTCGCATGCTGAACAGTGCCCAAGTCGGTGCCTCGATCAGCCTCAACAATGACAAGATCACCAGTCTTTACCTGAAGACCGGTGTCCTCCTGGATGTAAAATACATCGGCGCGGTGGCACTTGAAGGTGACAATGTACAGAAGCTGATTTTGATGGGCATGCGACAAAGCTGGTGGCTGGCGCCCGTAGGCACCAGACATGGCGTATTGATTGAGCGCTGCCGGGATACCAGAGGAACCATCTCCACGAAGGCCCTGTTCGCGAGCATAGTAGGATTCTATGAAGCTGTTAGCATTGAAGGTTTGCAGATGGAAGAAAGCAGGCACTTACGTTGCATTTGCATGGAGGGATTGGAAAAGTCATTAGCATTTCCATATCCATCATCACGATCTCCTTGTACAGCGCGCGGGGTGGCGGCATTCTGTGAATCCACTGAGCCAATCGAACCATGACGCATTGGAATATCAGCAAAGGAATGGCGACGACTCTGAGAGACTTCAGCCACTCCCCCGAATCCCAGCTGAGACTGCCAGTGAGCCTTCCGCACATTTTCTAGAGCGCGATTCTCAAGATTTGGCGGGAAGGATGACAGTTGCTGTTCAAGATTGGCGTGTTCGGAAAGCCGGCGCCTGGTGTTACTGCGCATGCCTCCAAAGTTCTGGATGTCACGCAACTCGCCATAGTCTTCTGGTGAGAGCTCTTCCTCAGGAACACCACCTCGAATACGGTGGATAGGATGGCCCGCACCGGACGCAGATGATGATGCTCGTTCTCTGAGACGTGGGTCCATTTGGCCAGCAGCTGCTTGTCGGAGCAGAGCGTTCTCACGGGCAAGCTGTTCAATTGTCCGGGCTTGACTGGCAGAGTAATTCATATCGCCCTCAGAGCCAGTTAGACTTTCGTCTCCATCATCGTCCTCGCGCACACGGCCTAGAAGCGCCGGATCGTGCCCTAGCTCGCCCAAGACACTTGGACGCGCGCCACGCTGCTGGACTGCCGATGCTTGTCCGGGTGGCCTAGGACGGACAGTTGTATACTGTCCTGCAGCAGCTGCTTTGGCCATGCCGCTAAGAACCTCTGGCTCCATTTGGCCGACGGAGTATGATTGGGAGCGGTATGTCTTAGGTGTGGGGTGCAGTGGAATAGAGAATGGAAGACCCGATTCGCCTGATACAGTACGAGTGATCGGGCTCAACATTTCGTCGCCGAATCCTCCGGCAGAGGGAGGGGGATTACCCATAGTCGGAGAAGGGACAATCTCAGAAAGGCGAGATGGGGGTTCCTTGCGGGATTCAGAATTCCAAATCCCAGTGCCCCAGGGAAACGCGCTTCCTCCAGCTTGATTCCAATTGAATGATGCACCCATACCGGTGGTGGGGTTCGCAGACCATGGAGCTTGATCAGAAGAGGGGCTTGTCGGGTTGGATGGAGCAGAGGAAAGAGGACCCCCGGGCAAAGAGTGCTTTCTCTGCACCGACAATGGGACTTCGTTCAACCATGATGTCCTCCGTGCTGGTCTGACTGCTGGTGCGGTGACAGTCTGGGTCAGTGGCGCATCGCCAGCATCATCGTCAGATGAAGCAAGTGCATCGGAATCGGGTGTGGGGCGGCGGACGCCTGGATGGCTCTTCTCTAGTCGGGCTGAGGCTGTCGATGGAGGTGTGCTGGAGAGGGTAGAGGGTGTTTGTTTGAAGTTATTCGATGGCGCAGCCATGATTTCTGTGTATCACCGTGCTTTATGATATCAGCCTTTCTATTCCCAAAATCACGGTAAGGCGTTATAGGGCGTTAAAGTAGTTGGATCAAAAAGCCACCACAATATCTAACCTCTATAACGGCGCGTGTTTCAGACAACCGTGGAACGAAGGGTCGAACAAAGCTAACCTATGGTCTTGGGTTGATCTAAAAGTCTTCCGAGATGTATAGAGGCTTGTTGATCAAAGTTGCACACACGCGACAAAGCACCAGTCTTTGTCGCACGCGTTTCAAATGGTAAGTGTGACGGGCCAATGTCGATTGGAGATGGCGGTGCTCGTAGTGAGCTATGTAACCTTGACAGGATGGAAAGTCAGTCACAGAATATTGAGAGAGAGAAAAAAACCGCATGGGAAATAATGATGTCAATAAAGTACAGGCGATGATTGCGCGCGGGGCACGTGCAGGGTGGCATGATAGGGAGGCTTAAAGACAAGCGGGGACGGCCGCCGCCATTGTCGCAGACTCGAGCTCCTACACGGTTGTTTCCGATATGCCAGCGTGGGCAGTTTGTCGCATGAAGCTCATAAGTCTGAGGCGATTGCCCTCAGTGGCAGCGGACGGGGGCATGCGCATGCAGGGTATAGGGATCGCAGAGAGAAAGAAATCTCAAGGTGAATACCACACTTACCGAGGATGATGCGATCTAAGATGTGTCTACGGACCCAGATAATCCCCACCAGACGCCTTGTGTAGGGTTGTAACGGAAAATATCAACGAGCGGAGAAGGACAGAAAGTAGCCGTATCGTAATCGTGTCTGGGGAAGATGGATCGCGTGAGCAGGCGTAACGAGGAAGATCACTAGGGAGGCGCGACTCACCACTCTAAGGAATCTTGGGGAAATCTATTTGAAGCCGAGGCGTTGGGGAGAGAGGAATCGTGGGTCTCGTGAGAACTGCCAAGCGCCTTGAATAGCCGCGTCCGCAGAAGCTGGGGGAGATCGTAGGAGCCTGGGTTGAGAAGCTGCTGGTCTCAGGCCCAATGAGAGAATCGTGGGGAAAGCTCGCCCTGGGGATTCTAGTTGGGGGCGGGGGAGGGAGTTCACAGGGGATCGAGGGATCTGAAATGATCGCCCGGGTGAATTATGGAAATGCGGCAAGTTGGAGAGCTGGGGTAGCGTGACCACGGGATGACGTTGTGGAGCAACCGAAAGCGTATCAAGGCCAGCGCATGGTGGGACGAGGCGAGGTCAAGGAAAGAGAAGATGTAAAAAGGAGATGTAAGAGGGAGAAGTAAGAAGGGGAGAAGAGAAGTAGCGAAGATGGAGAGATGAGATGGGGAGGGGAGGCGAACAGGGCGGGGGGGGAGACGGGGGAAATAGACTGGGGTAACACTTTTAAACTACTACAAAGAAGATCCTGTGAAGACCGGGGCTCACGGACCACAGACCACAACTGCTTCTTAAGTGGTACTCGAACGATTCACGCCCTCGATCTGTCTCGCAACCTACACCTTCAACCGTCGCAACTCGCCGATCATCTGGGGTTTCTGACTGGCTTCTGAAGCGACGCATTAAAGCCGCTCTGCAGCCCCTGTCAGCCCACGGCAATGTACACTCGCACGGCCCATGGCCCGGGTCGCACACTGACAGGGTTCATTCTTGCCATTACGCCAATTGCTCCCCTCGGATGCCACTTTCCACGTCTACGTAGTCAAGCCCCAACGCCGAGGCAAGAGGCAAGACAGTCCGGGGGCGGAATTAGGGGGGGTTTTAGTGCTTGTGTGGGGGAGGGGGTTCGAGTCCACTTCCAGGGCTATTATTCCCCCCGTAAGCCCACACCACACAGCCGATCCTTTCGATTTTGCGGGGAGAGCTCATGCAGGAGGTCTTGCACCCCCGAGTCCTGTCAAGACACAGGAGGGGTTGGTCAACCCCGCTATGAGCTCCAGCCACGCGACTCGCCCACAGATCGATGCCAACGGTCGATACCCTGGACCAGTACCACCGCCGTGTGATACAAGTACAAGTGCGCGGGGGAGTGGTGTAGTTGGAAAGACCGAATCATGGAGGGCTCCGAGCCTCCGGGGATCCATTCTGCTCTGCAAGACTGGCCATAGCCATCGTGATTGACGTAGGTGGAGCCGCAACAATAGCTGCCCCGCCTCTAGTGTTCCCCAGATATTGATAATAGACGATCGTATACATAAGAGATGACGGCAAGCCTGTCGAGCTATGTCATTCCGTGGGAAATCGCACTCTGGAGCAAGGACAAGACTGGAGGGAACAGAAGGGAGAAATGCATTAGCGGCGAGCTAACAGGTTCCAACCATGGAAACCCACCACGGGAGCCATTCCCCGCAATGACACACTAGACTGCACTAGTTAGACCGGCTCGCAGGCGAGGAATACACTGTGGTCTGTGTCGCGGGCTTTCGTAGTCTAGAATCGATGCATCTACGGCAGTAGCTGCCCAAGAATTTCCTGGCCCAAGTACATATACGAAGTACGGGACGTGCTGAGAGCAGTTACCCGGCAGACCGCACACATGGCGGGGCAGAATTAGGCCACCCTTGCTTGTCCTTGATTAAACCTCGCAATACTGCATGCTTTACACACTGCCTCATGGCAGACCGGATTCCATGGCACCATGATATTCGCGCAGCGGGAAGCAGGGGCATCTGCATGAAGCGGGGAAATGCTCTGGTCAATGGAGGAATTCTGGCAAACAATGTCCACCCTGCTTTCTTGCAGGGGGCTTGCATTCTTCAAGTACTATCAAATTACCGCAGTTTAAACACGCCTAGACACTAGCTTCGGGAATAGGCCGAGACCATTATATCATTCTTTTAGATGGCAAGATGCGAGATTATTGTACAGTCGTGTCCCATCCACCACTCTTCTATTCACAAGATCAAGGCGCAGCGTCGATGGGGCTAGACGCAGTGGCGGCAGCACCCTTCTGCTGGCGCAGCTTCTCCTCAAATCGCGCAAACTCATGCATCGAAATAGTCTCCTCCTGGTCCATAACCTGCTCAACACCCTTGACCTCCTCGATCTGCAATGCGTTAGCGAATGCCCCACTACGGGATCAATCAAGAATGGACTCACATAGTGCATAAGCATGGATTCAATACCATTCTTCAGCGTAACGGTACTCGAGTCGCAGGTACGGCACGCCCCACGCAGCTTCAACATAACAATTCCGTCCTCGAACCCGCGGAGCTCAATATCACCACCGTCCTCCTGGATGGCCGGACGGATGCGAGTCTCGAGGATCTCCTTGATCATACCGGTCACTTCGTCGTCATCCTCGTTGTAAGCGAGAGAGTCCTCCTCGCCTTCCTGTCCAGCCTCGGCACCGGTGTTCTCAACCACGGACACGATTGTTTCGCCTGATGTCACTGCCTGCGTGATCAAGCTGAACACCTCGGGCTTGATGTGTGCCCAGTTCGTGTCTCCGGCCTTGGTCACGGTGATGAAGTCGGCGCCATAGAATACTGATGTGACGCCTTCCACGTCGAACAGCTTAGCAGCGAGCGGTGATGGGTTAGGTGGCGAGATGGTGGATCGGGGAGAGAGGTATTCGAGGAAAGACGACGAGAAATCTTCGGGAAGCACACGATGGTTCGGAATGAACTTCAAAGCCTGTGGTAATTGCGTCAATAAATAGTTTGATTTACTAGCGTACTCTGAGGTGGCCCATATGTAGGCGCATGCAGAGGCGTGATAAACTCACATCTGGGTTTGGTGTGTTCTCAGTCTGAATGAAGATTGTGCGCTTGCTAGTCGGTGACAGACCACCCTGCGCAAGAGACCGCTCATTAGGACGGACCGTCGGCCTGCGACGAGTCTCTGAAGCAGTAAGTGTAGGCAACCGAGAGGCGCTCGTCACTGTCCTGTACGATGTGAACAACGCAGGCCGAGTAGCGCTGGAAATAGGAGCGGAGAGTCTGCCGGCGGCGAGAGCGCGTCGCAGAACACTTGTAGATGTTGAGGACATCGACATCTTGAATATGGGTTCTCAAGTCAATGAGTCTTAATACTTGAGGAGAGAAGATATTTGACTGTCCGGATTCTTGTTGAAATCGCCGCGGCTCGGAGATGTGACGCAATATTTGCGTGTCACGTGAGTTTACCGCCATTATTAATGCCGGCGACCAATCAGAAGATGTGCGTTTCAACTATCATCTCCCGAGGTCGGAAATCTATCTCTACACAAGCTGATAGGCGTGTATGCTCGGCTAGAATATGCTTAGTAGTGGCAAATGTTCTCGTGGACCGTCTTGGGATTTAATAGTGAGCCCAAACTCGGTTCTTAATGAATAGTAGTGTTAACGTTATACATTATGTTCAATGTTGCTGTCCACGGGTATATACATTCGAATCTAAAATACATGTTCTCACCAAATATTCAAATGACTGCCAGTTATTCACCGGGCGTCTCAACAAATCCAGATTGAGTAGAAATTGTTTGACTTGGCGACACGAGAGAAGGTGTGGAGGTTTTCTTGGTCGCTGCTTCATACTGTGGCCAAATCATATCCTTCAGGAAAGGCGCAATTCCAAAGCCAAGGCCAGGAAAGAGCATAAACACAGATTGACACCACCTGTGCTTCTCGGTAAGAAGTTGGCTGCGATAGAACTGGGTGATCTGGCTAAATGGGGCCAGCAGCATCTGAACTCCAAGTGACTTGGTTTCTGGCTGGATAAGAGACTTCGCCGAGAAACAGATTAGATCTGCATAATGCTCTGCAACCTTGAGCAGATCAAACGGAAGCGGAGAGTTTGGCGATATTGGTGATTGAGCTTCAGCATGAATAGACGGCACAATCCACAGTGTCAGGGATGTGTTATCGTGCAATCGACCCAGAAAGGCGTAAAGTTGGTCGATAAGTGGGTATAGAAGAATGAAGATTGTCCAATAGAGAAGATGTGATTCCGCACAGGTGAGCGAAGGAAACTCTATGGCATCTGGAAATAGATGTTTTGGAATAGAAGGGTTGAGCTCGCTCCAAAAAGGCGACTGGTGTGGTGTGGACCAAGGTGTTCCCAAATTCTTTTGCATGTCGCTAAAATGTGAGTCCAAGCGATCCTTCAATATCGAGCAACGGTTAAGCAACTGTTCAGCAGCATTCATGTCTTCCAGAGATTGTGGATCTCCAAATTGAATCACACAATCTACTTGCTCTAATAGTTCTGAGCATTCAACCAGCGAATCCAGTATGTCATCTACCGGCTCCTGCCATGGATTTTCCGCGGTTGGATTGCTCCAGAAGCTATTGTATGAGTATGCGGATTTGCGTTTACCAACTGCATCGCATACCTGAACAGTATGTTAGTAACTATAACAGCAAAGATGGCATAGTAGGATATACCGTGACGAATTTCAACTGCCGCCAGTAGAGGTGCTCTGTCACCGAAGGAGTGTGAGATCGACTTTGCCCTGCAAGGAGAGCATTGCTTCCCTCAACATGGGCTAGCCACGCAGAAAATCCAAGCGGCGAAGAATTGATCAGCTGCCGGGTGTTAGCATCAAGATAACGACTAGAAAATCACGAGCCGATCACTTACTTCGTATAGTTGGAAGATGACAGTAGCAAACAAAAACTCCGGGCCACATTTGCGACCAGATCGTATTCTTCTATGCACAAGTTGCATGGATTCACCGTATAAGCCGGTACTGTACTGCAGAAGGTTGTGATCTCGATTCCGCTTTGCCAGAAATGCCGAGCCGAGCGCAGTGACAGCCTTATCCAGGACAGGACTATTCCCAATGAATGTGGGGAAGGTGTCCTGCAACTGGAAGCGCCTCACACCCCTACCGTGGCGGATGCAGGAAGAGGGGGAGAAAAGCTCGATAAAGTTGGCGACAAATTGGGTTCTTACCCCGGGAGTCACATCGAAGCGCGAGATATCTGGCTTAGCCTCGACCGGGTGAGCTGCCTCGGCCACCTGGCCTTGCTTTTTGGGTTCTTGTCGAGGCCGCAGGGCCAAGGTATCTGTGTCTTCGGTCCAATTGTGAATGAAGACTCGGCTTCTCTCATAACCTGTACATGTGTGGCCATTTTTCAGACATCGCATGCATTTGGGCCTGGTCTCATCGCACTATGCAGGGATCAGTATGGCATATCCAATGCACGCTCCGCACGGCTGGTAGCCCGGCACCTAGAATCTCATACCTTCACCTTTCTTCGGCGACATGTGTTGCAGCCTTTTGATTTGTAAGGGACCCCTCCCATGGTAGATGTGTTCGATGTTGATGAGGTTGCGCGGGGTATCCATTAACTCGGCCAAGACACGGTGATGAGCAGTCCATATGAAATCAACTTCTGACCAGTGATCTACGCGTAGTTCAATTGGCTATGCTGTGGCGCAGAGCCCCAGGTTCCTGCGATCTCAGATCGGAGTCTCAATACCGGAACTGGAAATCTGGAGGTGGGGCCCCTGAGTCAGGTGCCGCCTGCTATTATTTTTTTGCTCGAGCGGAAAGCTCCGTTGTCTTGGGCACTCGCCTCCAGCCTTGACAGACGACCATGAGGAATACGGCCACACCTGCAGTATCCTGCGTCGCCAAGTAAAATGCCTGGTTCCTGCGAAGTCTGTTCCTCGGAGCCTTCCAAATACCGCTGCCCAGTATGCGAGCTTATGAGGTACTGACCACAAACGCCAAGATAGCTCATGTATATCAGACCAGCTAATTTGTTCCGAGACAGCTGCTCACTTGCATGCACCCAGTCTCATAAAATCTATTGCGCGCCCAAAGCCACCCCGTCCAGCAGTGAACCCAACGAGGTTCCGGCGTCCAATCACCCGACGAACGGTGAAACATCACAAGATGCAGATATCGAAGGCACACGCAATCTATCGTCGATAGCGACGATTGGAGGATCTGCTGAGATTCAAGAGCTCCTCCGTCGATTCCCTCAGCTCCGCGAACAGTTGCATGAAACATACCAAGCCACAAAGGAGGAGGAATGGCAAGAGTGGTACACACCACCGACACGAGGGCGCTCGCACAACCGGGGAGGAAAGGCACCTACTCGCCGTAGCCGCGGAGCATGGACAAGTGAGAAAGGATTCAACCGTGGCCTAGGAAAGGTACGCAAACTGAGACGGGATTGCGAGGAAGGTACCGAAACGGGCGTTTCTGCAGAGGCATTCATACATTTTCTCAACCTGGTGAACCAGAGCTCTCCAGTGCCGCCGGAGGCGACCTCAGCCTAGAACTGTCATCTCAAGCGCCACGAGACTAAGACATCTGGCAAGAACAAGGGGATCGGCAATTTATGTCATTGCAGGACAATGAAACTTGTGGCCACTTCAGCCGAATGATATCTCCTAAGCTGAAGATCAATTGAAGATCAATATCTTCACAGCTTCTCCGTAGATCCTCCCATGCTCCATGTTGATCATATGGAGCAAGTAGGCTGTGGCCAATCTAAATACGTGTCAGATTGATAACCTGTTAATGCCCGGCAAGCAATTGTAAACCCCAACCAAGAGAACCCAAGATTTGAGTAATTAGCGCCCCCAGCGGATCCTGGCCCATCAAGCCCAAAGTACCGGGTTTGCCAGCGCCCATTCTAGTGCATCCTTAGCGCCCCCTGTTTGATCTTAGCCGCGCCCACCTTCAGCGGAGCCCGCGTGTCCAGGCCTTCGGCGACCATTGTGTGCGGCCTACTTGGGAGGAGTAGAGTAGCTGTGATTGAGTAAAGTTGCCGTAGAGGACAGAGTAGATTGAAATTGCTCCAAGGTGACGAGTCTACGAAGGCGCAGCAACAAAGGGCTAGTCTAAATCCCATAGGACACCGCACTTCCTCATCTAGTAATTTGAAGCTGAGAAAGCCGAGCTGTGAATCCTCGGCGCGATGATCTCGTCCCGGCGAGGAGTAGTCCCTCTGCATGTTTGGCCTTGCAGGTCTGGGGGATGACTAGTTCCATAGTTGGCCTCGGTTTTGTGATTAGCTGTCAAATGAGCGAATCCCACGACACATCACGCCCTCTGCAGTCGAGTTAACCCCTCCAAGGTGTTTGTCTTGCGAGGATGTGATACCAAAGCCCCCATCTGACGAATCTACCTGGCGTGGCGGCGCCACGACCGAGACATCTGCAGGCCGGTCGTATGTTTTATTCTCCATATCAAGTCTAACGGTGCTCAGCTGAGCCAGAGCTGAAGCGGCGAATAACGAACAGCAGCTGCGTTGCTGGTGCTGGAGTGGATAAGATCTTAAGAACGGGGCCATTGCTAGACTCCAATAGGAACCCGCAGCGGGCATGCCCCGTGAAGAAAAAAAAAAAGAGGCCAATTGCCAATCCTCCATTGCTCTGGACCCTCGGGCCTATTACTCGTATAGCTAGGATGGACTATCAACGTAGATGATCCCGGCCCATTGCCACTGCTTGGGGACTAATTGGTTCGTGGGGAAATCCTTAAACTCGCGCCGTGTCCACGGGGCATTTCCTTGGGTCCCGCCTAAAATCCGCGTCCCCCGAGGCTTCAACTCCTTGTTAGTTTCCGTTCAAGGTCGATTAATGCAGATCCGGCTTGACCAGTTCCTGCTGGATGCTATAACGTCCCCTCCTTCCCAAAGTTCCCCCGGAGTAGATTTCTCCACCGACATACCGCTACCCGTACGGAGTAAGATTGTCTCGCCTTGCGACCGACCCTGCGCTGTGTCCAACAAACGAACAATGGGTGCGCCGCGCGACCTAGTGAGACAGACGCAATAACGAGCGAAGGGAACGCCCAAAAAAGATAGAAACCTCGAGCGCAATCCCTGCAGGCGTGGCCGACTTGCCTTATGCTCCTTGAATCGCCCATGGCCATGCAGACCACTCGCCGCGGAAGTGACCAGTCCCAGACCATGTCCAACTCCCCTCAACAGCGCCCGATCATCGATAGCAGATCATCATCTGTCACAGAAGCAGGAATTCACAGGCTAGATAATGGCCGGGGGTATGGCTCAGTGAGCGAACAGACGTTGGTGGAGGAGGATGAGGGTCTTGCAGGTAGAAGCAACGATGCCCAAAATCCCCGGGCCCGATCCAACGGCGAGGTGCGTACCTTTGACAAATCCCTGGAACCTCAGCCCTGGAAATGCATGAGCGAGGATACTCCCGGGGAGCCCTGGTAGCTCTGGGCACCCTGGAGCTTCAGGAGAGCCTTTATGATTACTAACTGCAGTTCTGCGCCTGCAGGAACCCTTGAAGACGCCCCTACCAGAGGTGACGATTGCCATTGTGGGTGAGGACAATGCGGGCAAAACGAGTTTCATCCAATGTGCATTGGACATGAAGCACCCGCCCTCGTCCTATTCGACCAAAAAGAAGATGTCGCTAGATGGATCTGTCTATTTGGTACGGCTGCTTGAGATTGATTTGAGGAAGGTCAAGTATGACCAGTCTCGAAGGATCCTGTGGCCGCGGATTGGGAAAGACGCAGTGGCGCCACGGATAGATGGAGTGCTGCTGTTGCATGATGGAACCGAAGCAGCGAATTTTGAGACAACGTCGGACCTCGTAGGTATGTGTATATTGGGAACGCACAGAAGCGATTTCTACCCCCCAGATTAAGCAGCGTTTGCGGCTACAAGAGATCTTCAAGGTCTCCCAACGTCCCCCCTCCTCTGCGAACCGATCATCTTCGGACTTTTGATTGACTGGAATTTGGGCTTCATTTAGACTCTTTGGAAGCCTTCCCCCTGCCCTTCCTGTTGGTGGCTTGCAAATGTGATCTGCGTCGGGAAGAGAGCGAACTGGTTACGATCCACGAGGACCGCGAGATCTACCGGACGTCGCCCGATTTGCCTCGATCCCAGCAAATGTGTATAGCCCTGGTTCTCCGGGCAGTGATTTCCAGCCGTGATGGTAAGTCTCTCTCTCTCCTTCTGGCCCACATCCTGGTTGCTTCCCAACAATGGGGAGCGGATTGTCAAGCGGAGCCCATGGAGCCATGACCCCTGGCGACTAAGTGGGTCGGCGGACTAGCATTTCGCTACCCTTTTCCCTCCGTCAAAGCCCACGGATCGACGAGAAGGAAAATAAAAGGGAAGAGCAACCAGGGAGGCAAAAAGAAAGGGACGCTTGTTCTCCCGACTAACCTTGTCTGATCATTCGCCCAGACCTCGCCTCGTCTAACACTCCGTCCAATCTGAATTCTGCCCCCGCCCCTCCTCCCCCGCGGACCACCACCAAATCGTTTCAACCGACCCCCGCCCACGATTGGCATCACGCCCGCGCCAATTCAGAATCCCCTAGCTTTTTGTCTGGAGTCGCTGGCGGCTCGATCTCCACCGGTGTGGATCGACGAGTCGATGGGAACGGGAGCCACCGTTCTCCCACTGACAAGGCCCCCGCCTCCAACCTGGCGCAGCAGCATGCTACCAGTTCCTCTCGATATGCCAGGAGTAACTCGCAGCCCGCTCGACCACAGACACCCTCTGGCTCGCGGATGAACCCGCGGCAGCCCTCCGCCGGAGAGCCCTCGCCCGAACAGGGGGACATCCTCCAACCATTGATGCGAACCGTGTGGAGGAATAGTGCTGGCTCCGACGCCTTCAACAGCTTCTTAAACATGGACGAGGAACTCGATGATAACACAATTCTGCAAGCGGACAATGTCGTCCGTCCGAAGCCCAGCAGCGAGAGCAATTCGAGCCTCGAATCCGGGGTTACTTTCGATGAGCTCGTCGATCGCCTGCTTGCTATGCCCATGACGAAGCAAGATCAGAAGTTCTCATCTATCTTCCTATGCCTATACCGAAAATTCGCCGCACCTTCCACCCTCCTTACCGCCATAATTGGCCGATTTGAGAAGAATGAAGCCAGTAGTCAGGATCAGCTCGCCCGGATGCCTGATCAACTGCGACTCCTGAATGTCATTGCACAGTGGGCTACCGATTACCCAGGGGACTTTGCATACCCGAAGACGAGAAGGAAGATCAACGACTTCGTCAATTCTCTTGAAAAGAGCCATTGCTACATGTTTGCCGCGAAGGAAATCGGATCGTTCCTGGATTCACAAGCCGAGGACGACGATGTTGGCTGGGCATTCCGAGATGGGGATGTTGACGAATCCAGCCTCACTGAGACGTTCTTTGACAACTCTGGCCGAAGCTCTCCTGCACATTTCCTTACCGGCACTTATGACGACGACGAAGAGGAAGAGGATCCTATGTACAGCATGAACAATTTGGATCTTAGCGATGGGCCGCATGACTCCACATCACGCCTCTCAGGAACCATGTCGATCTCCTCCAACGCCGAAAAACCCACCAGCACCTTAAACCAATCCGTCACCGTTTTAACATTAGATGCTTCGCAAAAGGAAGCCTTACGTCTTGACCTCACCCCTCGCACCCTTCTTACTAAAGTCCAATGGCGCTTTTTCATGGAAACTCCGGACGAAGAATTTGCTCGACAACTCACTCGCATCGATTGGATTATGTATAACTCGTTCCGACCGCGTGATTTAGTACGACACGTCAGCATCTCTGGCGTCGACAAATCCAAGATCAAGAGCTTGCAAAACGTCAATCGAATGATCAAGCAGTTCAACCATATTGCGTTCTTCACAGCAAGCATGATTCTACTTCGTGATAAACCGAAGCATCGCGCAAAGTGTCTCGAGAAATTCATGAGCATTGCCACTGTATGTTCCTTGTTATAATTCTGCGTGACCCCCGCTAATTGAATGCTAGAAACTTCGCCGCCACAATAATTATAATGCCCTTGGTGCTGTAGTCGCCGCCATTAACGGCACTCCAGTTCACCGCTTGACGCAGACCAGGGAACTCATCCCCGTGTCTACTCAAAGAGAGTTCATGCGACTAGTCATTCTTATGGGTACACAACGCAGCCACTTTGCATACCGTTTGGCCTGGGAAAACTCATTCTCCGAACGCATTCCCTTCCTCCCCTTGCACAGGCGCGATTTGGTATCCGCCGAGGAAGGAAATAAGACATTTATTGGCGAGAACAAGTCTCGTATCAATTGGAAAAAGTTCGAGGTCATGGGCGAAGTGGTTCTTGGCATCCAACGAAGCCAGAAATCAGCCCACCCCCAGGCTATGCGACATGAAGATCTGGAAAGATTAATTCTAGATAGCAAGCTATCTGGTGATGAAGAGGTAAGACCCAATTTCCATAAAAACGTGAAGCATCGATCTAACATACCCAGGACTTGTATGCCCGCAGCTTGCAAGTTGAACCATCGACCGGTGGCGAGCCTGCACGAAGAAAGTTCGGCTGGCTCCGCGCTTAAGCGCTCTCGACAGATCTACCCAGTTGTGACCCTGCGATTAAACTTCTACTCTTGCCTTTCACATTACCTCACTCAAACTCACCATACCCCTCTGACGTTGAAATGCTTCTATGACTGATAAATACTTTCTGATTCTTGCCTTTGCTTTTGAACTCGCCCGATATGAATGATATGAAGCCTGGGTGGGAGGTGGCATAGTCCACTGAATGTACATAGGAGTCCCTTTTGATCTGGTAGTGATCATCAATAACCGCAGAGCGGACGATAATCTACCTAGTATATATTGATTTACTCCATTGATATAAGGCCATGTTGCTCCACTATGAAACTTACATTCTCATCGTAATGAATTCCTTCACGCCTGCTGAGTAGAGTCCGCTGCCAATGCAATGACCTCCGGCTCCCATATCACGTGATGATATACTCACCCATCTCAAAAGATACGCCGACCCACCGCATCACCACATCAATCCACCACAATGGCAGAACAATTCACCCTGCAGGCCCGAACAGCCTACCGCGCTCTCCTCCGCGAGCTCCCCCGCCGAGGCCTTACAGCGCCCTCCCCCCTCCACCAACGCATCCGGCAGCTCTTCCGCTCCGAAGAACAAGCCGCCTCAACAAATAAATCAGACGCCTCACAACCATCCTCCGCGCTCCCATTCTCAATCCCTTCGAACGTGGAGGAACTCTCTCTCCGTATCCAGGAGGCGGAGCAGATGGCTAAATATGCGCGCGCGCAGAGATCATACTCCGCTTTGCTGGAGCGGTATAACCCTGGCATGAACCTTGATGAGGAGGAGAGGATTAGACTTACGGCGCGCCGGGTGGGGATGGATCTTCCGGAGTTATATGAGAGTGGGGGTGGGAAGAAGACTCCTGGGTCGGAGTAGGGGACTATGGGATTCTAAGAGGGATGAGGTTGGAGGTTCATGCTTGGCCGGATAGCTGCGGGCTATGTTTATGGAATGGGATGGCGATTGAGTCGCGATGCTCTTTCTGGCTGGGCTGCATGAGTTGCAGCTTTTGTCTATTGCCGGGCTGGCATCTGTATACTATTGTATGTACAAACAAAATATAGATCTTCCAATAATTGTGATCTTTTCCTGGTCAAGTTTCTCTGCGAGTGGACTGAGCGTAGGGTCGCTGGTAGTTTGCGGTCACGAAGCAATCATGTCTGCTGTTTTGTGGAACATGGCCAGTGGCAGGCTGCGTAGTGTCTTTCGCGTAAAGCCGGTTGCACGTAAGGCATACATCTTGTTTACCCTGAAGCGATGATGTGTGCCTTGACAACGTGCCGAAGCTTCATAGTTCGCTCTTGTGCTGGCTTGAGCTTGATCCAGTTGGTAGGGATGGTGAAAAGCAAATTGATAGATCAGACTGCAATCAGCTGTTGGTCAACTGTGTCCTTTCCATCTGCCTCATCAAAGTTGAACTGCCCTCTTCGTCTTCGATGCCAATATTGATCTCAGTCTTGGGGCGGTTCTTATTCAGCCCTTCCAGGAGCGTACAAGCCTTGCAAATACGCTGACTGGACATGTAGCCACATCTTGCGCAGTGTTGAAGTGTCTGTGTTTTGATCGCTGGCTTGGGAGCTTTGACTGTCTTCTTGGGAGTTGGCTTGGATAACTTGATCTCTGTCTCGCGAGATCCTGCAGCTTCGTTCTGGGCCAGTTGCTCTTCCATCGCAGCCATTTCACCTCCACTGGATCGGCCATTGGCGCTTCCACAGCCGCCAGCAGATTCGTCTTCTGCAGCGGCAGAGTTGCCGCCCTTGCCGAGCTGACTATCTGTCTTGGGCACGAGAGCCGCCATGTCCTCTCCACTCTTGACAATATCCAGAATTGAACTAGGACGAATCTTTTCAAGGTCTTTGATCAAAGTTCGTGCGCTTCCACGAAAGGCTTCTGGAGAGTAGATGCACTCGGTAGTGAAGTAATCGAGCTGGCGATGATGCGCATATAGAACGATTTCTTTTTCATAAGCGTACTTCAGAGGCTTGCTGCGCTTGATATCGGATGCTCCAGAGTCGGTAATAATGCTAGTTCCGCGAGACAATCGAGGGAGATCACCACGGAGCAAGTTCATCATGACTGTTTCAGCAACGTCGTCGGCGTTGTGGCCAGTAACAACATGGTTGATCCCCAGTTTTGCTGCCCCGCGATCCAGCGCTTGTCGCCGGAATACACCACAGTATGTGCAGTTTCCCTTCTTGCCAATCTGCGCTACCACTTGATCCATAGTCCATCCATATAGCTCGCCATAGCCTAGGATCTCAAGAGGCATGTCATATTGTACGGCATTGCGCTTCACCGTCTCCAGGCTGTCATCGCGGTAGCCACGAATACCCTCGTCGATCGAGAGGAGGCACAAATCGAGGCCGTAGTTATATCGTTCGTTCAGCGTCTTCAGCACTGCAGCGAGAACGGTGCTGTCTTTTCCGCCGCTGGCGCCGATCGCCACTCGTTCTCCGGGGAAGAAGAGGTTTGCGCTGGTAACGGTTTCGTGGACTTCGGTTTCGAAGATGTGAAGGAAGCAGGCGCGGCAGATCTTCTGTCTGTTCTTTGGACGGATGATCACCGCGCGCGCCTCCTTACAGTTAACGCATATTGTCGGGGGCATGGCGGTGGTGGGATGTTTAAGTTGTTGAGGGACAAAGAAATCTTTTTTCATGTTCCCCCGCGGTGGGCCCGGCCCGTAGCCTACGTTTTGCGCCTAAGCGGCTTGTATGCAATCATTGGACTTATATTGGTCCGTAGACTTTTAGACATTCATTTGTTTGGATGTGGCAGTTAGTATCGAGGAAAGCCACTGAAAGCGAGATATGAAGATCTCGTCTAGGCGTTGTGTTGGAATAAAACGTAAACCCAAAGCATTTGGAATGTGGATAGCCATAGCTCAGGGCCCACTCCGCGAAGAGTAAGACTGTCTATCATTTTCAGATGTGATTCACTATGGCCTTAGTCTATTCCAGTCAATATAGAAGTTAGCATGCCAGCAAGAAGAAATTTTACGCTAGCACACCCTTGACGTGCCGTTACCGGAACCTTAGAAGATAACCTTAGAGCTTGCATGTGCAGTACCCGTGGACATCCATGGATCTAATGTGAAACGTTCTGAAGTAAATTCATCCAGTACAGCTGTATATATACAGACGGAAACATTCAACATGAAGTCTCGTTGAAACACCAAAGTGATGCAAAATAACGCCGCCAAGTATTCAGAGAAAGAACTATTTTCTGCGGCCCTCGGTGCCCTTCTTAATCATTTTTTGCCTCTTAGAGTCGACCTCCTTGTCATAGACCTCACGAGCAGTTTCGCCCTTCTTCCGTTTCGATGTCTTCGACTTCACACTGACAGTGGAAGCACCGCCACCCCGAATCTGCTTTTCAGCGTCTTCCCAGGATGTCGAACCGTTGTCAATTTCGTATCTGGAGGCTATAAATCAGTTATTGTTCATCCAAACCCCTCTTCATTACGGAGGAAAGGAGAGAACATGGTATCACTTACCTGTCCAACGGAAGCGCATCGATTAATGCGCGTTGCTTTTCCCGCGTCTCATCGTCAACTTGCTCTCCACCATCTCGAAGCTCATCCTCTAATGAAGTTTCGAGTGGCTTGAAACGATCATCAACAACTTCATCATCGTGTGCACCGGATGCTTCTTTGATGATGGTTTGCTTTGCTGGCATTGTCTCTGCGACAGCGCCCTCGAGCACATTACGGAAGTGTGTAGAGATCTTGCGAACAATCTTCAGGAACATGGCAAGCAACTGGGAGGAAGGCAGGTTCAACTCCTTCTCGATGTCGTCCATGCTCTTGCGCTGCAAACCGATGGCAAGGAGAATTGATTGCTGCACGCCAGAAAGGCTGACCTTTCCACCGAGGCGGTTACCGAAGTAGTATTCGGAGATCATGGGCACCAAATCCAGGATGACATGGTGATCAAGGAGGTTGTTTGCATAGCTGTCAAGACGCTTGAGATCGAATGGAGAGAATGCAGCATCGATATCGGATTTGCCCAGGGCACGGAGCACAGCAGTTGTGTCTAACTTAGCACCAGCGTTGGCTGATTCACAGATGCTGAGCGAAAGAACCGATGGGAACTGACGGAACTGATAAGAAAGTAAGGCGATGAATCGGCGGTGGAAATCGCGAGAGAAGGCGCCCAGCCAGGCAGCGTCGTTGCTGCTCGAAGTAAGTGTACGCAGCATCACGCACGAGTGCTCGCCTGTCAGCTCGTTGGGTGTTTGGCGCAAATAGACTGGAGCAAACGCAGAGCGCTTCCAGAACTTGTGGAGGGTGGGGGTTAGACCATAGCTGACACCAAGATAGTCAAGAGCATCCGGGCGGCGCTCTGTCAACTTGCCGAACAAGGGAGGCATGGTGCGAATATCCCGAACGTGAACGTTGTCATCAAGGAGACTTGAGTTTGCAAGTTCCTCGTCGGTAACGCGAACCATCTCGTCTTGCATAGCAGCTGCGTCCTCTGACAGGCTGGTAAACTTGCCCTCAAAGAAATCGACAAGAAGCTCAAGCGCACGAGAACCGTAACCCATGCCAGTATATTCTGGGTTTGTCGCAATGCGAACAACACGAGCTCCAGACAAACTAGCAAAGTCCTCATCTTGGAACTGCTGGCTGACCAACCATGGAATAAGGTCGCCACCCGCACGCTGACCACGACTGAGGCTGTTGAGGACGCTCTGTCTGCTGATGCGACCTTCAAGGGCCACTTGAATAACGCAAAGTGGCTCTGGAAGTTTCGTAGCTTCTTCATCAATTGGAGGTACGAGCACGTAGAGCTGGTGGGCGGGGGCATCACTCATAAGTTGAAGATCATTAGGTGTGTTTTTGTAGTGACTGGCGACGTAGAGAGCCATCATCTGTTGCAAGAACTTTTCGGACACAGGGTGGAAAGAAAACAGGGTGTCTCGGTTCACCTGTAGCAACTGGCACTGTGACGGGTGTGGACAACCTTGAGTATTAATGCGAGACTTGGGGAGAGTTGCGTCCAGACACAGAACCTTGTTCAACCACTTCTCAACGGAATCACCTGGTGCGTATCTGATAGGCTCCGAAAGAGTAATTTCTCTCAAAGACCGTCCACTTAGAGCCTTGTCGTTGTTCTTGGAGGCTCTGCCAGTAGATCGATCGGCCACATCGGTGTCCTCGGTCTTGGCACCGCCTCGAGATTGCTCTCGAAGCTGTTGGATCAGCTTCAGAGAAAGCGAACGGCCAGTTCCCTCATAACCATTGATGGTGGAGGCCATGAAGACCAAGTAAGGACCCATCAACTTTCGAACAAGGGGAAGTGGGATAGCAGCAGCCTCATCAATAACCAAGAGCTCAGCCTGTCCAAGAACATGCGCATCCTGTGGCTGGATATACTGAATGGTTTGTCGGTGCTTGCGGTGAACGTTCACTCGCACAATGGCCTTGTTGAAATCCGGGTTTGTCGACTGGAGAATAGTGTAATCGACGTGATCCAAATATCCGAGAGCATCAAAGCCCTTGAAGACGAACTCAAAGAGTGTCTTCAAGTTCTCTGGGCTTGGCGAGGTAATGAAAACGTTGCTGTAGCCATGGGCAATAGCAGACGCAATAGCCACACCAAGCGCAGCAGACTTTCCGCGACCACGGCCGGCAGTAAGGGTAACAGTACTTTTCAATGTCTTTTCAGAGATTGCATCGGCAAAAGTCAATAGGGCCTTTGCCTGGTCCACGGTTCGTGCTAATTGCACCAGAGGTCCAACAGGCTGTGTATCGGCAAGGCTCTCCTTGATTTCCTTAAGCTCCTTCTTTGTGCCAGTGGCTGATTCGTCGGTAGACTCAGGAGGAGGCAATGGCTTAACATTCTTACCGCCAGAAATGGGCAAAACGTTCAGCTCATCATCGACCACCAAACAAGAGTCACAGCCTCCAAGAGACAAGATGAAACGCTCATTGAAACGAGCCACAACATCATCGTGAGCCTCTGTGCGGTATCGCGAGTGGATATCCATAGACAAAGTATACAATTGCTTCAGACTGTTCATACTCTTCAAAAGCAACAGCACCATACCACCACCCTCTACCGTCTCAACTGTACGAGCCAACAGATTTGGGGTCATGGCTTCGAAGTCCTGCAGAATACACATGCCGTAGGTGTTACCCAGAATCTTTTCGGTTTCCTTGTAGTAGACGTAACGGATTTGGTTGAGGGTAATGAAAAGCTCGAAAGGGTCCTCTTCGTTCGGTTCGCGGATTCCTCGCTTGACTTCCTTCTTGATCTTCGCCTCACGCTTCTTCCGGTGACTGGTGAACCCCAGCAGATCCTTCTTGTATGCCCAGAGTACGGACTTGTTTTGCTTCACATCCACGCTGGACATGATGTAGTGAAGATGCACAATGACATCCTTCGCACGGTCACCGACCACCACGAAGAAGCTGCGCTTCTTTTCCTGAACACCATTTCGAATCAGCGCCGGGATGCGCGAGTCAATCGCCTTCCTTGGCATGGTGAAGATGCGGGACTAGCCGCGATAGATTCGAGAGGAGAATTTGCTCCTGGGTTGTCGGTGGGATATAAGCCGGGAAGAACCTCAATACACTTGTCGGGGAATACTCCGGACCCGAGACAAGCTTCTTTCGAGCGGAGGCCAGTTGACTAGGGACGATAGTTCCTCAGGTTGTCGGCTGGTATCGCAAACCGCACCGAGGAAAAAAATCTCCTAGTACTGCTGGTAGTTTACGGGCGGTGTGTGCAGCGGTGATATATCACGTGATATCAAGCACCAGCTCTGTTTGCCTATTTTGCACTAGCCAAACTTTTAAGTTGAGTCACGTGAGTTTAGCTGGTTTGCCGCATTAGTCAGCATCCTTCCCTGGGGCCAACTTGGAACGTTCCAAAGTGTTGCGCGTCCTACGTACTCCACTTTAGCCGTTTACAGGACCCTGTTTACCCTGTTTACGACCGTTACATGAGCCGTATTTCCCGGTAGTGGCCTGGGGAAAGTACAGGAGTTGCCAGCCTTGAGCTATCTGCCTAGTGCATGTCGTGATACTTAGCGTAGTGTGGTGGGGGAAGCAATGCGTACGATAAGAACACTCTAATTGCGATCTGACCGCAAGTGGGACGCGCGGGAGCCAAGTCCTGCTTCTGGTCGCTGATCCGGCATATCTGGAGGCCCAGGACGCATTCCAGGCTCACAAAGAAGAGGCAGGCAAGCCCCGCGGCATACATGGCGCGAAGCAGTAGCTCGTTTATTGGCTTGACCTGATCGAAATGGAAGGGCCCGTGGGTGCGAGCCCTAGCGCGCATACGGCAATCCACGTTGACGCAACTAGATCGACAGGATGCGCCAATATAACTGGCTCTTGGACCTGTCGCTCAATGCGTCTCAAGGATGGATCCAAGGCACAGCCAGGTCCAGCTTGTCTCAATCTCCTGGAGGCTCCACCGAAGGCAGGGTCCCGAGCCTTTCGTCATGCCTTGGACTCCCATCCCTGGGATTTTACTTTCATGCGCCCACGCCGACGAACCTCCACAGACCGATTCCAGCTGCAATTTTGGCGCAATGGGACATGTGGTTTTCTGTTTTAGAATAGAGCGTTAAAGGTTTTGGAGACACGATGGTCCTGATCTCCGCCGAGACTGGGCTTAAGGTCTTCATAGGGTAAGTGCTTGAGCTGCGATGCCATTCCAGACAGATCGATCCTGTAAAAAGGGGACAAAGTCAAAATTCTAATAGTCGCATTATCTCCAGGTCTTTTTTTATATGGTCTTTCTTCCTGGCGTCGACTTATGATACGACTTTCGCTTTTGGTAGGTCGCTTCTCTACCTTGTCTGTATAGCTTGTCGGCGCATGCTAATTCTGTCTAAGACCGTCCAATCAATACTGTGGTTCTAGTATGCTTCCTCACAGGAATATGCCTTATTCTCCTGGGCCGATTTGCTCCTCTGGCCTCAACATCCGACACCGCTGCCAACAAACGACCTGAAATCCCGCTGGCAGAACAATTCGAACTTGCGTCGCCGCGAGCCTCTACATCCTCTTCCGAATACCTATCTACGCGACCTGGCTCTGTTCTACGATCTCGTTTTGTATGGGCGCTTGCCTTGCTATTGCTCATATGTGGGCTGCGCCTTGAGTTGTTTCGCCGCATTACATTTCAGACTGAATGTGCGCCCCATGGATACGCTGTACGAATAGCCCCATCTACTTCTTATAATGATGTTTTCTGGTTACTAACAAAGAACTTCGATTAGTACACAATCCCTTTCATCGTCTCGATATATGATTACTATCGAGAGCGACGTTTCCAGCCGAAAGCTGACTACACTCCATCCCGACGATTCTCGAAAGTCCAAGTTCAGGCGGCATATTCAGTCCTACATCGCGCCTATTATTACATGACACAGAGCCGTCTCCGAGGCATTGTCGCAGCTGCTTTACTTTCTATTGGTGGTTATAGCACTGGATGGATATATTCTGGGAGTCAATCCACATACATATGTCCAATTGTCACCCATGGCGCGGCAGTCTTCAGAGGGCTTGCCTTCCTGAGCACGCTCCTGGACTCTGCGATTCTGATCGGCATCGCCGAATTCTGCCGAAGTGATGTTGAAAAGGTAGAGGCGCGAAAGAAGAAAGTCCTCGTTTCGCTTGGAGCTGGTCTCCTCGTAAGTCCTATAACCCGTTCTCACATGTGGCTCTCGCACTAAGAATCGTAGGTTGTTGGATTGATTTGGGCTTTCATTTCGCATTTTGTCCAAAACAGCCGATCTGAATATGACAATCAGCCATTTATGGATAAAGAGTACACACGAAGCGCATTCGGACAAGCTGTATTAGTTGTTTTTTTCTTGATCTCGGCATGGCAAATGGTAAGTGCTCACTATTATTTTAATGACTGGTATCGCACGAGACTGACTTTTACAAGCTCCCGGCATTCGGCATTCTCGGCATATCTATCTTGACAGGATTCATATTCATCTTTTTCCCTTCTTTCTCAGCCATTGTCTCGGAGCAGATGCCATATCCATTGATCACCTTAGCTCGAGCCGCTTTCCCATTTTTTGCATGCTCAGCTGGAGTCCTGTTGTATCTGCAGGGACGGATCTTCTCTGAAGAAGAATGGAAAACCCTTCGTCGAACCAACATCGTGCTGCAAGTGCTAATGGGCCTCCTTTGTTTGGTGGCAA